>CM017558.1:30598064-30822048 GCA_007844125.1 Sinonovacula constricta | reverse complement strand
AATTCTAGAAAGCATTAATATTTGAACTCCTAAGCAAAACATTTCCCCCTAAATTCTGTTTTGCGCAAGCGTATTGAATGATTTGCTTGCTGTTTCCCCGCCCCCCCCCCAACCCCCCCCAAAGTGTCCAGAATTGGAGCACGTCTTGGCGAAACGTAAGGCACGGAAATTTATACAAAACTGGCATCTATATTATACCAAAACGTAGTACAGACACTCAGAACCTATGTCGTTTTCTGCTTTTGTTTTGTTTTTGAATTACAAAAATGCAGCGACCATTTATTATCATTATAGCAACGTTAAAGCTTTTTTGTGGAGGAAGACCCCAGACACATGCCCGGTTAGAAATGGAGTAGCGAAATGTTAGCGGGACTTCGCGCCAATGTAGTTAGTTAAGTGTTAATTATATTTAGTGGTAAAGGGATTTAAAATAACAGTCGAATACAAAACCTTTCGGACATTTCCCCACACGCTATTTTGATAGGATCGGACAAAACAATCCCATTACTTTCCTAGCCGGATAATATTCATCCCGACATTTTTCAGTTTGCCTTTTGATACAGAAGAAATAAGAAACAATGTACGTTGACCTTGATTAATATATCATATGTTTACTTAGACTTTTAGTGCGATTTAAAACTGCACAATTAAATCATACAATATTATTCATAAATAAAACGTGTTTTGCAATTTTGAGCTTTACTACTATTATTACAGGAAGTAGTGAAAGTTATAGTAGTAGTAGTAATAGTAGTAGTAGTAGTAGCAGTAGTAGTAGTAGTAGCAGTAGTTATAGAAGTAGTAGTAGTAGTAGTAGTAGTAGTAGTAGTAGTAGTAGTAGATGTTGTTGCTGCTGCTGTTGAAGTAGTAGTATAAGCAGCAGTAGCAGCAGTCGTAAAAGTTATTGTTTTAGTAAAAGTAGTAATAGTAGTAGTAGTAGTAGTAGTAGTAGTGTAGTAGTAGTAGTAGTAGTAGTAGTAGTAGTAGCAGTAGTAGTAGTAGTAGTAGTAATTGCAGAAGCAGTTGTAGTTGTTGTAATATAAGTAATAGTAAAGTTAGTAGTTGTAGTAATTGTAGTAGTAGTAGTAGAAGCAGCAGCAGCAGTTGTATTACAAGTAGCTGTAGTAGTAGGAGGAGGAGGAGAAATAGGAGGAGTAGAAGTAGTTTTGGTAGTAGTAGCGGTAGTAACAGTAGTAGTAGTATTTGTACTAGTAGTAGTAGGAATTCATGTAGTATTGAGCAGTTGTAGCAGTGGTTGTGGTTGTGGTAGATGAAGTATTAGCCGCTGCAACATCACTACATCTTCAATAAGATATGGTTTTATACAATGTATTTCTGGGACTAAAGAATAGTAGTGGTAGAGCTCCCTTGCCAAAGCTCAAGCTTATAGATATAAAGGTAGCAACACAACTGATTGGCCCGGTGTCAGGATAATATCTTAAAAGTGCTTATTCTTGTGTTTGAAAATAATAAGCATAAGCATGTAGGACTGTGGTGTCGTTGAAAGCTTATCTAAATTATCTAAACTTAAAAAGGGGTGTCATTGTAATGTAGAAATATTTAGTTGACTAAAGTGGCTGGAACGTCAGCAATGCTAAAGAGGTAATAGATCGTTGTCCGGATGTTGCATAACTTCTGGTGTTGTGGCATAGTGCCAAGGGCAACGGATTACGACCTCGACGCGAGACGTTTCTGTGGCAGAATGTCTTACTATCATCACCATCATCATTATCATCATCATCATCATTATCACAACCATCAACACCACTACTATCACACCACCACCATAAACATAATCACAGGTATTAACACCACCACCACATCATGGAAATAATTATAATCAGAACCAAGGGTCCCAGCAGGATCATCAGCATCATCATAATCATCATCATCATCATCATTATCATCATCATCATCATCACAATCATCATTATCATTTACACCAAAAGCCCATGGTCGTCATGATGATGATGATGATGATCATCATCATCACACAACCACCACTAACACCATCACAACCATTATCTCCGCCATTAAATCATCATCAAGATGCTCATCATTATCAGCAACAAGAGCCGCAGCACGATCATCATCATCATCATCACAACCACCAACTTCATAATCATCTTTATTTTTAACACCAATAGAACATTTTCGTCATCATCATCATCATCATCATCACATCATAATCATCATATCATCATCTTTCTCTTCATCCCGGCAATGTTTATTCCTACTGAGGAATACTTACTGAAAGTGATTTCGTCCGGCGAGGGGAAATCCTGTGTTGAAAAAGTATAAGGGTCAAAACCAGTGAAAATGACAGATAAGTAAACAATAAAACTTTCCTCGCGATGCATTTTTATGATTGCTTATTAATAACGCCACTCATTAATATTACGCTTGCCTACATAATTAAGTAAGTTCATATCATTAACTTTTAAAGTATATGTCGTATTTGTAGGCTCCCAGAATGGCAAGTATTTTGTCTGTCCGTCCCGTCTCGTTTGTTTGTCCATTCGTCTTCGTCCATTCGTTCGTCCGTCAGTCCGTCATAATTTTTTTTCTGGAGGATTAAACAAAAACTGTAATGGATGCCAACATGAAAGTTCATATTCAGACAGATATAAATGATGAAACGTGCAGTGTACACGAACTATAACTCTGTTTTCCATAATTTAGGATTTTGTGACCTTTGTTATTTTTAATACTTAAAGTTTGTCCGGAGCATAAAACTGTAAGAGATGTCAACATGAAAGTTCATATTCAGATATAAATGATGAAACGTGCAGTGTACACGAACTATAACTCTGTTTTCCATAATTTAGGAGTTTTTGCCCTTTGTTATTTTTAATACTTAAAGTTTGTCCGGAGCATAAAACTGTAAGAGTTATCAATATGAACCTTCATATGTAGATAGATCTCAGTGAGGGGAAGTTCTACTGATTCTGTTGTATTTTGATGAATGTGCTTAATGTTTTCTTGTCGTACCCTGATGGGGAAGTCTAGTTTGCACTGCTCGAGGGTTAAGCACCCCAGTTGGGATGCCAACTGATCGGCCCAAGTAAGGCGGTAACTGTTATTTTCTCTTTCTAGTGTCTCGTCATTAGAATGTTAATACTGTTTCTGGTTGCCTCATTCTGCACTTACCAAGTTCATAAAAATGTGACAAGCAATCGATGTATTTGGTATTGTTTGCTATTTATCAATATAAAAAAGAAAGCGATCAGCCTACATTATTTTTCATCTTTTTTATGTTCAGTATTGTAGACCCGTCTTTGCAGTCCAATATTGTACATGATATACAGCGTCAAGTAAAACTATGTATACTGGACTTAGCGTTTAGGCATCTGAGCTGTTGTTTAATCATATCATTAATGAATCTGCCTGCATCGTGATAGCATGCGTGACCTTTTGCCCTTCTCTACAAAAACCAGTTCTCGGATGGTATTTACTTGCATCGTGAGTGTTCAAGGGTATAAACAATTGTATGGTGTCTTTATTTATACTGTTTAATGACATGATCTACTCAGTAATTAACTGTTTGCTACTGTGCCTATATTCAACATTTGCTAATATTGCTCTTTATGTACACTGCTAGCAAATCCTTGTAGCGCAAGTCTCTTTGTATTTAGTACATTGTTTAAGGTATTGACCCGTTCTCAATCATTTTAAAAGAACTAACACAGCACCTTACATCAACACGGTTTTATTAAAAGTGAATAATGTCCTAAATACATGTTGAATGTGATAAATATGATATCTGCACAAGCGTGTCATTGCAATCTTGAAGCAAAACAGGATGTCAGGAAATGATCAGTTTTAGAAACTAAATTTAGAGTGATATAACTGATGAAAAAATACTTAAACCTTAGATAAACATGCCACATTAATCCATACTATTCATATAAAGCGGATACATCAATCGACAATATGATTCAAGTCACGTATAACTTATACAGTTATAGACCAAATACATGTATCTAACTATTTAAAGCCTTTCGTTTTAACACTAGCAGCTTCCACAAATATTAACAGGAGATTTTATTAAACTGGTGCTTATGGATCCAAAATGTCATAGTTGGAGTAATACGTGATTTTGCCTGCGGTTTCGACAGTCACATTCTCGTTAGTATTTCATTTTCTAAGTAATAACCCGTCGTTAACCCAAAAATACTGGTGTATTTTATTTAAGCGATGTAAAGAAAGGTATGAGTTGTTAAATGAGTATTTAGATAAGTTGTATCTATTGCTTGTTATGATATCGCGCTGTCTTTAAATTAAGAACGTGATTTGTGGCTCGTATATCACTTTAATAAATATGTACGGACATCATTTACACTAAGCATTACAAATGGACACTCGGTCTTCATTTTGCTGCAATATCTCGGTTCTAGTGCAAAAATGTTAAACAATAAACTGCCGTTTCCAAATTCAGTTGCACAATTTATCTCGTATGCGCTCCCAACGAAGTGTACCATTTAACTGCATTGCATACGTTATGTATTACAATCCTGTATGTATATTTCCGGTACTTACGGTTGAAGTATTTTTCTCATCGCTCTTAACATTGTTTAAAGTTTTATATTTGAAAAGTTAAATCAGTTTTATATTTAAGCTTTATATTACTATTAGAAGTATATTTTTAACGCTAATGTTCGTACCTTGTACGATGTTCGTTGGCATTTTGCATCAATTTTATGCATGTGAGAAGATATGTTTGCGTTAGTTTACTTATCAACATTCACTAAACTGAACAAAACTTCAACCTCTACAGTACTATAAAACATGCAACTACCCTTCAAGATATAAGTATCAGCATAGGAAAAATAGAGTAGTTGGATAGTTTACTGATAAATGTACGACCAAACATGATAAAAACTCCTTTGTTGTCACCTTAAAAAGCAATCAAGCAAATTTATGACACAAACTATCGGATAATTACAAAAAATGCTCAAATATATTGATGTTTTAATTGATTTTTGACAGAAAAATGTCTTATGGTACTAATGTATATAAACGTAAATAACTATAATTAACTTAAAATAAATTGAGAATATTTAAGGTAACATTCTTAGCTACTATGAACGGATGCATCTTCCTTAACAAGATTATTTTACTGGTTATTTATAAGGAATTTTTCAAATATTTTAAATGTATGGTTTGATTTGCATGGGTGAAACATATATTTTCAGGAGTTATGATAACCTTAAACGTGGTATAAGACAGTTTTGACCAATATTTTTATTTAAAGCATACAAAGATGTGCATGGCCTTATCATACTTAAAATTACTTAAAGTTTAGATTCATCCCTCAGTGATGAATGTTATCACAAGACAGCAATATACTCAATAATGAAACAAGTTCTTCTTTTTAGCTGAAAGGTTACTACGTTTCTTTATCGCCCTTGTGAATAGGTCTCTTTCAGATACAACAGGCTGAGTTCATTGTAACAAAATCAAACAAATAGTGATCATGAGTATAATAATGAAAACAAAATCAAATATAAATAAAATAAGATTGGTTCTAAAGAAAAAAATGTTAAAACCGTTAAAACGAATTAACATGGTTATCTTAACAATTCTTTATAATTACAAAATTCGAGCTATAGGGCGCCGTAATGGAGCGGTAAGAATCAACGACTTGTACAGCGTCTGACCCTCATTCATCACGTTGGTTGAGTTCAGGGCGAAATCGTTCGATGTTTCCAGACATTTACTTCTTGTGAAATTCCAAAATAGCTGGACGCCATTATTGCTTCTTTTTTATCTTTTTGGCCGATGTATTGTAGTCCCAAGTCTGTAGAGCGTTTCACATTCAATGAAGGATTCTTTAAAGAGTTAACTATGTAACAAGACATTTGTTTTTGATTTATAAAATACATTTTTATGTAAACCCTGGCCTGTTGCTGGCTTTCCATTCTCATTAGAAGCACATAAATGCAGTATAATATTTAGTATCATATAATATCATCTAATAATAATAATAAAATAATAATAATAATAATACAATATAGCGCAACAATTAGCATTGGGTCGGCTGGAAAACAATAGAAACATACATGGAATAAAAACACCAATTTCTTACTAAAGGATAGATATACTGATTGGGATAATTAAATACACAATTTTATGGAATTATGGGACTTTGAGTGGAATGTGATAAGGAATTACATGTCATATATTTTAAGGCAGTTTCAAACTTAATTACCACTTATACGTAACATGTTTTATTATTAATGACACTAGATAAATCCAGAATACTCGTATTTCAGTTAAGAAATAGTGTACGTACGAAAGCAACATCGCCACTGCTTTCGTGGAACCTTTAATGTAACAGCGTTAAATATGAAATACACACACGCACAGTGCGAATACAAACCCATCTCGGTTAAAACATTTCAGTGCTGATTGTCCCGATTACTACATAACCCTGTGAAATATGTGATAAGAAAAATCTTACGTCAATAAGGAGTCGTTCATATAAATGTAACTACCAGGTCTTTTCTTGAACAAGCACAAAAACATAGAAATTACTAGTACTAAACTTTCGCTTTGATCACTACATACTTTCAATGTTTCAATCCAGAAAACTAATGCAATACAAATGTATCTACTACTACTACTACTACTACTACTACTACTACTACTACTACTACTACTACTACTACTACTACTATACTACTACTACTACTACTATACTACTACTACTACTACTACTACTACTACTACTACTACTACTACTACTATTTCTACTTCTAGTATTATTACTACGACTGCTACTACTACTACTACTACTTCTACTACTACTACTACTACCACTGCTGCTGCTGCTTCTACTACATCCACTACTACTTCTACTGCTACTAATGATAATTTAAAAAAAAAAATAATAATTATAATAATAATAATAAACAGCAAAATGTTAATTCTGTTCCTGGCGTGTGCCTAATGACGAGTATCTGTGTTGCAATTAGTAGACTCAGCCATGTGGATGCGGAGATCTAGTTGCTCTCTATCTGTTCTTTGATCAAGGTGTAGACAAAATCGAACTGCTCCTAAAAGTAATAGATAAAATTTGAGCTAATCACAAGTGGTTACAATTATATAAAGAGAAAAAGAATTGTAAAAAATACGCTCATATTATATTACAACGTACATGTCCGAGATATCCTGTATTGAGTCAATGGACATTCAAGCTTGTCTCTATTCATGCAAATTAGCACACTGTTATGTATACAAAGCAGCAATTTCTCGAGCATTCCGAGAATTAAATTACATTACCGGTTAAACTGCAACTTATTTGTATGCAGAAACTAAGATCTCCGAGTTATCAGACGACGCAGAATTGGTAATTATGACGATAGCTAAATACTAATTAAGTATCTTGTAAAGGGTGGTCTTAATTCTGACTAGTCTCAAATAATACTGTATCTGTTATTTACATACATGATTTACTTATTAATTATCACACAAAACCTTAGGATATTATTCCTTGTTAGCTATGAGTTGAGGTGTCGGTAATCTCAGATGACATAAGACCTCGACTTTATACACGATGTTTATTAAATACTGACCAGTATACTAAAATGTGTAAGGAACGAACCGAGGTCTCCATAGTCCTGAATGGCACAGGAGATGTTATTAATGCACAGGGAACATTAAATACACACCAGTATACCACACCTCGTGCAGGACGATCACATGTAGGTGAATATGCGATATTAACATATTTTCAAATCCTTGATCAAATGTTATATGCGCATGTTTGCCGTTATAACAATCTCCCCGTGAATATAATCTCTGATAGCATTGAATTCATTAGATCAGGATTGTAACTGGTACTTTCTTTCGACATACTGAATGGCACAATATACACTTTTCCTCTCATCATTTTGTTTTTGATTCGGATATTTATTTTTTTCTACAAGCAAGAGTTGTGTCTGGTTCTCAACTTTTCACCCAAATGCAAAAGGAGACTTACCTTTAATTACGTCACTATTATCTATAACGTTACAACCGAATTATTAGAAAACATCAGCAGTTTGACAGTTTCTCACTGCTTGCATTTGAGAAACGCCTCAGGATGTGTGTAGTTTGAGCTCTGTAAAACCTGTTTCGGCACCCCAGTCGATCCTTTTGTCGACTAACTGTTCAAAGAGGGTAACTGTTGGGTTTTCTCTTATTTATCTAATGTCTCGCCACAGTACTGTGTTAGCTTTTAAATTTGACTGGTATGTTAATACCTTTATCTTGTGCGTTTTCAAATTTTATGTTGCAATACTTATAGGACCTTGCCATATCTTCATATTAATTTTATTAAACACGGACAAATCTTACATTGTAGAACTCAATATGGGGTCTCTGCTAATGTATAATATGCATATATAACGTATACGCACTGGCTATTAAAAACAGACATATAAGGAACCTTGTTAGGGACGATCTGAGATCTCCAAAGTCTCAGATGACGAATGACCTGCACAATGGCCACCTCATTTTCTATACGAAGCCTTTCCAGAGCGTACAAAATCACCGCCATCAGACCGCTCCTGGTCACACCGTCACTGATCAAAAGAAATCATTTTCATGATAGAATAAATTGACATACCTGTAGAATATGTGTACAATTAATAAGGACATTGATGGACATTTTAAGTACAAGTTTGTTTTATTAATAGTTTCATTTTGTTTGCTTTTCTCCGCACACAGTCTAAGAAATGAAAAATATAACTTATGGTTGCTAATGCGTTTGTCTGATACTTAAAGTCATGAAAAGGTAATGATAAGTCATCAAAATGAATATTACAATAATCAGTGAGTTTATAGGCCGATCGATAAGTTAAAATACGCTTCTTCTACAAAGAGCGTACCTGAAAATAATCTATTTCTATATTATTTTTGTTTAACAACGCCTAACAAATTACACATCAAGCTAAATAGACGCCTAGACACAACAATCGACACCTAAACCTATGCCTTGTAAGATGAAATGCTAATTTGTGACTTGAAAGTACGTGAAACACACTTAAAACGTTTGTTGTTTTCAAGCCATGCGTCGTTGGCAAGTGGATCAAGTAAAGTGCAATGCATCGCAACGATCATTATCTATCACTTTTTTTAATCAAAGCTGCACAAAATAAATAAAATGACATGTTCTATTAGTGGTTCAATGGAATAGAGAAGAAGGGAACGATTTACTAACTGGCACTGGATCAAAAGTGGTGCCCCCTGGTTGATAATTTGAAGCCCTATGACCTCCTGGCATAGCTGGAGCAGGGTCTTGCTGCTGGATGGAACTTTTTCGTCGCAGGACCATTGTTTGTAGGTGATGTGTGTAACGACCCGTGTCTGGTGACAATGGACAATTTTTTTGTATGGGATTAACACCGAGGCGTTGTTTGTATGTACTATGAGTTAACGCGATGCTCGAATGTTGACAAAATATCGTATACTTGAAAGTTGTTTATTGTTGAACCTTGTAAGACACATGTCAAGATGCACATTGTCTTTTGTTTTCACTAGAACAATTAATCACTAAATTCCAATATGAAACCATAATAGACTAACATGTAATGTTAAAGCTTCACAGAACTCATTTGGTTTGTCAGTTGTTCTTTGCATTTAATTTGCATATTTTACTAGGTATGATAGCTTGACAAAATTTAATGTAAATATAATTGATAACTAATGATGACTCGCTTTGCATGTATAGGAGATATAAAGGGTATTAAGACACTATAAAAAACATTCTTCTACCTCGCCTTTATATGTAGCTCTATACTTAGTCATGACGTAGGCATGTGAACTTTCTTCTGCCTTTGACAGGAGATCTACCAGGAAAGGTCCATATGTGACACCCTTGACAGAGGGCAAATACTGGCCCATTCCCTGCAAGCAGAAGGATATATTATAGATATTGCACAACTATATTGTCTAGAAGAGGTGTTTCAATTGTTTACTTTTAATTGGGCTAATGCAAAGGGAACGACAGCATAGTCCATAAACGTTTGTTTTTGAATGTGTATGAAAGATAATAAAGCGCTCGGACGTACAGCTTGGTTTTTGTAACGAATCATATTGGAAATATATAATAAAGTATCGTTAATTATAGTTTTGAAAACACGGCAAACTACAGTTTCAACTATATATTTGTAATAAAAGAGAGAGTAAAGTATTAATCTGAGTGTGCTTGCATTTGCTACAGAGGGTGGTCAAATCGTAACATCACTTGCCAAATAATAACGATGCATTTATTATTTTTTTAAGTTTCTTGGAATCAAATGGAATATGCAACATGTAAAGCCTATGCCAATAGAATAACAAAGATGAAATAAGATAACTTAACCCTACCCATGGGCTGTTAAAGCTACCAGTTAAAAACTACACACCTCGTCTGATGGTGCGTCATCAAACGCCAGCACGGTGTGTATTTCGTGCTGGTAGACGAGCTTCCACCAGTCGGTCGTGGTTGTGGGGTATGGGGTTTGTGTCAAGATGAACCCCAGCTGGCGACAGTAGCTCTATTCGCACGAAGACAATGGGAACAATAAACAAAATGAACAGATAACTACAAAAATATAATATATTGAATATGATAGTAAATTTATCTGTTTGTAAAGGGTTACTTTGTTGTAACACCGCCCGGAGCGATGAGAAACTATACTTTGGAAGCACACACGATTGACCCAGCATGACCTTAACTTCTCGCGGCCAGTTACTCATGTTTAAGAAGAAGTAGTGTGTGCAAAGAAAAAGAAGACTGGAGACTTCTTCAAATGTTAACATCTTTTTTAAACTGGACGTTCACTATATTGTGTTATACATTATATGCAGATATACATGAAATACAGAGGGATGAACAATGCAGCGTACGAATATCACTCATTGATTAGAAAACAGGTTTGAAATGGGGAGCGAACATCTATTAGAAAGAGTGTTTCACTGACTATGCATTATCTACTTGTCCGAGATATTTGCAATATCCCGCGAGGGACCTCACCGCCTTCTGCGGCTCTAGACCAAGTCATGAAAGGACATAGGTCTTTTTGTTTCATCTTAGCTTCTCAGTCTAAAGCTTCCGTACGGGTTCTAAGAGGAATGGTGCACACGGGATTTGTATAATCAGATCACAAGTGTCGAATAGGGTGTATGAGCTTATATATTCGACCTTAGAACTTAAATTATATGCAACACATAAAGAAAGTATTGCATTTTTAATAACATGGTTTCTTATATGTTAATAAATATGTGATTTGATATTGGCCGTGTCCGAGGACAAATAGGTGGGCCAATATCAAACCATGTATTTATTGACAATTTTATTAAATAACTACATGTACTTATAAAAGTTCACATTTTATACTTAGCTTTTGCATTATTCCAAGTCAGAAAATGCTTGTTTGTGTAGTGTGGGGTTTTTGTATGCGAAATCTACACGATGTAAATCTATAACACATTTGGTTAAACTCTACCAATTGATGTCGTGAATGTTTGAAAACTGAGAATATTTTGTTTCATATATTTATGCAACCTGTCGGAATCTTTACATAGACCGAGTAAAAATAAAAATAGCTGCCAATTGCCATAGCTTCTTGCTGAAATCTATATCAGTGTTGGCCTTGCCTTATTGGCCTTTTAAACCACTTCAAATGCGGGCTTCATATCAATATCACTATTGCCACAGGCTCAAAGCAGGTCGTCGTGTTATTGAACGTGGCGGGTGCTTTTAGGGCTAAGTACGTATAGTTACTTAAAATTAAATTTAATTACGCACTATAAATATAATATAACTGTTTTAGTTTACTCGATGCCTTCTATAATCTTGTAAATTTCACATTCTACTTATGACATATGACGTCACTTTATTTTTATCGTAGAAGGTCAGTAAATTGCTCTTATATGTCATCGGTTAGACTGTTTTACTTCAAACTATTCTCTCGTTTGGAACTTTTAGGTTCCAGAGGCTTTATCTCCTGTACATTGTGCACATATGTTAAATATTGTCGCGTATTCGCGCGGCGACTTTACATAATGATTTAAGTCCTATGGATGGTGCCACGTTGGTCTATAGACAAGTGATGTGCGGCGTTTTCAAGAGTTGAATTTCGGTTATTATTCAACTATGGTAAATATCAGAATTAAATACGATTGATGTAGTTTATAAATGTTGCTACATCAGTACCTGTCACTACAAATTATCAATGTTCTATATATGTATGTATGATTTGTAACCTGCATTTGTATAAAGTACAAGATTATTTTTTTGTTTATATATACTTTTATCGGTTTTAACTATTGACGCTTGGTGTTAATTGTCTTACTGATTGAAGTGTTTTTATTACCATTGCGAGGTTGGAGCATTCCAGAAACCAGGTTTATGGACGTCAGTCGATCCTTTTGCCTACTGTCTGTTCCAAGGCGGTAACACACTATATATGTATGTGGCAGGAGAACCGACGACCCGCCAGTTTTGATACATATGGTTTATTATTACTTGATAAAAGTGTTTCGGTTGAAAGGAAATATGTTGCTGACTTTATTTGTTACATACATGCATCGTGTTAAGATGTAAGTATTTCAAAGATAATATATTTAATCCCACAGTCAAAACTGTTTCATTTCCTACATTGCTGATAAGCCACACAATACATATTCTAAGACCTTCAAATATGTACAGTCTAAAGATATTGAGTAAGGAAATATGACAAAGTTCTATGAGCATTATACAAATACCAAAATTTGTCCCAGGACAAAGGTATTCGCATAAAAAAGCCTAATGTAAAAATTAAAACAAATATTCATTAAACAAAAAGAGCAACCCAAGATTTACCTCCTCGAAACGGTCAGTCGGCAAAAGGGACCGACTGGACAGCTTCAGTCGGATTAACAGAGTTCTAAACTCGCACTTCCTCTGGGCTTTCTCAAATGCAAGCAATAAAAAGAAAACTGATATGTTTATTAAAAATATCCATAACGCTAACTTTTTACATAAGTAATGACGTTGTTAAAGATAGTTAGTTCAGCATACTAATATCTGCAAAAGATATGCATTTATTATGTATGTTTCTATGTGTTTGTTAAAGAATTACGTGATCAGTACAAATAAAAGTACATCCGTTCAATAAGCACGATCTTAGGTGGTTCCACATGAACCTTCGGTTTATTTTTGATATTGTTCGACCAAAATAATAGTCTTCTGATAAATCTTACTTACCGGCATAAATACTGCACCGATTAAGTTTTTTGATTCATCAACAGATATCGACAGTAATGGCCGGTACAGGCTTTCTGTAAACATAAAATAGAAAATGGTAATTATGTAAAAAGTGGTATACGTCAGTTTGGTCCACTTTTTGTTCTTTCATTAAACCAAATAAAATAGTGTTACATGAACAGAACCCTAAAATTTGATTTACTGGTGCCCTAGATCCATGTAAATGTAACGGATAATCGAATGTGTCATGACATTTTTTTATTTCTTACGCTGCACAGTTTGTTATTTTTTAAACTAAGAAGACCACGTGACCACTTATTTTATCAGGTCGTGTTATATTATCCCATCATTTAACGTGACGTTGATGTTTGTTTTCAGGTGAAATCCAAATCTTGCTTATTTATAGATTTAAGAAGAATGCATATTTTAACGACTTAAAATAGAGGAAGTGTTTAAAATTCTCTTTTCCAATACTAAAAGTATACAACTAAATAAAATGGTCGTGTTTCTAATCATTTTCATTAAACCTACCAGGAATAATTGGCTTGTCTCTATTTTCCGAGATTTCTTCCTTCTTCAGTCCTGCTTTGACTGTAATGCCACTGTCATTCTTGTCAATGGAATATCGAATACCTCTAGACATGTGGTCTGCCTCCTGTTTGTAAGAAAATCACAATTTTCGTCTCTTAACAATTTTATTTCAGTATTTTTATTTAACATTTAAAAAATATTAGCGAACAGCAAATACCCTGAATGAAAAAAGAATCCATAAGGCGCATGTATTATTTACATAGACAGCCTAATATTGAGAACCAAACGACTCCATGTTGTGACTTCCCAGTAGGGTTTATTATCATGAGATAAATAATACTTTTATTTTATTCAATTTATTTGAGACAATTGTATTTGTAGCATTGTAAACACACATGAGTGACCAAATATTTTTACGCAATGAGTAGGTAAAATCTGGCGCCCGTGGTCAAGGGGTAAAATCTCCAAATCTTCGACGACTGTTGCCCTTATATTTTAGTGGATTAGAGTACGACTTAAGGAGAGAATTGTTTCTACTTGCGCTGTGCCGGATATGAGTTTTCCTCTGCCAAAATAGCTAGACGTTGGTATAATGACCATCATTGTACCCAGCGATGTATTTATAAAGGCAAAAATATACCTAAGTTTCGGTCTACCTGACAAAGTTTCCAAGTCTCCGCCAAAGTTTCGGTATTGTACAGCTGTATATAGCGGTCTTTAGACATGGGCAATGCTTGGAGGACTAGCGCATCCACCAGCAGCTCGTGGAGATAAATGTACTGATACTGGAGGAAATGAAACACATTTCTTCTGATTAAAGCCATTGATTGTATACAGTGAAGTACACTGACTAACGCTATGGTTAATGCGATACATTTGTGATAAGACTCTACCGTAATCGAGCCCTCGTTGGTAGACCTTATATTATTTTGTTTCATTCAGCTGTTACATTCAAACACAACTGCACGTAAGACAATAGCAAAAGCAAACTACTCTTTTAAAAACCGAATGTAATTATCTATTATTTAAATCATTATGTGGTCTACTGATAAAATTATAAAAGTACTTATGACACTTGAAAATAGCACTGACAGATCAGTCAGAAAATAGTACAATAATATTATACCATGTTCTTCACCATAAATACTCTTTGCTGCCTCAGTGACTCAACACACTCATATACGTCCACAAACCCATTGTCCAGTCCTTGGGATATTAAGATGTCTAGGGCGATAAACGTTCCCGTACGTCCTGCCCCTGAACTGATGGTGGAAATACTTATTTGGGTTTTTTATCACAAAATTATACATTAAATAATTGTATGTCAGTCCATCCTAACCCTTCACAAACTGATAAAGTGAAACTCTGGATTGGTATCACCGAAGTAAATGAAGATATTAAATTGTTATTAACCGTTATACGCTTGCATTTATTGTCAACATAATACTGGAATCAAAGAGCAGAACATGAATATTAGTTAACTTGTGTCCAATATGTTAGATACATTTGGACAAGTGTGTAGATTTATAAAACATATTGGACGAGCCGTTAGATGAGTTAAATGTGTTGTTTTTGTTTGTGTATTTTTTTATATCTTGGCACGCATCCAAATATAGTGTCGTATTGAACACCAGTGTAAAATGGTCGTTTTATTTTATATTCATTTGTTCTGTTATAAAATTAATATTTTACACTTGACTGTACTTCCGTTAGTACTTTTAGAATGATAAACATCAGAGTTTTATACATAACAGAGACAAAAACAACATTATGACAGTTATTCGTTCAGACTTGAACGCGGACTAACGCTTCCGTTTTTCGAGATGCTTGAATCGCACTCTTATTATAAATACATAATACATAATATAAAGCATTTTCATATTTCAATTTCATCCGAATTCTTATTTAATAAAGGCTGTTATTGTAAAGGGTTTTTGTCTGAGATGAAGAGAATACTGTCCAGTAACGTTATATATTTGAATGATGTACTGACTAAAACAGATTTGTATGTGATCATCACGTGGTACAAATCGACTTCATTGATTGGTCAGCCAAAATTGATACAGAATAATAAATGTTCCTGTTCGTTCTACAACCGCACTAATTGTAAAATTCGGGGCTTATGATCATGCCCGAGTATAGTATAGAGAAGATAAAGACATGGGTTCTTCTTAGTACGAGATGTATAAGCACCTCATGTTTTATACAATGTGGAAAGCAACGTTGATCCTTTGCCACGGACGTAGACGTAAAATTACCTGCAATGGACGAGCCAAGGTATGATAGTCCTAGTTCTGTCCTTGTTCACTCGGCCCCAAAAACAGAGCAGACTGGCTGTTCCGTCTGGACAGGCATTGTCAGGCCAGGCTGTGTAGTGGTACTGCTTGACTAGCAGGGACGAGTGCAAAACAGCCTGTAGAACGCGTATACTATATCAGAAGTATATAAATAGCATGTTTCCTGAAAAAAGTGACTTTTTTCTTTAGCATTCTACTTATCTGCTGAATATTTTTCTAAAGTGTTAACGTCCAACTAATTCTTCATTATAAAATCTAATAATGTTCATTTTTATTATAGTAAGTTTAATTTTTCATTACAGGACAAAACTCGGATGCATCGGGTGAGTTTTCATTGCTTTGTAAACATTAAAACAGTGTGTTAGAACATATTTTAAAATGTGGATTGCGCCTACTGACTGCGCCTTAAAGGTCCTGACGGTGAAATCCGCAAACTGTTCCTCGGATACCACAGTGACTGTGATGTCGCCAAACGTTGCCGGACCTGATGGATCCCAATATTGCTCACACTTCATCTGAAACATAAATATTAAAATGAAATTTAAATGTTACCGTGTATCGATCTTAGTAGGAAAGAACAATTATTTAAAAGTCCAAAATATATGAATGGTAAGATTACAAGTGTAATCAAAATATCCGCTAAAGGAGCGACCGCTAACATAACTACTGGAACATAATTACGTACATGAGAAATACGTGTTACTAAGTGGTACTACGTGGTTAGTACTTAGTACTAATAATATAACCGCAACTGCCCAATATATATTATCAGTATGTTAAAGGTATCAGTATATATATATATCTGATAACTGACGACATATTAACATATAAACAACAAATCAAACTTTGCCACCAGGAAGAAAATAAAACAGAAGATTTAAGTAAATAAAAAGATAAATAACAAAAACTTTAAAACATAACAGAAAAACAGAAAAAAGAAGAACACAATTTGGAGAATTGATATAAGTCAATATAACTGTGGCTTATAAGACAAAAATGGGAATGAAATGTTCAGTCTAGTTTTAGAGACCTTATACATGTATCTGACTTCAGCCCAACTGAAAGTAGTTATCGCCCTGGCACCTTTGATGAGCATAGAACTTACATGTCAACTGTAATATTTCACCAACAGTGGTCCCCAACATTTTGTCTGTTATCTTATAATGTCTATTCTATGTAAATTACAGTTTAACCGCATGCAATTTTGCATCAATGGTCGAACAAAACTTAAGTATTATCTACATTTGGTAATACTGCCGCTAGTTTGTGTATCTGTTACAATATTCCTAGTGCACGTTCTCTTCTGCTAATCATGTTCTGTGTTTCATTTTCTCCAAGCATTATAGTATCTACTTTCAATGATCTCCCATTGTTTGTATATTGAAAAATACAATTTTGCTCCAAACCTGATGAAGTTCATGACATCATTTTCTAACCAAGTTTTCATGACGTCAACATGGTTTACATAAACCTGAAGACAGTTCCAATCGATATGCTGTTAATCAAAATGGAGCTTTGTTTTGATTTTAACCCAATTTATTAATCTATCTATCTATCTATCTATCTATCTATCTATCTATCTATCTATCTATCTATCTATCTATCTATCTATCTATCTATCTATCTATCTATCTATCTTTCTATCTATCTATCTATCTATCTATCTATCTATCTATCTACCTATACGTTAATATGTCACGTCATATTGTCGTTTGGGGTAAAATTGTCATGCCACAAAAGATGGTCATAATATATTTGCTTTTTAGGTAAAATCAAGTTTGTTTTTCGTGTAATTGATTCGATTGTGATTATGAAGAAAATGCAAGTATCCAAACATCGTTTTTGCTGACTTTTAAATGTTTTCCTGGAGCGACGCTCATATTTTATAACCGTAAATTGCTACGTTTCACTACCTGATGAAAAGTGTGTGCACATATCGGTTGGTCGCGTGAGAATACATTCCTGTTTCAACTTTACTGCATTTTCATTTTTAACTACCTCGTGTTATATCATTAACAATCCCCGCCGAATATCCATTATTTCAAAATGAAATAACTTTTTTCAGGTAGGAATTTAGCTTACTCTAAATATACACACCAATCTAGTACGTTGTATGGGTCTTATAAATCATCGAAAGCGGTTGATGGTGCCATAGACGGTATATGTGCTGCTACAGAAATTTACAGAAACACACCTCACACGTGGACAGTTGACCTGGGAGACATAGTTCGTGTACAGGCTCTACAGCTGATATCAACTCGTACGTTGGTAACTTACTGTTACATATACTGTTATACAATAACAAAACCATGATCAAAAATATGTGTGCATTCTGTATAGACGTATTGACCTTCGTAGTTTTTACTTTCGTCTTTTTTGCCTAGTTTACAAACCGTTTTTATAAATTTGTAAAACTAATCAATTATTTGCAAATTGGAAAACAATATTGATCACTCAATTCAATAAAATATAATGTTTATATATTTAAATATTTTGTTGTTGTTTTCGTTTACAGACAATTGTATATCAACTGACATCATACAGGTCGGAGTTGACGGTTATTCGTATCCAGTTCGGTTCACGCCAAGCACAGATAATACTTCGTTCTTTACCTCGGACGTAGATGTTCGATATCTCCAGTTTAAGCGATTCACAGCCTTTATCTTGTTGTGCGAGGTTTTCATTTATGGCGGTAAGGAATATTGTGCTTATTTTTGTTTTTATTAATGTGTAATTATCGTCAATTCACAGTTATTTGCTTTTGCAACTTACATATGTGTTTAAATAGAAACTTGGTAATGTTAAAATACGCAATGCTTTTTATTTATCATACTATTATCGTTTTATTAATTAGAAAATCATGATGATAAATTACAATCAAGATAAATGAAATAACAAATTTTCAATTTTTTATACTAAAAATGATAGGCAGTAATTCCTGAGGAATGACCAATTCTTCTATTTTGTACTTAACTGGATGTAGTCTACAGTGGTATCGGCTGGCTTTAGCACATGATGTGCGTATACGTCGCTGTTTAATGGTGCATTTCTGGGTTAGAACACCACACTGAATCAATCACTTTATTCTACAACCGAAGACAGCTTTTATATTTGTCCAGGTTTTCGTTGCGTCGGTATTTCTAAGTAGGTCAAACGTTATTCTAGACAGCAGGTCAGAAAAAATAAGTAAATGTCTCACTTTATGGACAAATGAATATGAAATTGTTTTAGAAGAACGGCAAGGTAACGCAAATTTAATAATTATAAACTCTGAACAATATTCAGTTTTACCTCTCCGCAATCTTTTTCTCGTAACTTACTATTATCTATCATTGAATAGGAATGACGATAATGCACGGTAGATTTTTTTATCAACAGGCATCTGCTGTTCCATCTCTTTCTTCAAAACGGATGTCCCTTTAACTCTATTTTCAAAACTGTTTACATAAAAAACTGTATCTAATTAATTTCCGTGTAAAGCACATGTTATTGCTTGTTAATTATTGCATAGACCACGCGGTCTTAGAATGTTTAATGCCTAGGTTATGTGTACATAGAAATGGTTAAATTATCATTATGGAGAAAAGTTACAGAGCCATTATCTATTGAGTGACACACAGTTGAGTTCATTTTGATATATTGTCTACACTTATATTTGCATATTCGTTTATACCTATAAAAGATCGGTTTTCTCAATTCGAGCACTTAATATGCAGTGTAGCAACCTTTCCACAGGTTCTAGTAATTGGAATGTGAAATCGGATTCGAAACAGTTTCCAGCTATGTAATCCCTGTAAATCAGATTAACGGTTGTATCATACAAGTTCCCCAAAGTCCCAATATTCTGGGATATGAAGAAATGACCATGTACGAATTGTAACGCTCTCTGATAAGTCTAGTTCCTTGAACTGTTTGGGGGTGGACCGGTCCAATTAAAATGTTCTGCAGAAGAAAGAAACAAGTTCATATCCAGTTAATGCCGCTTACATTTTATATACTTTGAACTCAGTATCGCATATTGTTTCTCAGATTGCCTGGACTGCAAGTGTGGTCTTGACTGCAGTATCCCGTGTCACTGCGCTGTGTTTACGTTCGAAAGCAAGGTGTCTGGTGAGTGTTTGGAGGGCTGTGCTGCTGGCTGGACGGGTCAAGGTCGCCGGTGTGATACAGGTAACACGGGCATGTACTTCAACGACATTTTCAATAAAATCAGCATAATATGTCTACCTTCCTCTACCATCTAACTAAATATGAACGTCCACATTTGCAGGGAATGTTAAGCGAAGGAGTATTTGTTATTATTTAGTTATACATAATTATATCCAATTTTTCTTTCCAAACTGAGCAGTACTGAAAAACACGATCCCTGCTCACGCAATAATATATACACGCACGTGAGGAAGATAAAGAGCGTTCGCGTAATATATATAAATATTTGCTATACATAGAGAAATAAAAAATCAACAGACAATCCACTCTGGGAACTCTTACTGTACAAAATTAACATGAAAATAAATTTCTACAGAATCAGAATCGCGTGTGTGTTATGCAACAGTACGTACAACAGCAAATTGATATATGCAAAGCTATGTTCCTAACACGGTGGCATATGAATTTCATAATATTAGTACATTCATCAACTAAACTATGATTGTATCATTTTAATCATCCTGGAACAATTCCTGCAACTGTTGCTGCAACTGTTTGGAAAAGGGTGTATACACATGTCATTTACATCACTGTTGCGAAGGGTGTTAAACTATTACATTAGTTTTACATTATTATACATTGTTTTGTATAAACGTCAACATATTTTAACCATATATTATATTTGTGTAATTTAATACCACAAATTGATTTAAACACTTTTTCAGACCCCCTAAATTTAATTTAAACTAAAGCATTTTACTTTTAAACAATTTAAAAGTACATGTCCGTGATATAAAAGACTGGTGCACATACAATAATATAATCATGCAAGACTTTTCCTATTATTCGGAAACCAGGGTTGGAAACCGTACATGCGTTAATAAAGAGGTCCTGTGTAATAAATCACTACAAATTGAAATGACACAGTTTCAACATACAATGTCTGCTTTTAAGCTGCTCGCCCGAAATAATCATCAAAATAATTAGGCAGAAAGTTCGATTTGTGTCTGTTTTTTTCTTATGTGTAGATGCAGATAAAGAGGATGGTATTGTGACAAACAATAAGGGCATTGTAATTATTATACAACTGAATATTCAAGTCTTTTTTAAATCTAAACTAAGTAACTAGAGCAATTTAAAAATGTGAAGTTTTTGCTCCCGTCATGTCAGAGTACAACAGTCGATTGACATTTCCACGGCGATATTTGTTATTCTTAATCTATTTTTGAAATGTTCCATGTGATATTGTGCCAATTCTACACATATTTATGTTTGCATCAATATAGTACAAATATATGCACCCATTGTGAGATATATAATTCTCTAACCGTGTGAAAATGTTACCATTTAGAGCTACATTCTAAGACATTTCCTACAAAATTTTAGCTGCGAAGATGTGGACAAGAGCATAATATTTGATATATTAGACATTTAGCAATTTCCCTATCAGATCGGGAACAGAACAGAAAGACATAAGTATATTATCGTTTGTTTTATAAAGGGTATCTGTGTATGTCTGTTCGTAAAGTATGTCTGTACGTTCACTTGTCTGTCAGCCTCTGAAGCTTCATACACACCCACATAGACAGACGCATATGTTTTTTTTTCAAGAGTGTCCAGACGGTACGTATTGACAAGGATGTAGCAGTCACTGCATAGGTAACTCTCGTTGTGGTAAATGAGACGGGCGCTGCTTCAGAGGCCGCTATCCGGGATGGAATCATTTAAATCATTTAGTTATGTTCAGTGATCTGAAGCATGCTCAATATACGAACTGAAATGTGATGCAGGATACCGTGACAAGGAAACAAAAAGGACGTTTTATTACATCTTTAGTTTTTATTCCATTAAAATCTATGTTACATGAAATGATTTATGGCATTCCATATATTTCACGTTTTACGTGATTACGTCTCTGTTATTATTGTGTATATAGTTATTTTAAGACGATTGATAATGCGATGCAGGACGGCTGAATACCTGTTCTCGTATCAATACAAATACCGCTGTGAAATATTCGCTTATAAACCGTGTCCGTCATTTCAGCAGCGAACAAATATCGGAAGAAAGTACCTTTTAAATAGTTGCTCCTTCACATTTCATCGAAATCGTGAAACAGCATGGGCGTTTATTTACAAATTAGCTGCAGTTAAAATGATTATATATCGACAATTTCCGTGTTTGCCTTAATGATATATTAACCAAGTGTTCCGAATGTGAATTAACATTCTGTGCGCTCCATTTTGATCGATTCAATTTACAATGCAGTTATCTAGTTGTAACATATATTATTATATATCGTCCAGTAACGTAAGCGTTATACATACTTTTGTTTTACTCTTTGATGACAAGATAATATATATAATCATGACATCATAAAGGTCCGGCCCCTGTTGCGACAAATAATGTATTTTTAATGAGTTTTTGTAACGTATAACAAGCAAGTAGTATTAATTACTACAGTTGACCTATTACAGAATGTAGCATAGGGTATAATGGTTCTGGGTGTCAAGAAAGATGTGGCAATCACTGTGTACACAATGATGTCTGTGACAAGGAAGATGGTCACTGTGATCATTTGTTACGTCAGTAATACTACTTTGTAGCAACGCTTTCCTAAAATTATTATAATTATTACTTGTGCATAATATACTCAACGCAACCTCTTAATACATTTTGTCTACATCTGTTTACGGTAATGTCCGAATTTCCGAAATTTTAAGGCCGTATAATTAAATGTTTCTCGTCCAATTCAGTATGAAGTCCAGTTTGTCAATCACTGAACAAAACCATTAGTCCTCTCAGTCGGTCCTTTTGCGGACGAACTGAGACAATACGTTTACATTTTAATTCCTCTATTTGTGTTACATATAATCTCACTGATGTTGTTTTATATTTTTAATTTTACATTCAACTTGCGTTTTTGCCTGTGTTTAATAATAGTTTGAATACATGTGATACTACTCATATGGTTTTTACATATTATGATGATTTACATAATATATGCACAATTTACGAAACATTAATACATTTCAATGTATTATTTAGTAGCTTACATAATTCCATGAATATTTGATTACTACAGTTAAATATTTTTTTTCCAAAGGGATTGAGGTGTAAAGATTTCTTTCTATGATGTTATCATTTAGAAAAGTTTTAAGATGTCACTTTACCGTAACGATGTTTCCTAAATTACAAAAATGATGCAAGGATATAAAAAAATGAATTGCAAAATCAAAGCGTGAAATACATCTAGATATTTTATAAATATGTGTTTTCTCATGAATTGTCGTAAGCATGTAGAACTGATGTAACCGAATTTCAAAGTGCGATCCTGGTAAATACGGTCCAGTCTGTTTGAAAATTTGTTTCGGTCAATGCTTGAACAACGTGAAGTGTGACAATGTTCGAGGACAGTGTCCTCAGGGATGTGCTTCTGGGTGGATGGGCGAAAAGTGTGATACGGGAAATATAATTCTCTGACCAAGGTTATTTGTTACACAGACAAAATTACAAGGGTGCAAGTTGTATTAGTCTTTTAATTACAAGTGTAAGCCTGAATACAGATCGAGCCAGGCTAGATCCTTCAAGTGGTGAGGTCTTCCATGTAAACTGTACTGGTCCTAAAAAGACTTAAGATTAAAGAGATTAAGGTCTTCCTTAATCAATAGTTACTGAACGTAACTTATATGATAATATATTTGACGGTGGTATGTATTTAAAGAACACAAACTTCAATTTCTAGTGTACAACAACAGTGGATCCTTTAAACATTGCTTAACACTTGGACACTCGGAAAAATATGCAGCGAATACCTTTCTGGTTATGTTGCTGACATGTTTAACTCGAACATGTGATTGTTTTTTTTAAACATATAAACTACATAGCCATATGTTATTCGTGTATTCAAATTACAACATTCGTCTAACTAAATGTATCGAACAGAAATAAAGGTTATATAAAAAGTTTCGAAAGCAACATATTTTTTTCTTATGTGATCTACTTGTAGAATGTCCAGACGGCACCTATGGACTGGGCTGTTCTTACACGTGCAGCGACAATTGCCTGAGCTGTGGACTATGTGATAAACAAAATGGATTTTGTGAAACCGGCTGTAAACCTGGCTGGAAAGACAATACGTGTCGTACAGGTAAACGGATAATACTGATTATGAGGAGGAGGAGAAGACCAGAGAGAATGGTAACTATGTCATGTACTTATCATGTTGAGGAGGAGGAGGCTATGGTGATAGTAATTATGCTATTGCTGCTACAGCAAAGAATGGTGGTGATGATGATGATGATGATGATCAGTTATCATAATCGATAAATAAATAATCAGAATAACAAGGATTATCTAGATAATAAGGACATTGATGATAATAATCATGATAAGATAGTAATTGTATTGGATTATAAGCGTATGTGTCATTTCAACGTACATTGATAGAACGTATGGTCAAGAATGTAAGGAACAATGTAGCGATCACTGTGTGGGCAATGATGTTTGTAGCAAGGTAGAAGGTCACTGTCCCCGAGGATGCTCCGCCGGATGGAAGCGAGACAAATGCAAAATAGGTCTGTGAACATAGCTAGTTTTTTCGTATTTCATTTTATTGCTAAAACCAATCTGTTATTCCTAACGAAACCTTTTTTAATTGTGCATAATTATATTTGTAGATTATTTAGGTATAAAATGTGCATTGTAAAATGTTATATAAATAATTTCATTTGAAATGTGTTTATGTACCATCCACTTGTTGACTTTTAAAAGAAACTTTACTGAAAACGTGCCATTGATATTTTAACTGGAACTTGATCAGATCAGCAGAACGTACAGCTCTATTCTTAGCCATTTTAAAAAGAAAAAAGATGATCAATTTAACGAATATAAACATAAACATATTTATGAATAAGGAGATTGCAACTACTATGTCAAACTTCACCATCATATTGAAGCCTATGATTGAATATTTACAAGACTCAGACTCGGATCCAGCTACCTAGGTGAAAAAAATAAAGCCACCCCCTCAACCACCCCCTCTCCCATCACTCCCCCGACAAAAAACACGCTCTTTAATTATTTAGAAGAAGTAAATTATATTAAATATATTTAACACTACATAAACTTAAATAATACAATATCCAACATATATCATATCCAAACCAAACAATAAATAAAGTTTCCAAACCCACGAGAAAAGTGGCACGTGTTGGGGTGAAATCCCTTTAAAATCTAAACATTCCTAGTAAACCCATTCCCTGTTTGGCTGAACCCTAATTTGGCAGGAAGATTATAACTGCTCTTTGTCTAAAGGCATTTTACCTCTATGAAATTATTTCTTAAAATTTTCACCAGTGAATTATTTGCTACTTCTGATTAAGGCCGGCCCTTTTTTCCACTAAAAGTGGATATAAAATCGGATTATTATGAACAGAATAACACATTAAGGGTAACCACCTAAATAACTAATCACCGTATAAAATTAAGGCAAATAGATGGAGCGTAGCTGAATAAACGGTGGACTTTTAAAGACCCTGTAAAAACAAATATATATCGATAGAAATTCATTTTATCTTTCTTTTAAAAGTGGTATATCCGAAACTTTGCCTATATCAAAAATATGTAACAATATCTAACATCTGTGTGCGGGTTTTAGGGCAGTAAATTGGTTAATCAGTTCAAATATATTCATTCTTTTCAAATCAATAAATAAGAATAATTGAAATTCCTGCTTCGTCAGAGCAGATGACGTGAATGAGCTGAAACATGAATGGTCACGTAGCTTTCCCTGTTTAAGAATTAGCTAACTGTGCAGCGCGACTCAGATAGGAAATACATTTTTAATGACGATTGTGGCGTTATGGTTTACATTTCACGCAGGTTTGTGACACCAATAAGCACAATTTTAGAGATCTGTTCAGGTAACAATGATTTATTTTGTTGTATGTGAAGAAAATTAGTAGATCTTTGTTGAAATATATATATATATATTTCAAATTATCCAGGCTTCCCCTTTACTCCATACATACATGTTTTATTGCATTGTGCGGCCGGTTTAGATCCAGATCTGCTGACACCTTAGTGCTGTCTGATCTTGATATACACTGGTTGCATCTTGTACATAAATAACCTAATGGATCAAAAGCGAATGGATGTTCCGGCTGATCTGGTTCTACACTTATCACACATGCGATAAAACCCATACATATGGATTAAAGGGTTATTATTATCCCTTAGCCTTTCTAATATATTGTGATAACTGAACTTTTATTTTCTATATAGATTGATCTTGAAACATGCAAGAGAAAAAATATTGGCACTAATAAAATTTGCAATTGTTTTTTTTTCTTTGTCATTGTGTTGTGAGACAGTAATCGAGCCAAACTGTTCCGCAATTCTAAGCAGTACAACATTTTAACAATCAGAAATTACCGCATGACCTTTATCTAAGCTAACAAGTGGATAGGTCGAGCTGTGTGCAGTCTTTCAGTGTACCAGACTGCAATACAGAATACATGTTTGTGATTAAACATAAACATTATTTGTGTTGCATAATTGTGCATGCAGACAGACTCCAGCTCCAATGGTCACTAGTAAGAGTCCCCGGAGTTTTTTAGTCAACCAAAAATGATATCATGATATCGGATTACTCAAGGAATACATAAATATAAACATGTTTTCTTCTTCAACAACAAACTGATTTTTATCAGAGAGTTTCATGTAAACAATTAACTTTCTTTGAAATCAAAATAACTTTAATAAAAGAGGGCTGTCTGGTTGGTTTTTGCCTGTTGGGGGAGGGGGGTCATATGTAAAGGCATAGTTTTTCTTTCAATTGTCATCTTGTGGCCTTTCATATTGCTGGTCTATGGGAAAATATACTTGGCACTTAAACCATGTTTTCCTTGACATGGCCGTGGGGTGGGGGTTGGGGGGGGGTGGGGGGTCTTCAAAATGACATAATTCGGAAGATAATTTGAATTTTGCTTGTAACTCAAGGCAACGTTGCCATTTCTTACAACCTTTGCAACTCTGGAGATTTTAGTCAGCCACGCAGATGTGAGCTTTTTATCGTCAGGAATCTTGTAAAAATTGCATGTGGCATCCCGAGATCTCTCATTGTTACAATCTTCGGCACAGCAGAAATCGTTCTGTCCCATAGCAAAATAAAATTATCTAAGCGAGTACAATTCATTTAAAACAAATACATATTAGTTCTGATGATTTGATGTATCATTTTAATTTACTTTGTCCCTGTTTTTATGTGTGAAGAAGAAACGAAAGTAAGTCAGCTGTTCTATGTTTACAAGCGAGTGCATAATCGTAACCCTCCCACCCCGACCTCAAATCTCGCGGAACGCGATTGCGCGAGATTTCGTAATTTCGAAATCGAGAATAGGTACGAAAACTTCATAAGTGTGTAATGTTAATTTGCGTGTAAAAATATGCTCACCGATAGTTTGCATGTACCGGAAATGTAATATATATTTTCGTTTTTGTTTACAACCATAAACTGTTTTGTATTTGTATAGCATTTATTATCGCATTTAGAGTTCCGATGAACTATTGTATAAGCATAATAATGTTATTAGAAAAATGTTACAATATATATATATACGCATCAAAGAATTATGTGACGGCACAGTATAAGTAACCAATGTGCCATGTGTCGGCCGCCATAGTACGGAATTGGCGAATATACCCTATTACAAGGGGATAAACTGTAAAGTCGGCTGAAGGAGCAGTAGCTTGAAAGAAGACTATAACTTGGTAATGCCTATCATGTAGTCTCCACTAGTTTTTATTTCAGCATAAACAAAACACTATCCTGAACTGTGTACTCCCTAGTTTCTTATTTTATGTTAAATGTGATGCTGATTCTGATGGTTTTATCTGACAGTGTGATTGAATCTCCATTGTTGCCACCATTTGATCTCCTAGCGTGTTGCTTGAAGATCATTTCTCTATCATATTTTGATACTTTGTTGTTAAAAACACTGTGAGTAATCTGACAACGGCCGCTGTATAAAGAAAGTAATTTTAACAATCGTGCGCAAGTCAGGATATTTCTTCACCATATTTGGCTGTGCCTCAGTTAAAGATTTTAACATGTTAGTAAAAATAAGTTTATCGACTATGGAAGATATGTATGTTTGTTTTGTCACGCTTTTATGACGATTAAGAAGTGTCTATGGTTAATACAGTGACAAATGCTTTTAAAGGTCCTCACTAGAAAATATACATTTACTTGCAGAATGCAATGATGGGACATATGGTCTAAGCTGTTCAGGAATGTGTCACTGTGTGAACGACGATACGTGTAACAAAGTAAATGGACACTGTCTCAGTGGATGTGCTTCTGGTTGGATAGGCTTACGTCACAACTGTTTTCCCTATTGATAGAATACTCTTCTTGACGACATGATGAAATATAGAACCTCGAAGTAAATTCTGGAAGGTTTTTAATAAGCGATGCAACTGGTAAATTCTCTTATAATGTTAGGTATTGTAAATGTGGTGCTACGTAAGACCTACTTAGACCTTCAACAAAGATGAATACAACACTTGTTTCCTAAATTACAAAAATGATGCAAGGATATAAAAAAAATGAATTGCAAAATCAAAGCGTGAAATACATCTAGATATTTTATAAATATGTGTTTTGTCATGAATTGTCGTAAGCATGTAGAACTGATGTTACCGAATTTCAAAAAGCGATCCTTGTAAATACGGTCCAGTCTGTTTGAAAATTTGTTTCGGTCACTGCTTGAACAACGTGAAGTGTGACAATGTTCGAGGACAGTGTCCTCAGGGATGTGCTTCTGGGTGGATGGGCGAAAAGTGTGATACGGGAAATATAATTCTCTGACCAAGGTTATTTGTTACACAGACAAAATTACAAGGGTGCAAGTTGTATTAGTCTTTTAATTACAAGTGTAAGCCTGAATACAGATCGAGCCAGGCTAGATCCTTCAAGTGGTGAGGTCTTCCATGTAAACTGTACTGGTCCTAAAAAGACTTAAGATTAAAGAGATTAAGGTCTTCCTTAATCAATAGTTACTGAACGTAACTTATATGATAATATATTTGACGGTGGTATGTATTTAAAGAACACAAACTTCAATTTCTAGTGTACAACAACAGTGGATCCTTTAAACATTGCTTAACACTTGGACACTCGGAAAAATATGCAGCGAATACCTTTCTGGTTATGTTGCTGACATGTTTAACTCGAACATGTGATTGTTTTTTTTTAAACATATAAACTACATAGCCATATGTTATTCGTGTATTCAAATTACAACATTCGTCTAACTAAATGTATCGAACAGAAATAAAGGTTATATAAAAAGTTTCGAAAGCAACATATTTTTTTCTTATGTGATCTACTTGTAGAATGTCCAGACGGCACCTATGGACTGGGCTGTTCTTACACGTGCAGCGACAATTGCCTGAGCTGTGGACTATGTGATAAACAAAATGGATTTTGTGAAACCGGCTGTAAACCTGGCTGGAAAGACAATACGTGTCGTACAGGTAAACGGATAATACTGATTATGAGGAGGAGGAGAAGACCAGAGAGAATGGTAACTATGTCATGTACTTATCATGTTGAGGAGGAGGAGGCTATGGTGATAGTAATTATGCTATTGCTGCTACAGCAAAGAATGGTGGTGATGATGATGATGATGATGATCAGTTATCATAATCGATAAATAAATAATCAGAATAACAAGGATTATCTAGATAATAAGGACATTGATGATAATAATCATGATAAGATAGTAATTGTATTGGATTATAAGCGTATGTGTCATTTCAACGTACATTGATAGAACGTATGGTCAAGAATGTAAGGAACAATGTAGCGATCACTGTGTGGGCAATGATGTTTGTAGCAAGGTAGAAGGTCACTGTCCCCGAGGATGCTCCGCCGGATGGAAGCGAGACAAATGCAAAATAGGTCTGTGAACATAGCTAGTTTTTTCGTATTTCATTTTATTGCTAAAACCAATCTGTTATTCCTAACGAAACCTTTTTTAATTGTGCATAATTATATTTGTAGATTATTTAGGTATAAAATGTGCATTGTAAAATGTTATATAAATAATTTCATTTGAAATGTGTTTATGTACCATCCACTTGTTGACTTTTAAAAGAAACTTTACTGAAAACGTGCCATTGATATTTTAACTGGAACTTGATCAGATCAGCAGAACGTACAGCTCTATTCTTAGCCATTTTAAAAAGAAAAAAGATGATCAATTTAACGAATATAAACATAAACATATTTATGAATAAGGAGATTGCAACTACTATGTCAAACTTCACCATCATATTGAAGCCTATGATTGAATATTTACAAGACTCAGACTCGGATCCAGCTACCTAGGTGAAAAAAATAAAGCCACCCCCTCAACCACCCCCTCTCCCATCACTCCCCCGACAAAAAACACGCTCTTTAATTATTTAGAAGAAGTAAATTATATTAAATATATTTAACACTACATAAACTTAAATAATACAATATCCAACATATATCATATCCAAACCAAACAATAAATAAAGTTTCCAAACCCACGAGAAAAGTGGCACGTGTTGGGGTGAAATCCCTTTAAAATCTAAACATTCCTAGTAAACCCATTCCCTGTTTGGCTGAACCCTAATTTGGCAGGAAGATTATAACTGCTCTTTGTCTAAAGGCATTTTACCTCTATGAAATTATTTCTTAAAATTTTCACCAGTGAATTATTTGCTACTTCTGATTAAGGCCGGCCCTTTTTTCCACTAAAAGTGGATATAAAATCGGATTATTATGAACAGAATAACACATTAAGGGTAACCACCTAAATAACTAATCACCGTATAAAATTAAGGCAAATAGATGGAGCGTAGCTGAATAAACGGTGGACTTTTAAAGACCCCGTAAAAACAAATATATATCGATAGAAATTCATTTTATCTTTCTTTTAAAAGTGGTATATCCGAAACTTTGCCTATATCAAAAATATGTAACAATATCTAACATCTGTGTGCGGGTTTTAGGGCAGTAAATTGGTTAATCAGTTCAAATATATTCATTCTTTTCAAATCAATAAATAAGAATAATTGAAATTCCTGCTTCGTCAGAGCAGATGACGTGAATGAGCTGAAACATGAATGGTCACGTAGCTTTCCCTGTTTAAGAATTAGCTAACTGTGCAGCGCGACTCAGATAGGAAATACATTTTTAATGACGATTGTGGCGTTATGGTTTACATTTCACGCAGGTTTGTGACACCAATAAGCACAATTTTAGAGATCTGTTCAGGTAACAATGATTTATTTTGTTGTATGTGAAGAAAATTAGTAGATCTTTGTTGAAATATATATATATATTTCAAATTATCCAGGCTTCCCCTTTACTCCATACATACATGTTTTATTGCATTGTGCGGCCGGTTTAGATCCAGATCTGCTGACACCTTAGTGCTGTCTGATCTTGATATACACTGGTTGCATCTTGTACATAAATAACCTAATGGATCAAAAGCGAATGGATGTTCCGGCTGATCTGGTTCTACACTTATCACACATGCGATAAAACCCATACATATGGATTAAAGGGTTATTATTATCCCTTAGCCTTTCTAATATATTGTGATAACTGAACTTTTATTTTCTATATAGATTGATCTTGAAACATGCAAGAGAAAAAATATTGGCACTAATAAAATTTGCAATTGTTTTTTTTTCTTTGTCATTGTGTTGTGAGACAGTAATCGAGCCAAACTGTTCCGCAATTCTAAGCAGTACAACATTTTAACAATCAGAAATTACCGCATGACCTTTATCTAAGCTAACAAGTGGATAGGTCGAGCTGTGTGCAGTCTTTCAGTGTACCAGACTGCAATACAGAATACATGTTTGTGATTAAACATAAACATTATTTGTGTTGCATAATTGTGCATGCAGACAGACTCCAGCTCCAATGGTCACTAGTAAGAGTCCCCGGAGTTTTTTAGTCAACCAAAAATGATATCATGATATCGGATTACTCAAGGAATACATAAATATAAACATGTTTTCTTCTTCAACAACAAACTGATTTTTATCAGAGAGTTTCATGTAAACAATTAACTTTCTTTGAAATCAAAATAACTTTAATAAAAGAGGGCTGTCTGGTTGGTTTTTGCCTGTTGGGGGAGGGGGGTCATATGTAAAGGCATAGTTTTTCTTTCAATTGTCATCTTGTGGCCTTTCATATTGCTGGTCTATGGGAAAATATACTTGGCACTTAAACCATGTTTTCCTTGACATGGCCGTGGGGTGGGGGTTGGGGGGGGGTGGGGGGTCTTCAAAATGACATAATTCGGAAGATAATTTGAATTTTGCTTGTAACTCAAGGCAACGTTGCCATTTCTTACAACCTTTGCAACTCTGGAGATTTTAGTCAGCCACGCAGATGTGACGATACGTGTAACAAAGTAAATGGACACTGTCTCAGTGGATGTGCTTCTGGTTGGATAGGCAAGGCATGTGATTCAGGTGTGTTACAGATGTAATGAGGCATTTTAAACAGCAAACGGTTTAAATTGATATCTACAGATATTCATTCGGAGGAAGCCAGCAATATTAACGAGAATGGTGAAAATAACTTACATCAAAAGAAATTGTTATTCTTTTCCTTTTCTTAGCTGTTTATATTACGTTTTTATTTCATTTACATAATACATGCAAACTTTCCTAAACATTAACGTCTTTAATACATTTTCAAGTATTATTTAGTAGCTGACAGAATTAAGTGAATATGTAATAACTAAAATAAAATATTTTTCCAAAGGGAACAAGGTGTAAAGTGTTCTTTCATTTAGAAAAGGTAGAAAGTGACCCTTTGCCGTTACAAGGTTTCGTTAACTACAGAAATGATGCCAATACAAACTGAATCGGAAAAGTCACAGCGTGGAAGACATATCTAGATTATGTATCTTGATGTGTTTTGTCATGAATTGTCGTAAGCTATAAAGCCTAAACAGGTGTCGTCATATTGGTATCATAGTGTATGTTCAGTTTCTATTAGAAATGATGTTACTGAATTTCAGAGTGCGATCCTGGTAGATACGGTCCAGACTGTTTACAAACTTGTTTCGGCCACTGCTTGAACAATGTGAAGTGTGACAATGTTCGAGGACACTGTCCTCAGGGATGTGCTGCTGGGTGGATGGGCGAAAAGTGTGATACGGGTAATATAAAGCTCTGACCAAGATTATTTTTACACAAATTTACAAGGCTGCAAGTTGTATTAGTTGTTTTAATTACTAACGTGAGCCTGATTACAGATCGAGGCAGGCAAATATAATGAGGTCTTCCATGTAAAACGTATTGGTCATAAAAGGACTTGTCGAGTTCTTATTCAATAGTAACTGAACGTCTCTTATATGATAAAATATTTGATGGTGGTTTGTACTAAAAGGAAATACAAACGTCAATGTCAAGTAGACTACAACAATGTATCGTTTAAAAGTTGCTTCACACTTGGACACTAGTATGCAGCGAATTCCTTTCTGGTTATGATGCAGCCATTTTTAACACGTACATGATATTGATTTTTAAAACATATAAACTACTTACTCATATGTTAATTATTTGTTAACAAATTCGTATGACTGGGGCCAATCGCAACTAGTCTTAAAATAAACGCGGGGTGTGGTGTGTGTGTAGGGTGCCTGCGTGTGTGCGTGTGTGTAACTATTATACAAATAAAGACGTGTAATCAGGTCAATGTATAGTTTTAAAGACGTTGGTGATATGACAAAGTACGAAGTCTGAGGTCCGTTTTATTGACCGAAACATAAGTCTATACTTATTATATCACATACCCTCTGCACTTATATTGTTATTGCTTTTTACTACAAGGAGCCATCCGCGCTTCTCATTTCAGCATACAAACATTAGATTCAATTCGCCAGCGCTAATTTGATCAAAGTATGTCCTAACATTTTTCCTCTACAGATAATCATGAAACGCATTTAGTGTAGGGGCAGAAAAGGATACTATCACGATCCTTATGTTCTCTGTGCTCAGGTGAAAACATTCTCTAGTCGTTATCACTTAATATTGACTCACACAATAATACTGCGTTCCAATTAACCTGCGTTAAATTCACATTATGTTGGATATTGTTTTATAATAGTCTCCGATCGTGATATAGTTGACCTTGTAACGGTCGAAGTTTAGAATGCGGCTTACGTCACAACTGTTTTCCCTATTGATAGAATACTCTTCTTGACGAGATGATGAAATATAGAACCTCGAAGTAAATTCTGGAAGGTTTTTAATAAGCGATGCAACTGGTAAATTCTCTTATAATGTTAGGTATTGTAAATGTGGTGCTACGTAAGACCTACTTAGACCTTCAACAAAGATGAATACAACACTTGCTTAACAGAAGTGTGGCAATATACCTTTACATTATAACTAGTGTATTTTTGTATTTGCATTATAATTAGAATTTTATCATGTAAGGAGATAATGTTATTAGGACGTACGAGAGAGATAGATAGGGAGAGAGAGAGAGAGAGAGAGAGAGAGAGAGAGAGAGAGAGAGAGAGAGAGAGAGAGAGAGGGAGAGATAGAGAGAGAGGGAGAAACTATTATCCAAGTGTTGTAAAACTTGTTGCATAATTTTACTTTCTGTTAAGCTTCTTTACTTAAAAATGCGTTTCATTGATCATAATGTTAGATTTTTTATTATTCTTCTACTCGTTAAAGCATGCGCTCCTGGAACATTCGGAATTAACTGCTCCCAGGCCTGCGGCCGTTGCTGGAATGACGTTGCATGCAACGAGGCGAGCGGACAATGTCCCAGTGGGTGCGAAGAAGGATGGAGCGGTGGAGATTGTAAAACTGGTACCTTGATTCAAAACGTGACTTTAAACAACGAAAGTTCTTTGTTATATTTACTACTATAAGGAAATGATACTTGGATCGATGCACTACTTCAGAATTATAAATGCGTGTTATGCACAGAATTGCATGACATTTTCATTGATATTGCAACAATCTATCTGATGTGAACAAAAATAAACCCATTTTTAAACTAATACAAACATTGCTTTTGTTTTGTATATGTGTATAAGACTACAAGTGTGGGGAAGATGGGTGTCTCTATCAGCCTGCAGTTACGGATGGTATGGCCGTGGCTGAGGAATGAGATGTAGCGGTCACTGTGCAAACAATGATTACTGTAACAAGAAAGACGGACTGTCTCATTTTGGATGTGACGCTAGATAGTGGGGCGAGAGATGTACTACGAGTAATGTACTGTTATCATTGTAAAGGGCTTAACCTATTTAACATTTTTTCTGTAGTTATTTAAAACACCTCTTGAATTGCGGGTATGTTGTTGTTTTAGAGATCGGTTGCCCTGTACACACGTTAGGACTTGACTGCACGCCATGTGGGCCATGTAAGAACGGGTCATGTGATCCCGTCACCGGAGAATGTCCTTCTGGTTGCTATAACGGATACGTCGGCAGTATGTGTGAGACATTTAACGGCATGTACACTGTCAACGCCATACTTGTCGGTGCTGGGGTGGGCGTAGTCATAACCTTACTTGTTGCGGCAGTGCTTGTTGCTGTAATCTGGAAAATAAAACAAAGGTAATGTTCTACGTTTTAACTGATGTCAACAATAGAGAAGATGACAATATTTCTACGTTCGAACACACTGTACTGATTCTGTTTATTCTTCATATTCTTCATATTCTATTCTTAATCTTCTTCATATATTATCATTATACTTATTATTATTATTATTATTATTATTATTATTATTATTATTATTATTATTATTATTATTATTATTATTATTATTATTATTATTAGTAGTAGTAGTAGTAGTAGTAGTAATAGTAGAAGTGATAGTAGTATTAGTAGGAGTAGTAGTAGTAATAGTAGTAGTATTTTGCTCTAATTTTAAGGAATTGTTGGTTGCATACGTACATAGTTCCAAGCTGTTTCATGCCATGGCTTGAGTAGACCAGCGCTGTTTGAGATTTCCCAAGTGTGTGTTTGTTGTTTGTACCTTTTCTGCTAAACTATACATACTAGAAACATAAACAATAGAGAATAAGAAAGATGGTGTAGTTTAATGTCCCTGAAATCTAGAGTGGTATTTCAGCACAATCTTGAGATAATTCGTCTCAAAGTTGATTGTTGCAGATTATTTGGGATACTTCACCAATAGTAATTTCAATGGTTGTCGGGTCATAAAGGCTCAAACTTGAAAACGGCCCGGTCCAAAACGTCCCGCATCAGAAAAACCCACGTTTTTAGGGTACCGGAAGGCCCCACAAATAGGTCGTCATAAAGGCCCATATGTGTGTTGTAATATGTACATGTATGTTACTGATTTGTTCAATTAGCATTGCTGTATTTAATTAAATGTATTATTGTTTCGCAATTCCCCTTATCTCTGTATTATTGTCGACAGAAACAAGTAATAGAAGGCAATAAATATGATATAAATGCTGCGCGTTTCATCTTATAATTACCGTATGGATGTGTGTGCAGTTTAAGTCTTTAACTTTCTTTCATCTTTTTACGCGAAATGGATATCCGTTTTCGAGACAGTTTTTATGAGCTTGAAGTTGTTGTTTAATAAATATAGATACTTTTCTTAACTTAAACGCTGGTGACATTATGTGATAAACCTTTGTATTGTGCCTTTTCGGTTTTTGGGCTCCTTGACCCGATTCGTTCTATGCGAGCTTTTTCTTTCATGTTCGAGTAACACAGGGATCAGTCTAACGGTTGCTCAACAATCCGCAATTTAATGGAGTGTCTAACACGCAGGTATTTTGAAAAGCTTTAATAACTCTGTCAGTTAAAACTCCTTTTTATTCGTATTTTGTAGATTTATGTTTCATTCTATGACATTTTAATGAACGGCCAATGGTTTGGCCCCAGTCAGTATTTTAATTGAATCATATTTGCTTATTTTCCAGCATTATTTCAATGTTTCTAAATTTTGTGCTGTTGGAAAACAGCTTCATATACGTTGAGGTATATCGGACAGGCAAAACAAAATAATTAGCAATTTTCAAATGCAAAGCAGAATTTCGATGTTTCTTCTTTGAACATTGAAACCTATATAATAATTTTATATATTTATAGCATTTATAATTAAATTAGTGATAATTGAAAATTATGTCGTGCAAGTCAGTAAAGAATTGATGAGGAAAAGTTTTCATGCCCGTTTAATTGAATAATGACGCCACATCAACAAATACGTTAATTAATGGCTAATGGTACTACTGTCGATGCTTATCTTCTCTGAATGTCAACACAAACATCAAATGTGATAACATTCTCACCATCTTTAGCACTTTAAGTACTCATTTGGGAAAGAAACTTGAAGATGATAGTATACATACATCGGGAGGCTTGTCTAGACGTAGTTTCGATTTAATTATCTGTGGTAATACTTATCGGAACTTTACTTTTTAGCTATTGGTAGGTGCTTCGGACTTCCTACATCGTTAAGTTCCCATAGACCTGTGCAGAAAGTTATGTAATCTGTTTAGAAATAACACAGTTAATTGATAAGTGGCTTTATTAACAATACATTGAATCAACACAATAGACTCTGCAGGTAAATGCAAGTTTTCAACTCAAATCAGGTCTACCATACACGAATCTGTGCTGTAAATCTTGCACAGATCCTAAAATCATGCACGGTATCAAATACGTGTATTCGTTTGTATCATTTTGACTGCGTTCATCACGTCAGTTTTAATCTATGTAATAATGAGGCATACATGTTATGTACTATTTAGAGTATTAAACATGTAAATACGTTTCTACCCCTCTGTCTCTCTCCCTCTCTGTATATGTTTCTCACTCTCTTTATAACTCTCTCTCTCTCTCTCTTGACTTTTATCTCTCTTGTACACATATATTGTACACAAGACAAACACACAAAACCACATATATAGATATATTTATATCCAGGGTTTTGTGTGTCTTGTGCAATTTATATAAAATATTATACATGTCTGCAGGCTCCGTCAAGTGTTCTCCAAAGATAGAGAAAATGCAAGAAATATTTACAATACAAACTGTTCTTGCAATGGAGGATGAACAGCCAACAATTACAAGTTTATTTGAAACATTATACAATAAAATGTATTTCTATCATAGCAATATTTTTCTTAAATATGAAGAAAGTCATTAGCTGCTCTAGTTTTCCATTTCTTCTTATTTTAAATACTGAATGCTGGAATATCAAATAGTATTTGAAAATATATAATGAGTTACAAAGCATAATTGTCGTCCAGTATTTATCAATTTATATATCAACTTGTTTTATTAAAGGCCACATATATACGAGGAACCATTGGCAATGACGTCTAGTGGATCAATTAATGAACCAACTTATGATACCTGTCAGGATCAAGGACGCCAAAATGGTACATCTGATTTAACATAACATTAATAATTGTTCTTCATTCACGCGGACAAAAATGGCTTAAAATTGTCTTACTACATGCGGTTGATTGACATATGAACTTATTTCGTTTAAAGACGTATTGACACCGTAACATATCATTATTTTGTACTATTTGTATGTCTTTTCAGAGAATGACAATGACCAAGAACACGTGTATATGAATGAAATGTAGCAGCAGTGCCGTTAAAGTACTATATCACTTACAGCTTATGTATCTTAAAAATGTACATTATAACGAAACTTTGTTCTCTACTCTTTCTTCACTTAACAGTACGTGTAAATCTTACATAAATCCCATGCAAGGGACATTATTTGCTTTTTTATTAAATACATCGCAACGACCAACATCTGCGTAGAACCACCGGCGAAATGTCATTCACATAGAATGGGCCTCAAAACTACGCGATGGGATGTCCTTGTTAACCTGGACACAAAGTTTCAAGTGAAACAGAAAAAAGCAAACAAAACATGTTTACAATTGAAAGTTTACGAAAAAATGTACCTATAAATCATCAGCAGATTCACACAACTGTATTTATATAGCTTATATTTCTTAAACATTTTTTTAATAGTCGAAAGATGTAAAAAATGTTATCAATGATTAACAAAATGTCCAAAGGTTTAGAAAAGTTATAAAGGGAGGCACTAAAATATGGTATTGATACTAAATCAGTAATATTAGACGCCGATAAGAATTACATTCTTACCTTAGTATGTAAAAGCATATATGGCAAAGTCTATACGATTGCAACATATACCAAAAATTGTTTTGCAGAGCGGTTACCTCGCACTTCCTGATGTTTGTTTCAATTGCAAGATGGAAACAATATCCGATTTGTTTGAATAAAAAATGTCCATTATTTGATAAGTTATGACGAAAGTAGCATCGTCGTTAAAATAATGTCAACACAGTATTTAGAAGAGAGAAGTCCTAATAAATTGCTGTGAACAGCCTGATCAGGTTAATGTTTCGGTTTATTATCGGGTTAAAACAGTAGTTAAATAAAATTATATATAAGGAGTAGTTACTGTAATATTTTACTGTTCTCTAGGATCTTATATCTTGTTACAGTCTATGTAATAACAGTACAAAATACTACACCCGGTCAAAGCAGTCAGATTATGTTGTCAATTAGTCAGTCAGTCCTGGAATAATATTTAGAAAATGTGTGTACACATGGGACTACAGCACTACTACTTTTCACGAACTTAGAGATGGTCTCATATTAAAGCAGAAAACAATTACTGTGCATATATATGTCATCGCAAATGTTGCAACAATACTGATACAGTGGTGGCTGTATTTATATAAACGGTCCACGTATACTAAAGAGGATGGATGATATACTCTTTTAGCTCATCTGAATGGTAATCACCATGTTAGCGTAGGTCTCAAGACGATGGGTTAACTTCCCAGGTAGCTAATTTAAAATGGTTATCATTATGTTAGCGGAGGTCCCAAAAGATGGATAAACTAGCCAGGCATCTAATTATAAATGGTATTCACTATGTTAGCTGAGGTCTCAAAAAATGGGTTAGCTGCCCAAAAACCTTATTTAAAAAGGTAATTATCATGATAGCGGAGGTCACAAGATGATGTGTAAGCAGCGCAGGTAGCTAATTTGAAATAGTAATCACCAAGTTGTCGGAGGTCCCAAGATGATGGGTAAGCTGCCCAGTTAGCATATGTGGAAAGGTAATATACAAGTTAACGAAGGCCTCTCATTTAAGAGTTTCAGATTGCTTACAAAAGATCGGTCTTTCTAGGTGATAGGAATGCTAAAAACATGTTCCGTTTGGGTGTTCCTCTTATCAATATAGACAGCAGTTCATGCGGTTTATTCTGAGTGAAGTGTATGGCCATAAGTGTTTCGAATTCAGGTTTCAAAAAGGACTGCTATTGGAAACTGAGTTAATATAGTTTCTTAATTTAAGATTTACTTGTTTTCTTATCATTTTTTTATTAAAAAGTGTGTGTGTGTGTTTGTGTATTGTGTGTATCGTTCCACTAACAATATTTCAGTTATCTGGAGATGGTGTCCACTTGAAGCAGATATGCTTGCTGCCTTCACCGTGTATAGCATGCCGTGAACCCCTTTGATAAAACCACGCCCAGTCACATTATCCTGACTCAAGGCTAACCAGTTGTGGAACTACCCTTATATTTGATTGAGCGTTAGCAAGGGAGCTATACCACCTCTATTTTTCGACTTTGTTATGTCGCGGTCCGGGATCGAACCCGGGTCTTCCCGTACCTGGAGCCGACGCTCTACCGATGGCGATACCAGGTCCGGTTTAAAAGTGTATGTGCTTATCAATACCTCAGTTATCTATGTCCGCGTTGTAATAAATAATTGACAAATATAACTTAATAGCCATAATGTATCTTAAAAAGGAAAAACAAAAAGAGACTGAGTCAACATTTTGGCATGGCCTTGTGCAATCGTTAGATAAGACATTTTCAGCAACTTGCGTACCCAGCAAGCGATTGTTGTCATGGGTACATGTTCTAGTCTCTTTTAAGTTGAAGAACGATGAAAGTCACATAATGAACCCAAGCTCTGAAATGTGCTGTCTGTGCAGTGTAGTTTTATCCCTGTAAGCGATTTAAGGTGTGCAAATATTGATCTAATGGTAAATCAAATGTACAATGCGTTGAAAAGAAGGTTTCTCCTGCTGAAACACTTCTTTACAACTAATATTATTATAATATTTTAAAATTGAGTATACATCAGAACAAAGTTGTACTAACATTAAGTCTAAAATGCGGGCTAGTAAGTGCTATCGGACGCACCAAAATACACTAAGTTCAAAATTGTGTTATGATTATTTGTGACAAAATCGTTATTGAGTAGGTATGTTGAAGTCAAATATCATTTAAAGACTTATCATGCTGGTTTAATAAGGGAATCTCAAGAAACTCATCCTTGTTATTGATTATTGTGTAAATCATTGTTAGTTTGGGCACCGGCCTCTCAGAGTCCACATGTCGGTTATATTTAGTATGTTTGCTACACTGCGTGCTCCAAACAAAGCTCTTGTGTATATATATGAGGGTTAATTATTTTTTTATATATAAAACTGTTTTTGAAAGTCAATTATTTTTTTATTATTATTTTGTTTTGCTATTTTGCTTTTAAAAATTAGTTTTGCTTATATTTGAAAATATTAAATTGCTTAGATTTGTATTATCTTATTTTATATTTTACATATATATTGCTGGGTGTTTACCGCAACTATATTTTGTTAACGTTCAACTGAGAAATAAAAATGTATTTTCAGTTCACTGGTAACAATCCGCTTAAATATTAATAAGATAGTTTGTCCTAAAAAGCTATTTTAAACGTTTTCCATCATAACAAACATATGGCATATTTGTTCACGTTGATGGTAATGTTGCAGTGATTGACACGAATCGAATTAGAATTTTCTTATAAACGATCGTAATACATGTTAAGACTATATTCAAATTAATTCATCAAATATTTCATTTATCGACGTTAAAGATATTTTATTTTTGCAAATATTGTAAACAGAATTCAAATCAGAAGAATGTTCGTTTATTATAAGACGTGCGTAGTTTGTATTTTCGAAGCATGTAATAGGTTTTAAATAAATGCGGCTAATTTAATTCGTTAAAACAGGTTTCTGCAGCCGTACACAATTTATACGATCAATCTTTCAAGCTTTTTACATTGCATTAAAATCGCCTCGATCGCCTCTGGGCGATTTAAACATTAACTCCATGATAAGTTTTAACTTATATTTATTTAACTTAAATTAAGGGCCTGAACAGTTTCGGATTTCTACGAAGGAGAATAACGCCAAGGTTTTTGGTAATATTGTAGCTGGAGTTAATTCCCTTGCAAAGCACGTTAATTTCGTTATTAGCATCAAAACAATATTATATAAAACATATGTAATTATGCAAATCAAGTTATTAGACAGACCAACTTTGTTTGATGTATGCCTAAACATTTTCAAAATTCAGAACATAAGCCTGCCCACTTGTGTACATATGTATAAATGCTTTAGCTTACCTAAATCATTCTGCAATTTAGAAATTGTATGTCTTATTATTTGATTTACGTTATTTCTGCCAGTACACGTATATTCATTTTTCCTGTTTTATTGTTATTTAATTGAATTTTCTTCATGTGTTTCCATGTTCTTCTCATGTATGTTGTCAGGTGTTAAGAAAAAAACTTTTAATCTTTTAAACTTTAGTTCTCATGTATGTTATTCATTTATCCACCGCAGGTTTTTTTTCTGTTAAAATGATTGCATAACATAAAACAGTATGGGTTTAAGACGTTATACGTTGCAAACCTGTAGTATACTATGTGTGGACATTCCTTAAACAGAGTCTTTTTTTACAGTTTACTGCTTTCTCTACTTTTGTCTGTAATACCGAATGTGTCCCATAATTGTCAAAAATGAGATATTACTGAAACTTATAAAATCCATATTGTCCATAGTTTTATGGACAGAACAGGATTGAGTTGAGAATTTAATGACTGTATTACTTTTTCGGATTCAGACAACATTGAGAGTGACATTTGTCAGTCTTCAATGTCCGAAAGTCATGGCCAATTTACTTAAACAATGACTGAAACACTGCATATGCCAGCGCTTCTAATCATCCTAATGAACGTTCCGAATCCCCATAAAACCGGTTTAAACAAACCCGCCTTGCGATTGGGATTTGCCATGCCATGCCTTGTCTCACAATGCCAATGACGTCGCCTTGTTGAACCAGCGGTCAGCAGTAAACAAAACTAACATCACTCATTTTGGCTTATCTCAAGTAACACTGCTCTGGCAAAGTCACATCATCTCGTCAGATTTAAGAATATGATACCCACACTGTTTTCAATTAAATGTAATATATTGGATGTTTGGAAAGATACAAATCTTCTTACTCACCCTGAAGTAAAAACGTAGTAACGAATAGCAACGCTTTTCATGTATTTGCTTAAAATAGCGTTTGGATGTGTGTGTTTTCTGTGAAGCAGATATGCAGGCATATTCATAATAATATAGGTATTTTCTCAAACTATGTATTCATAATGTAAGTGCTATTATACTAAAGCTTATTATTGCATCGTAGCTTGCTTTTTTATCGTTGGACTCATCTAAGCTTTATATTACCAAAAAGAATAAGAACAACGCGTGTAAACATGGCAATGTTTAACAATTACGCAAATTGTGTGTTTTTGTAATAAACGTATATGATCATCAGGAAATCAAGGCAAGTCTAGTGTTTTTCCGGATCCGAATTGTTTTCTTCATATTTACAAAGAAGGCAGAAGAAGACGAATCGGTAAGCATTTTGGAAAGACTTTTTGAGAAAAACACTACACAATACCCTTCTATAACATAACATAACAGCTCTTTCTCAATCATTTTATGTCGTTCTTTTTGTCAGAACAGGCAGTACCACGAGCGTTGTTATTCTGAATTTTAGGCATACTTTCAACTGGTATATTCTTTATTAACCTCATCAAAAGGTGTGTGTCGATCAAGGCCACCCGCTCCACACCGTACATCAGAAATATGCTTGTTGCTTACTCGGATGAATGAATAAATAAAACTAAGCGAAAAATACAATAAATTGAAAAGAAATATATGTTAATATATCTAATCGCCCGATATTTAAATTTCAGATCAACCGGCCATAATTTTACACCTTTTTTAGCGTGGGTTCGAGTCCTGATCGGGCAGATGACTTAATGTGGAAATATCTTACAGATGACCTTCTCTTTTAAAATACCTTTTATTATTACGTGTTATATGTCTAAAAAGGTATCAAAGCATATTATTTTCTGAAATCGTTTAAAAATATGATTGTGAGAAGAACTGGTGGTGGCTTGTTTAATGCGTGGACATGTAACTACACCGCAATCTTATATTTTGAAACAAACGCTTAATAACTGTTAAACAATCAAAACGTAAACAAGCGAACTAAACAAAAAGGTTAATCAAACTCTGAAATCAAACAATAATACCCGAAATTAAACTTTGAATTGAATTGATTACATTTAAGATTACCATTAGTTCGAATCACCTCAATAAAAGTAGATAAAACCTATTGCATGCAAAAATATAGCTCTCTGAGAGAAGCTCATTTAATACTGTAAGTAATCTGGGTAGCAGAGACGCTGCGCTTGAAGGTTACACGATACTATTAAAAATGACTCAGTGGTATCGAAAACAAAATTTAGTTTGACGAAAATATGGGCACGATCCTTGAATAAAATTTTTTAAAGCGGGGGTGAAAAAATGAATGCGCCGGAAAATTAATTTTTTATGACCTATTTGAAAATTTTGAGCATAATATAACCTTATTTAGACCCCGATTGCGATCGATATTTGTTTGAGGTGGAAGTCTTTCGACATTGTACAAACCATAATCGCGTACAATGGACGAGCTCGTATAAATTTCGATATTCTCGCCTGATGCTTTCATAACGCATGCACAGTTCATCGTTACCGCAATAGCGAATGCCTACACATGGTAATAGACGAGTTTTAATCACAAAATGTGTTTGGCTGAATTGAAGAGATTCAAAAACATTGTGCTAGGATGAAACTAAATCAATAAAACTATCCAGAACTTGATTCAATGGTAGGATGAAACTAGAAAAAGGATTTTACGCAGCCTCTACAGCTAGACACGACCAGCATACAATAAATAGGTCAATAATCTACTTTCAGTTTCTCAGTGCCTATTTACTTGTTTCTGAATGCATACGACTTTTTTCGAATGGTACGTGTTTGTTTGTTGTTGGACCATTATAAAACCTGTATTCATTGCATGCCGATGACTGCTCACTTCGGTGACGTAAATCATTAATAAAAAAAATAAAGACCGTGTTGAGTAATATGCAAATGTTCACCACTCAACACAGTGATTATCAATAAGTTGTTAATCCTTCAAGTTACCTTATTACTGACACTATAAAATTATTGTTTACAAATCAAATGAAATATAAAGTAAATCGGATTCATAAGCAGCAAATTAGTACTTTTTATGATAATGTTTCTGAAGCAGATACATTAATAGTTTGTAAACACATTGCCTATTGCTCATAGGAATGTGTCATTTATTCTTCTGCTAATATTGGATAGGAATGTGGTTTGAATTGTCATGGAGGAGCCACTTCTGTGCCTGTCATATTTTGCGCCATGGTCTACTGTGCAGTAGCTTGGATGTTTTGTGATATTAAACGGTGGTGTATAGTAGAACCAGAGATGTGATTAATAACTGTGTGCTAGGGGAGAGAAGTGTAACAATTTCAAGGGTAGTTTATTAACAAAGCCTCTTTAGCTCAGTTGGTTAATGATCAGCTAGCATTTGCGAGGTCTGTGGTTTGAATCTTAAGAAGGCTGACAAATATACAAATCTTTCAATAAATCAGCATTAATATTGTTATTCTCATAATATTTATAGAGTTTAAACATACTTTTCATATGGGTTTACAGGTAACGAGAACATGGACGCCATAGATGACTATCCAATGTGTGAGATAAATTAGTGCCGGAGAATGCAATGCTCAATGACCAATCGGGAAAGGTTGGGATGAATTTTGTTTCAATCACTCAAACTGTTCGATGATTAAAATTAGAACCCTAGATATGCGATAATATCGTAAAATACAAACACCAATGGATATTAAGTTTTTCGCCGCAACTGGGACCCGAGTCTAGTCCTTCATTAAAAGATACCATACAAAACAACTTCATAGCTCAACTGTTATTTTTTGCTGATTTCGAAATGCATAAACGTGAGTCAAATGGCTCATAACAATGATGTCCAACTACAGAGGTGTAGTAAGACCCATGACAAATTTCCTTGTAGAACCACTTGTGTACTGCAGCCCAAAAGGAATTTCAAGTTTACGTTAATAGTTATTCTGTATTGTCAACTAGAGAACATAAAATAGTATATCTGTCTTGAATGCTCAAACAATGTTCTGCAGACTATATTGGCATATTTTGTACTTAAATTGATAAATTTACAGACATAAAAAGAAACAAGTTTGTGACAACAGGTATAGTCTAAATCTGTCACGAGTTTTGTAAAGCTTGTTTTATAGCTGCTAATATAGCCAACTTGGTTTTCACTTTTTCCTTATGTTTTGGCACGTTACTGTACATGGTACATTAAATTATAAAAAAAATCTTCCATAGTTTCTTTAAATTTTCTTGTGATTCGGGAGACCCCAAAGATAAGTTAAGTTAGATATTTTAGCTGTGATGTATTACCGGTGGTTTTACCGAGAAATAAAAATGGGTCTTTTCCTACATTAGTTGCTTAAAGTTGCGAATACGAACATATGTGTTATTTAGTGTGCCTTTGCAATTGACGAAAATAAATTTGATTACAAAACAACAACAGTTATGGAAGCTGTTGTCTCCCAGCAAATGCACATACATTATTATATTTTGCATATACCCTATATAAGAACAGCGGGTTAAGTTCTTTTCCTCGTCAACTTAATAAACCGATGTAAAGTATAATGGTATTTTCTTTGCAACCAACAAAGGCACAGAAGTTACTGCTACGATGGTGGTGGGTTTTATATCAACATAAAGAAAGCAGCAAATGTATCTGCATTCTTCACTGGTGACTTCTGAAGGCAAAATGGTTAGGGAAAAGTTACTGTTATTCCTGAATGACCAATCCGTTAGCATCATGCCGTCCTCTGTCAAAACATCCCTTCCTCTAACCGGTGTCTCAAAATCACTTAATCGATCAACAAAATCAAATAAACAATCTCAAAGTAAAAATAATAAGAAATATATCTGCTTCATTTGAGAAAGTAAGTTGTATGACAAGTAATTTTAGTTAGTGCACTATTTTTACAGACATGCACTAGTGTAGTTGTGTGTTGCCTCCCAAGTCCCCTACCCACTACCTCCATGATACCACACTATCATGTCTGTACACTACCCATAAAATGAGAACATTAGTAATAACGATAGAGACGAGCTAGCACATTTTCAAAGACTCTGGCATGACATGTTCTGTGATGAAACCCATAAGCCTATAGGGCTTTTGGTTTATAAAACTACCATAACAAATGTACTGTGTCTACATAAAAATACATGCAGCCTCCATGCTGCACCAAAATAATGCCATGTTAAAGGGACTTTCAAAGTTTTGCCTCAGACAAACAGAACCACGCATGGGTAAAAATCAACACTTAGGCATTTAAACTGATGTGTCACTATCATGCCAATTATTGTATTGTTTGTGACTGACAAATACAAATGAACTTTAGCAAGAAACACATATAATAAATAGACATTAGTTGCGAGCTAATCTGAAGCAGCTTAAAGAAGTTAAAAATCATTGCAACACTATGAGCCTCACAAACGAACAACAACATAATATTTTGAAGGGCAGTTAGTTATCATATAGGGGTCAGATGTAATACTTCATTATGCTATTTATTGTCGTTGATCAAGGCCTTGCTTTTTGGAACTCAAACAGTGCAAGAGAGCGATAACGACCCTTGTCGGTCTCATAAGTGTCATAGACATGTTTAAGTTATAGTAAGCAAGAAATATCAATTTTGTTTACAGACCTGAATAAGTATATATTGGGTTTATTGTCCAAGGAACATAATTCAGTTATTTGAAGATGGTGTCCACTTAAAACAGATATAGTGCTGAATTAACTGTGTATAGCATGCCGTAAACACCTGGCACCCAGCCCAGTCCCAGTGTACTGATTTTTGCCCAACCAGAACTACCCTTATATGTGCTCGGGCGTCAGCAAGGGAGCTATATCATTACGATCTTTATGTCAAAGCATGGGATCTAACCAAGGGTCTCCCGTCTCTGGAGCAAAACCTCTACCGTTTGCCCTACCAGGTCTGGGTCCACCATTATAAATATAGCATGCTTGGAGACCTGTATGCTACCAAACCAAGTCCCATTATCCTGACACCGGACATACCATTTGTTTTAGCGTTAGCAAGGGGTCTGTAATACTATCGTTTCTAATGACTTTGGCATGTCGCAGACCATGGTGTGTCCACCATTGTAAATATTGCATGCCATGAAGACCCATGAAGACCAGTTGTATAACTATCCTTTCATTTGATTGAGCATTAGCGATGGAGCTATACTACTATCATGTCTAATGACTTTACTTTGGTATGTCGCAGAACATGATATGATTGAACATGATTCTCCGTTTCCTCGTGGCTGCGATCTATCGATTGCGTTACCAGGTCCGGTCTAGAAATATCATACTAAAGCAACATTTGGACAGTCAGTTTCAATTTATTTTTCATACAAAGTCATAATTGGAAAATGTCCTACCTCCCAGCTACCATGGTTTAATAGATCAAAACACTTTGAGAAACTTTGCATTAGCTCATCTTGAATGTATGCTCAGGTGAAATAAAAATGCTCATTTGACCAACTGTAACTAAGTCACTTTAAAAATATCTAAGGAGAAGACATGTATGTTATCCTTACCAAAGTTCCAAGATCGGTGGTATGTGTTTCAATGCCACCAACACCCACCCCACCCTTCTGATGGGTCACATACCTGAAATTAAAAAAAGTATGCTAAATTTTTGATTAGGTGTAACGTGTTATATTTTTTATTGAAACACTTTAGGTATGGGTTATTTCAGAGGAAAAACATACGACAACAATTTTTTTAAATTCAAAAGTGCAAAAAAGAAATCGAACAAAATAGTTAATAGTCTTGATATCAATTGCAAGCCCTTCATACAGGGCTCCAAAAATTCACGCAATTTGGTTTGATTACATGTAAACCCTTTTTATACAACTTTCTTCTAAGCTGGCAAGTCAACTTTTTTCTGATGTGTCATAACTTAAAAGTATAAAAGCTATTCACATTGGTAAGAATTGATTTTCTGGTGTAAATTAGTTTTACACTTTTCGTTCCATAATAAAATCTACACTCCTTATCATGAAAGAACATGTTTCTTTAAAGGTTCTTCTTACTATTGAAAAGTTCGGAAAAAAAAAACTCACACACGCAAATAAAGAAACTAAAAGCCCCAATAATTTATCCTATCAATTGCCTTATTTCCCATTGTAACACAGTACAACACAATATACCAGCAATAGCAATATATAGCAAGTATCAAAAATAGTAATACGGGGCGGGGGTAGAATACAGGTATTTCCTTTAAGCTCGAACACATTTGATTTAAATTTTAATTTAAATCTGCACTTGGATATCCTTAATTGCTTATTATATCATTTCTCTACAAATACAACACTTTCAACTTACCCCATCATAATTACCATCACAAATGCACTTTCTGGCATCAAACGAAAGTTGGAAAAAGCTAGTTTAACGGTGGAAAATATAAATTCTGGAGAGTGGAAAAAATACTACACAGACCTATTACCTTGACCTTTCACTTAAAAATTGATTGTAATGCCAGGAATACTAAACCTGCATTTGCATATATACGTTCGGCTGGACAACGATACTAGATTATACGCGATAAACAGAATATGATCTTATCTATTGTCTTGTGTGTGTAAGCCTGACAGTTAAACTTTGAACATGGACGTAATTTGTGAGAAAGAACGTACTTACCAAGGCTTCTAATTATGATAAATAACATCACAAATCCTCATAACGAGGGCTAAAAAGAAACCAGCTATGTGACTGGGGTGCCGCCATGGCTGTCTAACTGTACCCAATGGCATCACCTTGTTAAACTTTCGGTCAAATTAAAGGTGGCATTGCTCAGTTTGACTAATCACAATTTAATCTGGTCTTGCAAAGTCAACTACATCTACTAAAACAACACATGTTACTGGAATGTGTTATAATGCAATAAAATCTTTGGAAAATAAAAGAGTGAAAGACAAAATTCATTTACTAAATCTCTTCGGAAAAAAAATATTTTAGAATAGCGACGATTTCAATATATTTACTTAAAACACGCGTATGGATGTTCCTTTTCTTTAAACAGATATTGAACGCATACGTATATATATTGAAAAAAATACCTGAGCAAAGAAATTGGCGTTACGATAAGTTTTCAAAAAAAAAACAGATACATTGTAATCTTGTTTAGAGGATTACTTTAGGTAAGGAGGATTTTATTTAAGCAGGATTTATCTATAATTCCAAAGTTAGACCGAAGAAGATACTGCGTCTTGAATTGCACTCTAATTATTGGGCTCGACTAAATTCTTGATGAACTAAATTGTAAAGCTAGTTTGAACATGACAATGCTTTACAATTACGTGTAGGTAGGCAAATGAGAAGATACTAAAACATAAAGTCTGAAAAGGTGACTACCATCAATAAAATAAAATAACTGTGTTTGCTCAATTTCTGTGCTCTGTTTGTCAAAGCTTTAACTTTATTTTCTACTGAGAAAATCACATCCAACGTCAACCCTGATCAACTTTATAAACACTTTAATAAGTCACCAGATTCAACTTTTAATATGCACATTCAGCAAGGTCTAACTAATGTCTAGCCATGTCTAGACAATGATTACAATTTTCAAGATGATATTGATTTTTTTTCACATTAAACGTGCCTCATACCCGTTGGCTAGAACTGCATTTTCAGCTTGTGAATCATTTAAGGAGAAGAAGTGACACACACATATATTGTTACATACATACACACATACACACATACACACATACATACACACATACATACATACATACATACATACATACATACATACATACATACATACATACATACATACATACATACATACATACATACATACATACTTACATACATACATACATACATACATACATACATACATACATACATACATACATACATACATACATACATACATACATACATACATGCATGCACACACACACACACACACACACACACACACACACACACACACACACACACACACACACACATACATACATACATACATACATACAATGTGACCCAGTATGTGTGCTATTTAGACAACAAAATTAGCTGTGTGTACCAGTGTAGACACATTTGGAAGTAGAGTTAACTCACTTTATTCTCTATCGCTGCATTATTTTCCTTCATGTCAAAGGTTTTCACCCAAGTAGGACACAGTCCTAATATTGTAAATATTTTACTTTTGTAAATATAACGTAATGTATTTAAATACTAGAATGATATTATCAGAACACTACACCATAACAAGAAAAGACACACGCTATAAAAAATGTAATGAAACAATAACCCATATGTTGATCCAGGACATAAGTTTCCGGCTTTAATTTTTGCTTTCACTTTAAGAAAGACAATGGCTAACAATCAGTTATGTCCATTCTTCTTTTGTAGCTCTATGCATTGTGTTCGTGAAGTCGTATAACAAGCTAAATTTAAGTTAAACTTTGAATGTTATTTTGCTCATTTTTAACGTTTACGTCTGAAATGAGGAACATATTTGTGTTTCACGTCTTGTTTCTGGATTATGTTCATGTTTATGGTATGTTTGTACGATATTTTTGACGATGCTTTGTGATATTTACATGCATCTGTATTACCCTATTTTTTCATTCTTTCTTTTTGGCTCTACTCGGTTCGAAATTCGAGGTTTTCTTTTCAAATTTCACCAGAATGAATATAGTCACACCTCGGTTATTCAAACTCGGGTTTTTCGAAGCCGATGCATTTTTCGAAGTTATTTACCGGTCCTAATTTTTTCTTAACATAATTTAATGTAGAAAACCTCTGAATATGTATGTTCATTAATAAAAGTTTCTGCATTATTCGAAGTCAATTTGGATCCCCAACATTCAGCTTTAATGCTTCTTCACACATTTTATCCAAAGCCTGTTCACATCACATACATACCAACAAAGGTCGGCCATTGTGTATGGTCACCTGTCAAACTTCAAAGGGAGCTTACGCCAGCAACATCGGTGTTTGGCTTCGTTAATTGGTTGGTTGAAGTTGTTATTTGGATAAGACGTGTTGATTAGTTTGACAGACAGTTACAATGTACCATCATTTAAGCAAGGTGACAATATATTTAAAATTTGACTTATATTCCCTTTTTCTACCGATATCCTCGTCAACTCAATTGAGAAATTTCAAGCATAGTTGGTGAAATCGTAGATGTACAATCCAGCTAGAAGGGGATGCCCAGATCAGCTACAATTTAATACTACGTGATTTAATAATATGAGCTTGCCTCTTACCTTTCACTGTGATAAATATTATGGTAAATCCACTGTTTCTTGCACATTACGGCGGAGAATCAAAATGACGGACTCCTAGTCGTATTTTTAAGGTGAAGGCAATATGAATTATTTTAACCCATGCATTCAACGAAGTAAAGTAAATCGGCGGTCCCAACGATTTTGAATTAACCGCAGTTCGACTGTATATCTATTTCATTATTAAGTATTGCATTAATAGTTAGAGGTTTTATTGATAATATGTACATGTATAGATATGTATTCTGTACTTCTGTGTGAGAAGTGTAGAGCTTGGGGTAAATAATTTTCTGCACACAAGAGCTTCATGCATACAATATGAGCCTATGTCTTTCAGTATTTGTTATATAAATACTACTGATCCTTTTTATTTACATACTTTACAAGTTATATTTATTATTTATAATTACATGTACAAAGATCCAGCGACATGTCAGTGCCTTAGTAACCATGGTCACAAACTGTTCCTTGTAAATACAGCCGATAAAGGGCTTATCCAGGTGTTAGTAGTGTTAACTTTTAAATATTATACGTTACATAAAATTGTCACGTGTGATGGTAAAAGAGTATAGAACTATTTTGGTATATAAAGGGAAGTTAATTTAGCTGTTTAAATTTCATAGTGTTTTCTGACGTTTTTTATGCTGCAAGGAATGCATTTCGTTGAATAAGATAGTTAAAGCACGATCTCCTTAAGTATTATGATAAAAGTAAGACAATTTAAAAATATGAATATGTGCTATAAAGTGAAATATATTGAATGACAACGAGTGGCAAATTATTTTAGTTGCCAAAATATAATACTTTACGTTTTTTTAACAACAAAATTAGGTTTAATATTGGTATTAGACAATATGCATTGTGGGGACATCGACGATGTCATCAATCAAAAACCTGTAATAAACAAGTGCAATATAAGAAAATACGTATGTCATGGGTGTATTAAATGGAAAACACGGGGAACTCAAGTGACCAATGTCTTTCCTTTTAAAAATAGGGGAATAGGGTTTGTTTAGGCCATGCTGCGATGACAATTTTACTTTCCGAAATGATTCACGCAACAGCTTTTGTTAGCGTTAGACATTCATAAGATAAGATAGCACTTTATCAATAATGCGTTTTAATTACTCCTTAGCATGCATTATTTATTATTATTCCATACTCTTTTAAATGTAGTGCACAGCAACGTCGTAATAGTTATCATCAGAAATAGTGTAGTATAGTGAATAATACATGTGTATGTGTTACGGGTACAAATAACATAAAATTGCAAAATAGAATCCCAAATCTTCATAGAAAGATAAAACTTTGCCTGTTATATAAGTTATATTGTAGACATGGTTTTAGCCTGGTGCATTAGGTTTACAATCAGCTGATGATAACATTGTGGACGATATGCCAGTAATAACCTAGACATTGACTCAATCTGTTGCATTAGAGCTACACTTAGCTGAGGATACAACTCTGCCTGTTTTACCAATTATAATACAGTCATTATGCTTATAGATTGTTGCTTTCGCTGATGAAAATGTGTGCCTGTTATACCAGTTATAACATAGACATGGTTTAAGCCTATGGTGTTAGGTTTAAAGATAGTGGTTGATTAAAATTTGCATAGTATACCAGTTATAACTTTGACATGTCTTATGTTTTATACAAGTTAAAGAAGATCAAGGGTCTCAATAACTTTTCTGACCACTTTACAAAACTTATCAGAAAATGTATTGCAGATGGTTACAACCCGGAAATCCTTCGATGTACTGCATTGCTTGCAATTGACCCTTTTACAGTCAAGAACTTCCATTGCTTTTAAATTACACGATGACCGGACAGGTCGTTGAGACTTTATGAAAACAGTGACTTAAAGCCATAATTGGACAGTCACTGTTGGATTTCTTGTCTCTTCATCTCTCCAGTCGTGCCCTATATAGGTGGGACAACTTGAGCAGTCTCCATACCCTTTACGTGAGATTGCACAGTAGGTATAACATCGGGATTTTTTGTGTACCTTTATCATATATAATATGTCAACTGCGGATAAATCCTCGGCGTTTATGATATGTTTTTAAAACGTATTAACTCTAAACAATAATACGTTTTATTTTGTTGATTTTCTAAAATTCTATTGTTTCTTCCGTATTGTTTACATTTCACTTTTGACACTTTTGACACTTTTGGCATATGACGTCATGGCATTTATGACGTCAGTATATAGTTCTTATAATATATCAGCGCCTGTACTGCTTTATTTTATTTTAAACTACTCTCTCATTTGGAATTTTTTGGTTGCCGAGGCTGTAAATACTGTACATATGTTCATTATATCTGTTTTAACTCCCGATGCAGGTGCTTACTGTTAGTTGTGTCACTTTGACGGGATATTTTTATTTACACTGTTTGTTTGATAGAAAAACCTTCAGGAAGTGCGAGGTTGGAGCGCTCCACAAACCAGGTTTAAGCACCCCAGTTGGCCCTTTTGTCGACTGACCGTTCCAAGGCGGTAACTGATGGTTTTTCTTTTTGTGTGTTATGTCTCGTCTCAGTGTTTTTTGTCACATTTACATTTACCTTGTTTGCCTTTGTCTACAGGTAGATACAAATTTAAATATCTGTGAAAATTTTGATAGGACCTTTTCTTATTTACCTATTTAGAATACTGCGTTAGATTTACACATAGCGGATAATAAGTCTGTTATACTTATACATTTATCAACAATCCAAGCGTCTTGCTTGTGCAACTTTCTTGTACAGCAGTACCGGTTTCATGGCCAATGGAGTAGACATTGGCTCGACCGTATGCAAATCCGCACAAACAAGGAAGAAAATCAACATAAAGAACAATGAAAATAGCACGCTCTAAGTGCATGCCGGCTCTTTTTAATACAAGTGACTGGAACAAAATAAGTAGGCAGTTAACGGGCTGTCAACAAGGGTTAAATGAGGTTCAACGTTTAATAGGAGAACGTTTTGATTGTGTATATAGTCTTATTTTGATGGCATTTATTAAAGGATATTTTTTTGAACACAATTGTCGTTATTATGAAGAGCCCGAGAAAAACCTGTCAGAGAGCTTTTGCAGCCAACCAGCGATGAATTGAACGTTACACTTGAATATTTTTTGGAGGCATTACTTCAACAAAAGTAGAACTCGTCGATAATTGTGAGTACATTTAATATTAATTTGAAACTTTTTCTTGTAACCCCGGCATTACCGAAAGCGAACGTGCAAAATGACCAAGCAAATATTCTTAGTGCAAGAGAGAAAGGATATTGACGTTTTTGTGTTTTGTCCAACTATTTCGCCCAATCAGATGCCAGTTCGTATAAAATCTGCTCGGAAAGACATGCAAATATTTGACCTTAATTTGCTCAAATGTGAATCTTCTCTTAAGTTTGGTACAACGCCGGTTTTGTTTTACACGTATGCTTACAATTTGACTATTCTATCATCACCAGCCTTTAACGAACATTTTCACAAAGTTTTAAGTTAGGCGTGAATGGTCAAAACTATGAACGATAAAAGGGGTGTAGAAAGGCTACTCTGTGTTAGTATGCTGCTTTATGTACAATATATTTTCATTCTTGTGTATAAGGCAAGTGTTCTTTGTATCGACAAGTTTTGTTGTTGGATTAGTTTTTTTATGTAAAAAAGCAGCGTTTGAAATTGCCGGTTAATAATTTTTCCGAAATTTAAGATAAGGAGCAGCTTTGGGATTTATGTCTTTTTTCTGGTATATGTTCATGTAAGTTTGTATGCAGTTTTTGCCTAGGCCTGAATGTTTAAATTCCTGTTAGCTTAGTAATAGTGTTTGTTGTTGCATTTAAATATATTGAGTTCTGGTTTATTTCTGTACCTGGTAAAAAATTATAGGTTTTGTAAATATGTCTAGTTTCAAATGATTCTCTTTCGCAAAAATGCAATCCATTGTATGTATTTCTTTAACGTTGTATTATATACTTTTAAATAGCTGTATTTCAACCAGAGAGTATAATGTGCATGTAAATATACGCTCGAAACATGTTTGTATGGGTAAAATCTTCAAATCAAACCAAATAAATATCATTTCAGAATAATTAATAAAAAAGTACGATAAAGTAAACTAGAGGCTCCAGTGGTGTGCTGATAGAGTCGCCGATTTGTAAGTCTGCCTGCTTAGCCTCACATCGCGTGTGTTCGAGTCCCATTTCGGGCAAAAGCCTTAATGTGGAAAGGTCTTACAGCTGACTTGCTGTGCGTCTGTGGTTATATCCACATATGTGTCTTAGGTCCTTCTCCACCAATAAGCCGGACGTTGCTATATTGATCTTAATTGGTCGCTGCCATGTATATTAAAATGTATACAGTGCTGTAACAAACTTTAAGTGAATAAGATAATTTATGAAATTATTATTTACCGTTCTTCATCGAATCAATGCTACTTTATTTTCTATTACTGCACCTATTCATCCATATCAAACAATTCTTCAAATAGAAGATGTTTATTTTTTCCTTAGTATTCAAGTTTGTGAGGATTTTACAACAAACTTCAATAAATGTTTTGGTCGATGATCCACCAATTGCAATATCAGCGACATAAATATTCGTGTAAACACAGTGAATATCGTTTTAAATCAAGAGTCACACTTATTTTATGTATACAAGAGGTTATATTATATTGTATTGAAAATATTTGTTCTTATTTTGGTCTTATTCTACAAAGAAGTGAGTTACGTTTTGGAACGGGATGGTATGTGTTGTTGCATCTTGTTCTTGACCGTTGACATAATATATTCGTATGCAAAACATGATCCGGTGAGGCGTTGCGTATATTAGCGAAATATGTACATGTTTATGTATGCAGCCTTCTCAGTATCTGGGCTCTTTGAGTTGGAGCATTGTCATCCATTAAAACAGAAAAACAGCAATAAAATTGCAATCTGCCTCGTGGACATTAAATTGAAAACTAATTCTCGAGTTATTGTGTGCCGTGCCGATGTCTCCTATCCTGACTTATTATCTGATCATTCGACTGAAAGGTTTAAAACCCAAGCTAAAATCACAAAGCCAAATATTGCTTCTGTGTTGGTTGGTTGGTTTAAGTACTACACTAGATTTAACAAATGTTAGATAAACCCAATTAAAGAATTATGAAGTAAATAATAAATGATCAAAATACTGCTAGTATATACTACTCGTATATACATATATATTATGTCTTTTGTTTATGTTTAGTGTAAACTTGAGTAATCAAATTAAGTTGACTGTTACTCCAAAAGTATAAATATAAGCATCAGTATAGTGAACGTGTGTATGGGCTTTGTAAAAGATAACTTGTCTCGTATTTAAATATTTAATAGCTTTAAATTTCAAATATGTGCAAGATTAAATTGTTAAACCTGTTAAACTTGCATCAAAGCGCCCATGATTAGACATTTTAATTTAAGTCTATCCCACTATCACCCGAACATTGATATTTAAAGCACGATGTGATAAAATTTGCTTCATCACTCACCAGCTCGATGAATTAGTCACACGCATCTGGCCAGACTCTTTTTAAAATGAAAAAAAATTAAGTCCATACAGAAAAAAAGTTTCACACTCGGCACGGCAAATCTAAATTGCCTAGCAAGCCACGCGATTTATTTGTCTCAGCCTCTTGTGATAACATGTTGTTGTTTTTTATCACTGACCAAGTATTTTCATTTTATATTTACATTAAATCGTAAGATTTATCACTTAAATCAGATAGTGTGCTACCTGAATGGCGAAAGCACGTCATGGACACGCGACATAGTACTATACTCAGCTATATTTACTTGACAAGGGTGTCGGCCTGTGCTCATACTCTCTTCCTTACGACCTTAGTAAGAGGAACTAATGATGTTGGAATTAAGAGGCTGAGGTTTGTCTTTCTGAACTGTTTACTAAATTGTTTGAAAAAAATGCAGGCAACGCGCATATGTTCCATGTTACGTTTTTTTTTTTACTTGAATGTATCATGTACTTGTATGTGTGTTGGTGGGCATATAATTTGCTCCTATTGGATACAAGAGCTCCGTGCATACATATACATCTCTTGTTGTCTTTGTTTATAAACACTACTGATCATTTTTATTAATATACCTTATTAAGTATAACTATTATTTACAATGACATGTACGATCCAGTAACATATAAGAGTGACTTATCAATGTTGGTAAAGAATTGTTCCTTGTAATTTAAGGGAATAACCTAGACGATAGAACAGTGTTTGTTAACAATAATGAATAAAACTAATAATAATGAATAAAGGTTCTTAAGCATTATGATAAAGGTAAGCCAATAAAACATCAGAACTATTTATTGTAAGGTGTATATTAACACAACTAATACATTACTTTTAAGTTTTAAAAATATGGATCATGGTTAGTTATGCCATGCCACGATACAAATATCACACTATGAAATGGCTATTCATCGCAAGAACTATTCCTAGGGTTGAATTCGAAATGATCCCTCAATATTTTTATCGGGTATCTTATGCATACATACACAAAATACTCATTTGGTTATTATTCAATATTCTTTCTTTACAGCAATAATTGTCTAAACCTGATGATATATTTATCACCAGTAAAAGGTGTAGTAGTTAATGAATACGAGCCACTCCAATTTTATAATATATTACAGAGAAATGTATTTCAGCATACATGCCAGGATCGTGATACACACAATAATTGAACATAACAGGTTTTTAACAGCAAAACGTGAAGATTCATTACTTTTAAATGCTCCGCAAAATAAACAGAAATAAACATTTAAAAATAATGCGCTATGTTAGGTATCAGCGAGCTGTTAATAATACGTGTCTAGTATTAGTGTCTTAGGTAAGAAGGCATTTAACGGGTTATGAAAACTGGTTGAAGGGGATTAAATGATTAATCGACAAGGTTTTATTAAACCAGTTGAATGATATTTCCGACATGTTTGGGAGTAATCGTTAATTCGTTGTACACACAATGTATTCATGCTTTGCTGCTGTAGGCGGACGATTAGATTCTTGTACATAGACGGTTAATTTAGTCATCACTTGGCCAAGCCCTGTTTTATTATTTTGATATCAGTATATAGTTTTCATCCAAGTATGATCTGATACTTAAAACGACTGTCCATTCCCAATAAGCTACAAGCTTATTTACTTTTTTTCAAATGGTATAATAGAATGTATCTTGAGTAAAAGAACAATGTTTCGAGGTATATATATATATATATATATATATATATATATATATATATATATATATATATATATATATATATATATATATATATATATATATATATATATATATATATACATTATATATATAACTTTGACTATTGATGACTATATAATATATATTGCAGGGAAATCTCCTTATTAATATACAATATTATAAAAACTACTGAAATTACATTATCACAACACAACTTCAGAAAAGAAGATAATAAAGCATAAATACTTTACTAGGTTTACATATCTAGGTTTTGAAAAGTATCTTCTTTTTCAACGAAAAGTGTTTGTTTCTCCATAATGCAATCTTCCTTATTTGCTGTTTTAAGTATAATTCTAAAAGTATTTCACTTTAATGACATAGTCTGCTTTGTAGTGTAGTATGCTTTTATTCTGTGGTGTATCACTTACTTCATTTAACGAATATATATTATTAAAAACTAAAGGTTATATTCAATTCGTTAATACTAATTGTATGGATTCTTTCAATTATATTTTCTTTTTTCTAAAACAGCTTCAAATAATCGAAAATAGTTTACTTTATACTTTCTTACACATTTCTAATTATTGGGACACTTTCATAATAGTGTTTTAACAAAGGAAGCATGTACATACAAGATAATAACTATTTCAATGTTGAAAAATCCATAAACGACAAGCTAAATAGCATATCAAACAAATATTTATGACAAAAACTGTATTATAGACTATACTTATGTGTACAATTTTTTACCTGTACATATTTGTAAAGTTATTGCTTTAGACACTGCTCACCGTTCTTACCAGGCACAAGTTCGAGTTTCTCATCGATATACTTATTTTTTTCTATTTTATAATTGACTCATTATTGTAAATACATTGGTACATAAAATGTTTACAACACGGTATTTATGTTTAGCAGATAAGTGCATAATTAATATAATGGACAGCTGATACTATCTTAAATGTAATATTTATCATGAAATGAATTAAAATCATAACTTACCAAAGTTTACAAAAAGAAAACCACACTCCTTTTGGATGTTTATTTAAAAACAACAACAATGTGCATTTATTATGAAGAAAATAACTATTGCGATACATGTACTATTTGTACTATTGTTACTGCTGGTGCTGCTTCTAATGGTAATATAAAGATGATGAAGATAACGATGATGTAGAAGGGAGGAAGTTGTAGTGATAATGCTGCTCCTCCTGGTCATTATGAAAATACTGAAATACTGGTGCTTATGCTGATGAAGAGGGTGACGATGATGATGATGTTGATGATGACGAAGATGATATTAGGAGGATAAGAGCGATTGAAGTACTAGTACCACACAATAAAGAAGCAATAGATAAAATTAAAACAACAATTTAAAGATTTAAATTTTTCATAATCATTTTACGGGAGGCCATCCCCAAATGTCTTTTTCGGCACTGGTGGTAATAAAGTAATCGCAGTGTTGTTTGCCAAAACCAGAAACCTCGTTTTTAAGTCCTTTTGTGAAGGTACGATCTGTGAAAACTTATGAAAACATAGAGTGCTCTCGGTTTCGCCTGAAGCACGGGCACATACATTTCTGTCACAGAACAAACTCCAACTGCCCCAATAGCCTTTTCATACTGCTGTATACCAGGACATTTCGGTTTGGCTTCAATCTCTCCGAAGCTTCTTTTCTCGCATATTACTTCCGAATACTATTACTGAAAGTAAAATAGCCTATGTGTTCTGATGGAATATGCTAATTTCTTCAACATACATCGATACTCTTTACTTTTTTCTCGTATATTTTAATGAAAGAAGAAACAATATGCAGTTTATTCTTCCACACACCTACAAGCGTCAAGAAACGCGTCAGTTGATGATCACCCAATATTTGGTCAATATATTTCGATAAAAATAAGCAATCATGTATATATTGTTAAGTGTTTTTTTTTTTTTTTTTTGATTTTTGTTTTATGTTTTTTTGTTTTTTTTTTGGAGGGGGTGGAGGGGGGGGGGGGCTTAAAAATTCGCTAGGAAACTATCTGCAATCATTACTTGATATCTATTATTTTATAAGGCAATTAACCATCGGATATAGAGGCCAGCTAAACTATAGACTGTTTACTCATTGGTTTTCTTAAACATTGTTTTTACAAAAAATATTAAATAATAAAAGTGACACACATTTCAAGTGCGCGGATGTTCAAAGCAAGTTTTCATATTTTACATGGAATGGTATTATATTTTTTTTTCTATTCAATAGACTCTTTAAATGCGCGCATCTCCACCTTGACTACCGAAAAACATAGACACGCACACACACACACACACACACACACACACACACACACACACACACACACACACACACACACACACACACACACACACATACACACACACACACACACACACACACACACACAGACACGCACATGCACAGACACGCACGCACATACACGCAGACGCACATACACGCGCACACACAAACACACACAGACACGCAGATACAAAGACATGCACACACAGACACGCAGGCACACAAACTCAAACAGACCACTCATACATAAATACAGACATAAGTTGCTAAAGATAAAGCAAAAGACAACGCTAGTTCCACGACTGGTTGGCCCGGCGTCAGGCCAGGATAATGTGACTCGGTGTAGTATCACGGCAGGCGTTCACGACATGCTTTACTTTGTGAAGACATCATTAAATACGCTTAAAGTGGACACAATTTATAAATGACCGAACTACTGTTGGTGGGGCGATAAACATGAAATCCAGTTTCACTATCAATCAGAACTTTTTGTTGTACATGAATGAGAATAGCAAGTTTGTGGATTAGCGCGACCTTTAAAACGCTTCACATTCGGTTAAATATACGTTTATTTCCTTTTTTCTATAAAAAGCGAAAAGTTTTAGACAACATTTTTCAAAAGGTTCAAAATATTTCAACTGATTTATATATATAAGACACGAATATTCAACTTAAAATATTGTGATGGTGTTAGGTTTGTTTGTACAGAATATTAGACAATTTCAATCGTGACCAATGCTTCTAGAAGACATACATGTTGATTCTGTCGCGAGAAACCAATATATCGTACATTTGGCTTGAGTAAACTTTATATGTTTAAATTGATTGTGTAAATATAACGTATTTGTACAGAACAATAAGAACTAAATCCTTTTCCAGCGGTTATGGTCACTTTTTTACAGTTTTAAGAGTTGTGCTTAAAACCTTTTGTTCGAAGTCGAGTCAAAAAGCAAGTTTCTGTCAACATACAGTAGCTTCTTTTAACTGTCCACTTACTGGGCGTAACCAATACTCATATAAATGTACTAACTACTTGAAGAAAATATAAGTTGATCGTCTTGCCTAAGGACTTTGGTCCTGTGGTGGGAGTAAAATATTGGCCCTGCGATTCATAGTCCAAAGTCTTTCCTTCTCTCAGATATAACATTCCGACGATGTTTAAATAATATATACATAAACTACCAACCATATGTACTATGCATGCAATTCGAACTTTATACTTGGTTACCAATGAAGTGGTTTATACAAGGATGTCTTCCTTGATCTACCTTAATTAAAAGGAGGAAAACATACCACAATCAATTCTTAAAATTTTACTTTTGTTTTTGATGCCAAAAAATATTCTCCGAGAAACCTGTATAATAACAGAGTGTAAAAATGGCTATGGATTGCGTTTTCCCCATAATTGGTGCGCACATTAAAAGTTATATCCTTCTCTTAATTGGAGATAAATGTATAAAATATAAAATTATGTTATTAAATAAATAAATTTGTATATAAGATTAATGTCAAGAAAAATATATTCAAGAAACTATATGCATACGTTTATACAGTAACATTACACCCAAAAATTGTCATGTCAGCTTTTACATTCAACGTTGATAATTCATAATTAATATTTATTCAAACATTGTAAAATGTCCCTAGGTCAACTCTGTTCTACTGACTCAGTAGGACATACCGTTTATGGGCCAGGATGCAAGTACCTCTGCCATTGTAAAATCGATAGCGAGCAATGCGACGATACTACAGGAAGTTGTGTGTCAGGATGCGCAAATGAATGGATGGGGCCAGGCTGTCAATATCGTAAGTTTTGCCAGTTATAATTTTCTCTTAAATGAACTAAATAAAGCTATTTTAAGTAGATCAAAATGAAATAATAGCAAATGAACACACTCACTTCAAAACTCAATATATAGGGTATATTCCTTAACATTGAAAGAAAGGGTAAATACATAACATCGTTATTTTTTGGTATGTTTATGTATTATGTGATAAACTCCTGCCCAAATAATGTTTGTTAAATAATTGCTGTGTGATAAACTCCTGCCCAAATAGTGACTTTTAATTAATTGGTGTGTGATAAACTCCTGCCCAAATAGTGTCTGTTAACTAATTACGGTGTGATAAACTCCTGCTCAAACCATATAGTGTCTGTTAATTAATTACGGTGTGTTAAACTCCTGCCCAAATAGTGTCTGTTAATTAATTACGGTGTGATAAACTCCTGCCCAAATAGTGTCTGTTAAATAATTGCGGTGTGATAAACTCCTGCCCAAATAGTGTCTGTTAATTTATTGCGGTGTGGTAAACTCCTGCCCAAACCATATAGTGTCTGTTAATTAATTACGGTGTGTTAAACTCCTACCCAAATAGTGTCTGTTAATTAATTACGGTGCGATAAACTCCTGCCTAAATAGTGTATGTTAATTAATTGCGGTGTGATAAACTCCTGCCCAAATAGTGTTTGTTAATTAATTGCGGTGTGATAAACTCCTGCGCAGATAGTGTCTGTTAATTGATTGTGGTGTGATAAACTCCTGGCCAAATAGTGTATGTTTATTAATTACGGTGTGATAAACTCCTGCCCAAATAGTGTATGTTAATTAATTACGGTGTGATAAATTCCTGCCTTAATAGTGTCTGTTTATTAATTGCGGTGTGATAAACCCCTGCCCAAATAGTTTATGTTTCTATGTTCTAAACATGTTTATGCATTATGGACGATATCTTGATTCCGAAAATGACATCATATACAATGTATTTATATCTAATGCATTGTAGCAAGATCGTGTCCATTTAGTAGGATATAAACATTGTGCTTAACGTGTTAAGATGTTGCCAAGTGTTCAAAAGGGACACGCTTCATGACATTATTTTTATTATTAAGTCTACCTCAAAGTGGCTGACAATTGTGCAGTCTATTTGTATCTGTTTGTACTGTGGCACAGAGGGATTAAGACATGTGTCCACTTTACCATCAATTTTATTTTATACAGTGATTATAGTGCATTTCTGGATTACATTTAAACTATGCATTATATTAGGTAAAAAATAGATAATTAAATTAATTTGTAGATCTCGCCATCTTAAAAATGGTATTTCTAAAACTATGGATACATGTATCAATCTCTTAAGCAGCTTGATTCAATGTTACATTATACTTAAATATTATTGCCGTGCAAACTTAATACAGCAATTTTAATGGCATGGACAAAATATGTGCACACATGTCTTTTTTTCCAATGGAAAAAAATCGTTCTACACTCAAAAAGGCGATTTTTTTACGTTGTAACTACCATTGCAAAGCCCTGCATTATTTTGAAATCTTTGTGACTTCACTAAATTTCAGGAACATGTTAAGCTTAACATTCTTGAACGTTCATTGTATATCGTTTTTAACTTAGAATTAACACTATTTTATAATAAATGATAGTATCACATACATAGTATCAGGCTTATGATTATACTTGTTTTTTGCAATTAGTTTAAAAGAAACGTCAGTGGTGTTAATGCATCCAATATGTACTGCTAATACACGTGAATTATGCACCTGTAACATGTTAATTCATATCTAAGTCATTGCAGCAAATATAAAATTAACATAGCACTACGATTAATTTGATTGATCAAAGTATATTCCATTTGCATATTTCTTCCTTGTTAGTCCAATTACAAATAAACATTTATTTATGCAGATATGCTAAGCCAGCGTAATGCTTGTGGGACTTAAATGGCGGCTGACGATCGTGCGCGATAGCTTAATACATAACTGTTACCTGATTGGCTGAAATATATGTCTTTGATTGACAGGGCGCATAAATACGTTATGATGTTTAATTATGGCGGAATACAATCGTGATTTAGGATATGCATGTTTTTAACCAGCTGACTTCGCCGTGTGATTAAATTGATTTAATATGTTTGGAAATGTTTTATTTAAATTTTTAACAAAGCTCATAAGTTTAATTTAATTTACAAGTTGTTCAGAAGATTTCGGTGTCTCTAATATGGTTGTGTGGAGAAGCAATGAGGGCAATTCTTTTATAGGAGATATTTTATGGAATAAGGAAGCATGGCAATTGGGAAGTAATGACGCATATAAAGCGGTCGATGGAAGGATGGACACGTGCAGTAGTTCAGTGAGAAGAGATGGTCCGATATGGTGGAGAGCTTGGTTTGGACAACCTGAGATAATTCGTGGGTTGAATATCGTCACAGACGAGGCAACAATAGGTACGTTGTATATAGATTTTTTGTCTATGAATAGCTGACGCACTTCAATCAAAATGCAAGCACGCCATTATCCTTGAAGACAAAAATGAGACAATGTTACGAATTGTCTCAGATCACTATTAACTGGAGGTCGGAAATGATTACTCTACTTGTATCGACGCTAGGTAATAAATCAACCAAATCAAACCACTTCAAAGAAATCATACACATAAGAAAGCGTATTTTTATTTTTAAAAATGCAATCAGGTAATAACAAGTGATATATTGGAATAGCAGAGCATTTTTAAGGTATAATATTTGAGGCAACGCAAACGTGCTTGTAAATAATATAATGAACCTTTAACGCTATTGAATGCAACACAAGTTATTTTGACTTGTTATAGGACATTCTTCGAAGTTTAAAGTGTACGTTGAGAATAACAGGGAACGGACAAACGATACACGATTCCAACTGCAGGAGATATGTTACGAGCACGACGGAAAATCTGCCTTGACGACGACTATTTCGATTATCTGTGTGCGGGCATTGAAGGGCAACCAGCTTCGGATTCAGCTCGCTTCCAAGGAGACTCGGCTGTGTGACGTCAGGATGTTCGGAGGTAGTCTTTCTGGATGTCTTCCATACAACAAATTCATTTATCCGAAGACGATGTTTATTTTACTGAAAATATTGTAAATGCCGTTAAACTAATAGGATACCACACTCAGTCATCTTAGGCTGACAGTGAACAATGAACCTCCATAATACTTTATTTCTTTCCCTGTAAGTAAGCGGGGAAGCCAATACCATACCATCTTGACGACCTTGCGCTCGAACCAAGGTATCCCATACCCGCAGTCGACGGTATACCTTAGGTGCTCCTTAGACCGATCGTATGTAACATATATTTTAAGCACAGACACAAATAGGACATGTGTGTAAGCTAGGAACAACAGCGACTCCAATAAAGACTAGTTTCAATAATAGTGTTATAATACGAAAATACGGTCGGTCGTGGTGGTAAAGCCAGTTAAACAGAGCCCTTACCTGGCACTTCCGCGGGAACGTCTACTAAGAATATAAAGATAACTCTTCATATGGTACAAAACAATCCAAGCGATGACATATCGCTGCGCTGCCGAACGAAATATATGTGTGCAGAAATAACATTGTGGTGCGAAATGTACTAACTTACTTTTTCTTATTATACTTCATCGCTTGGGCTGTTTCATTTTGAACTGCTCTCTCATTTGAAACTTTTCGATTGCCGAGGCTTTTATCTCCTGTACATATTTTACATATGTTGATAGCTCATATAAAAAGAGTAGTTTTATTTGTATATAATTATTATCTTATCAGTTTTAAAACCCGAAGCAGATGCACGCTGTTAGTTTATCACTCTGATAAAATATTTTTTATAAACACTGTTTGTTTGAAAGAAAAACCTTCGTGAATGCAAAGTTGTGACGGTCAACATTTAAGTACTATAATCGGTCCTTTTGTCAACTGATCGTTCCAAGGCGATAACTGTTGTTTTTTCTTTTGCTGTGTAATGTCTTGTCCCGGTGTTTTTGTCACTTGTACTTGTACCATGTTTGCTTTCGTTTAGAAGAAATTCAGATTTAAATATATGTGGTAATTCTTATTTTACTTGTATTTTTCCTGCCTGCGTACTATGAGCTGAAGTTATTTACTAGAAAGTGACATTGAGTTACATTGACATTTATGGAACAACCTCAAGACTATATATGTAATTACATATTTTAGTTACTAGCATACCATTCAGATTCACGCGAAAAATCAGTAGCGTTAATTTAAATCTATGTTTAATGAAGTTTTAAGTATGATATCTTAAATATGTATTAGTGGATGAAGGTAAAATTGCCGCGAATAAAAGAGAAAAGACAGCGAAGAAACAACGATGGTGACCCATGTTTTCTATTTTATTCTTCTTGTTTTATACTGAATATATTCAGTATAACTTTTCAGATTTGAAGAACAATTCTCCGCAACAGTTAACTGTAGCATTTGTCTTGTATATACTCGTTCAGTTTTTCAAATCCCCTGAACATCCATGAGTTTATTAAATTAAATATTCCTTCAGGTAGGAATCTAGCTTACTCCAAAACGACACAACAATCTAGTACCATTTATGGTTATGGTTCATCAAAAGCGGTTGATGGTGACGTAAAACGTTGTGCTGCTACAGCTCTAACACACCCGCCTCACACGTGGACAGTTGACCTTGGAGACAAAGTTCATGTACAGGCTATACAGCTAATATCAAGTCGTAAGTCGGTCGTTTAGTGTTAAATCTGTTGTAACACTATTACAAAAACTTGATTAAATAGGTTTTGTGCATTCTGTATATACAGGCTGGCCTAAGTAGTTTTTACTTTGATCTTAATATCGTTGTTTACTAACCGTTATTATAATTTTGTTAAACAAACAAATCATTAGCTACCATATTTTACTAAATGTATGCATAGTACAAATGCATTGCACAAACTGCCTCATGTTTTCATTATTTGATATGATGCATGGTAGAACTAAAACTAAATTCAATAAAGATATTACTGTTATATATTTTAATAATTTATTGTTGTTGTTTTCATTTACAGGCAATTTTAGATCAACGGACACCATACAGGTTAGAGTTGACTCGTATTTCTACCCAGTTCAGTTCACGCCCAGCAAAGTTAAGACTTATTTCTTTACATCGGACGTAGACGCTCGGTATCTCCAGTTTAAGCGAATCACAAGCTTTATCTCTTTGTGCGAGGTTCTTATTTATGGAGGTAAGTTGACATGCTTTAGGCTAATTATTTGATATAAGTTAATCGTATGAGCATTGCAAAATATGCTACAAATCAAATCAAATCAAATCGTTTACTTGTACATAAAGGCCACCGGCCCTAAATACATATAAATATATAACACATAATAAAATGTCAAATACAGTACAGTAGTTGTATAAAGCGAATGTGTAAATGTCATTAATTGCATTCATTAGTTTATATATATAAATGGATACATTTTTAACAATATCAGGGTTTTGGGAAGACAAAAGTGCATAAAATTCGTGAAGTTCTGTTCCTCGTACATACCAGTTAAATAAATATGTTTGCCTTATAATAACATACTTAAAACATTTAAAAAATGCATGATATTCACAATCAATTACACTTGCATTAATTGACTGCTGACAAAAGTTACATGTACGATTTTCCTTTGGAACATTGTTATATCTACCTAGTTCAATATTTAGTCTGTGATTTGAAAGGCGAAACTTTGACATAGCAGTTCTATATTTTAACTGAATATCACTAGTCAAATGCTTTTCAACAGTAAGTAGGCTTTTAAAATTATTATAATGATAACATCTACTAGAAGTTCCAATAGCTGTTTGCCAGTCTAGTGTACAATAGTTAACAACTCTATGTTTAAAAATTCTGATAAAAGCATTTACATCGCCAACATCCTGACTAATCCATATAAAACTAAGTCCATATTTGTAAAAAAGTGCTTTAATCTTTGTTGCCCAGCAGTTTCTACCAGCATCATCAAGGGATTTTAACATGTTATAAAATTGTTGAGGATATCTATGTGATAGCATGGTTAACAATTTACATCAATATCGAATACAATTTATATTATATGTAGTACACAATGGCAATCTACCACATTCACCAAAAACCATACATGTATCAGTACTTCTACGTACATAAAGAATGTTTTTGCAAAATCTGTTATGAACAGATTCTATCTTGTCTACATATTCATAGCCCCAAATCTGAGAAGCGTAGCAAAGTATAGGTTTGACCATTGAATCAAAAATCTTAAATGAATCAACTGCAGAGAAACAACCAAAAGGTCTCTGGTAGGCTTTTATGGCAAAGAGAGCCCTTCGTGCCTGAGAAACTAACTTAGAATGAGCGGATGACCATGACAAACTTGATGTAAGTAATATACCCATATATTTATATTCAGATGTAATTCTAATTTGAGTTCCACGATAAGACCAGTGCTCATATCGACGGAGAGGACCACCATTGCGAAAAACCGACATTTCAGTCTTATCCATGTTTATTTCCATTCCTGTAGCTCGACAAAAATGGTCAATAATATTAATTTGCTGTTGAAGCTTAAATGCAGTTTCGGCACAACCTGCTACATCATCTGCAAACATCAAACAGAAAATATCTGGAATATCATTAGTGATTGAAATGCCAGAGCCACATTTTTCACGTAAAAGGGCAGACAACTCATCTATAAAGAGATCAAAAATTGTCGAACTTGTTTTGTCTCCTAGGCGTGTGCCGATATTACATGAAACGATATCAGTGATACAGTTGTTGAGTTTGACACACGACCTTAAATCCGTATAAAGTGATTTGAGAATATGCATAAATTGACCATGTATTCCTTTCTTCTCTAGTGACACAAATAGTCTTTTATGATTAATTTTATCAAATGCTTTGCGAAAATCGACGTAGATGCAATAAAAGCGACCAAATCTTTTAGATAGATACTTTTGAACCATTGCTTGTAAACAGAAAATGTTATCAACAGCTGAATGGCCCTTACGAAAACCTGCCTGTGATTAATCAATTTTATTATTTTCTTCAGCCCAATCGTACAACCGTTTATTAATAATACCCGAAAAAATCTTATACATACTATTTGTAATAGATATACCTCTGTAATTTCCAGGAATGTTACTTGGCCCAGACTTATGAATAGGAATTATAGCAGATGACCTCAAAGATGATGAAATATTACTTGTTGAGAAAATATTATTAAACAATGCTAAAAAAATTGGAGCTATATCATCAATAGTAGCCTTAAAGAATTCAGCCGGAATACCATCGACACCACTACATTTTCCAAGAGACAAACTTGCTATAGATCTAAGCACTTCTTCTAGAGTAAATGGTTCATTAAGAACACTTGCAGAGGGGTCAATATAATTATCAGAGGGTTGCTCGATTTCAGCTGCGTTTTCATCATAAAGAAGTCCGGCAAAGTATCGATACCACTCAGATGGAGAGATACTATTATCTAGAGTCCGTAGGGGTTTACCTCTTTTAAGAATTTTCCAAAAGGTGTTTCGATTTGAAAACTGGTACTGAGAAACCATATCTCGACAGTGCTTTTTAAAATTATTGCGTTTGTCTCTAAATACTCTGAGATCCAACAGTGAATTAGACTCTCTAAACTTTCTTAGCTCCCGAAATTTAATGTATTTTAGATTATCACAAGTAGAGTTCCACCATACAGGCTGTGAAGAGAAACGTCCACCCATATTTCAGACTAACATGCACTAACCAGCTTCGTGATATAAAGAAGTAATTGCTCAACACCCGTGTTAACGTCATGACAAAATGTGTCACTCAAAGAACTTGCCATATTTTGAAACACACTTTTAAAATTATCAATAAAACTTAACAGGCGCGACTGATTCCATTTATACCTTTTAATTGGTGTTAAAATTTCATCATCATTACTATGCTCATTTAGAATAGACTTGTCCATCAGTGTAAACTCACATGACAATGGGAAATGATCCGAGTCATCTCTATCTAAGACACAGAAATTTCTAATATACGGAAATAAATTCGAAGAGGCTATCATGTAGTCTACTAAACTAGCGCCGTCATTAGAAAAACACGTAAAGTTACCATCACTATCACCCGCAAACCTTCCATTCAATATGTGAATATCGAATAAACAACACAACTTGACCAAGAACTTACCATAATTATTTCCTCTAGTACTATCTTTACTGCGACGTAGAGTATTAAAATAACTACCATCATAATCAACATTACCAAAATGTGAAACATATATTCATCAGGTATATAATCTATAAAGTTCTTACATCTACTATGTAAATCTCCAGCAATAAATATAGACGTATTTGGGTGATCGTTCAATATACATTCTAAGATTGACTGCATAGAGAAAATTCCATTTTTCTGTTCTTTATCATCATAATAACATGATCCTTCTGGTGATATATATGTTTAGTACATAATAATATCTTCACAAGTAAACAATGTGGATAATTCAAAATACAATACAACACAATTGTCATATTCCTCATATAGACGGTGCGTAATATTAAGTTTTGCCAGATTATTTCTAACAAAAACGCTAACACCCCCGCTATTCCTTATAGCGTTATTTTTCATATTACGAACAAAGTCAAAATATACATAACAACTAAGAAGATCATCAAATTCACCCTTAAATTTACTCCATGTTTCACAAAGTACTATAATGTCAAAATTACTCAAGAATGATTTAACTTCGACATTGTCTATATATTTATAAAGACCGCACACATTCCATGTGATAATGTTTATATTAGTTCTACTGTTTGTTAGGCCTCGGCCAATTTCCTATAGGTCACGGTCACAGTCATTCGCGGCATGTTCCTGGCTGTCGTTTGATTGGGTGCCTACGTTGTTAGCCGATCGTCCATTACTCACACGTTCACGCGATGATATGTTATTACTATTGTAGTAATCTTGACCCTGTGGGGCACTGGTTGCACGTGTATCTAAGGCATCGTTCCCGAGACTAGCGCCCGATCGCTGCGATCCGTTGTGCGCGCCAACACGACCACGTGATCTTGAACTGCCAATCCGTTCGACCGCATCATCTGTGTCGTTGTACCTGTACGTGTCACCATCAATAATCAGATTATCGAAGCGTAGTTTATGCATATTTACCCTGGTTTCTAGCCTCAATTAATGTTTTGGTCAGCTCTCGTCTGTGTAATTGTACGCGTTCAGTGTAATTTTCACGCACTGAATACTGCGACTGAGAGCTAAGATTTTGACGAGCTGCGCGTAATACTGATTCTCTGTCCTTGTATTTGCTGAACTTAGCAATAATGGGGCAACTGTCCGCTCGTCTACTGCCTACTCTATGGGCTCGCTCAATCTCAACATTTGCCAAATCAGTTAGGGCAAGAGTATTAGTAATGGAGTCCCGGACTTTTCGTTCACTTTCGTCCCGACTCTCAGAAATATGGCCTTTTATACCAAGAAATCGTAAATTATTTCTACGAGAATGACCCTCGAGTCTGTCCAACTTTACTGACATGTTAGAAAGTTCCTGTTTTATAGATAAATTTTCCTGGCGTAGCTTTTCATTTTCACTTTTAGCACGTTAACAGTATAATTTATGTCATCAATTTTGCTTTTTATACGCGCTAAATCAGTTTTCATTTCAGCTTTCATTTCTTGTAAAAAAGCCATTACCTCCGAATCATTTGCCTTGTTAGCACGGGTTCGTGTTGTACTTTGTGACGGGGGTGGCGGTGGTGTTTCTGTGGCGGAAACCTCGGCAAAAGATAATATTCGTTGTTTCTGTTGTTTGGGCGGTCCCGGGTTCAACTCCACATCCCCACCCAGTATGGTAAGCACGGAGAGAAATATAGCAAGCCTCAAACACACACTAACACTTTGCCGACTCACAAGTAAAACGCGTAGTTTACATCCTTTCCTGATTGACATCGAAAACAATCCAATTCGAATGCGATAAAGCCCTATATCAATCCCTATTTTGCAAAAATGTAAGAGCGGAAAATTACACGTGCGCCATTTTTAAGGGAGACAACTACAGTTACATACAGAGGAACATACGAATCACCTTAAACAAGGCTTATCCTTAACTATGTGGGATGTTGGTGAGGTCTTTAGACGTAAGGTGTGTTAGTCACTTGGACAAATATTTACCAACATGATAATGATCCAATTAAATGATGGGTCATTTTTAAAGATAAAAAGGCTTGTACGAGACAGAAACACCAAAGGATCATAATATCTCTGACTGAAAACATAAAACAGTGTTTAAATACCACTAACTTACTTTGGTAATAACGAGTCAAAGTATGTAGATCATAAAACACTAATTGTATATAAACCACTGTAAATTTTGCTAATATTTGTTTTTATTAATATGTAATTATCGTAAAATCACAGTTTTTTTTGCAGTTGTAACATACATATGCGTATTAACAGAAAATAATATTAATATTATTAATATTACTATACAAAATAATTTTGTAATATTTTTAATCGTTGATATTTCTATACAAAATGCTTCTTATTAAGCCTGCTTTTATTGTGTTATTAATTATTATGCCATCATGATAAATTAGAATAAATTTAAATGAAATTACAAATGTTCACATTTTCACACAAAATGTTGTTAGGCAGTTATCTCTGAGTATGCCTTATTCTGCTGTTTTATATAAAATTAGACGTAGTCTACTGTGGTAGCGGCAGACTTTAGCACGTAAGTGTGTATTCGTCGTTGTTTAATGATGCGTTTATGATTTAGAAGTGTAAAGTGAATTGATGGCTATTCTACAAATGAGGACCACTTTTTTGTCCAGGTTTTCATTGCGTCAGTGTTTTTAAGTAGGACATACGTTAGACAGCGGCTCAGAACATAAGTAATATGTTCTCACTTTATATACAAATTAGTGTCGCATTTTCTTTATATTTGCAATTAAGAACGGGAAGGTCACGCAAATTTAACCATTATAAACTCTGAATAATATTCAGTTTTACCTGTCCGCATTCTTTTTCTCGTAACTCGTTATAATATGTTTATGATTAGGAATTATGATAATTGATAATAGAACCAATTTTGTTTGTTTTGTATTAACAAATATCTGCTGTCCCCTCTCTTCGTTCAAAATGGATGACCACAAAACTCTACTGTCACAAGCGTTTACGTGAACAACTTTATCCAATCAGGGCCAATGCAAAACACATGTTATTGCATGTTTATTATTGCGTAAACTCTTCATGATACCATGTGTGGGGTTTAGGATGTGTGTATATAGAAACGGCTTAGTTATAATTATGGAGCAAAGTATCAGAGTCATTCATCTATAGAGTGACATTATATTTGCATATACTTTTATACCTAGAATGGATCGGGTTTCTTATTTTGAGCGCTTAATATGCAATGGTGCAACCTTTCCACAAGTTCTGTTCATTGGAAGGTGAAATCGGATACGAAACAGTTTCTAAGTATGTAATCTCTTTAAATCAGATGAAAGATTTTATCCCACCATCTCTGTAAATATCGGTTGATACATGTTGTATAACCCGTGTGATAAAGATGAGCTTTATCAACCGACATTCGCGCACCTGCTTTAAGCCGGACTACTTTTTTACTAAACGATCAGGAATGTTTACGTGAACGAAACTCATTTTTCGCATAATTATGCTTGTGATCACCCCAAAAATGTCCATAATATAAACATTGGTTAAATAGAGCAAACGAGCCCTTTTAAAAAAACAGGGATGAGCGCGGTTTCGATCTCTGTCATGTAGGATTGAAAATTTAAGTAGCGGCGCCTTAACCGACTGAGCTAACCGAACAGTTCATCGCAACCTTCTGAAGTTTTATTTAACAATGATATAGAAAATTTGAAAACAAAAAAATATGTAAAAGCTTTATTAATCAAAATGTACACATTTTCAATTCAAAACCTTGCATGATTAAAACTGTTTAGGAATAGTAATAAAATCAATGAAAGCACGAATTTGTACATGTAGTCGGCAAAAATCAAAACAACTATCAAAATGTCAGATTATGAGTCCCTGTTTTTTATGTTATTTTGTGTGAATTGAGAGAATGTGACAAAGAATCATGTGAAACCCTAAACAGTGTTGTCGAGATTAGCTACGACGATTTCGAGGCAAAATTTGACAAATCCAAACAGTTTTGAGAAGGAAATTGATGTTGAATGTCTGTCTGTCTCAGAAAGCAGCAATCAGCTGCATAATATGAGGACAGACCCTGATGATCAAATGTCGTTACATGATGACCATTCCAATGGTTTAGATAGAGCTCAATCTTTAGATGAACAAAATACAACTGACTGCATAGATCTGCACAAATGCTAATAAATCACAGATTCTAGACTTAAACATGAACACCAACACACCACCTCCAATCCCAACAGTGTGTAAACAAAATTTCGCAAGTCACCCAGTCAAAAACACAACACTATCTTCGCAATTTTCAATGGTATATTCAATGTTCAGAATTTCAATGTCATCAACAATTAAAATCCATGAGCAAACAGTTTGTCACAACCACAAACACACACAAACCTCGATTGTAATTCGTGTTTCTTAATGCCATATGCGTAGTAACTTTTATGTTACACTGCCTTGACATTACACACTACGTTGTTGTTATTTTCCAACGATTATTTTTAATAAATAAAATTACAACCTTGTGTACAGTGCAAATAACATAAAAGAAATAACATGTTTATTGTCTTATTTGTTAATTGTAAAATAGAACTATTTCTTATAGCCGAATTACTCTATACACGCGCATGAATTTTGTGTATTGCATTAGAATGTCAGATCATGTAGGACAGGAGCAGTAGCGGTAAAGTTAAATGTTTCCCTTTTTAATCCAAATTGAAAAAAAAAAAACAACTGTTTATGGTGGGATAAAAAGAATACCAGGTTAGTGTTGATATAGATAAATGTTATCATGCTCGGCCCGAAAATAAGAAAGTACTCGGCAGAGCCTCGTGCTTTCAGATTTTCTTAGCCTCGCATGATAACATTTATCTTTATCAACACTAACCTGGTATCCTCTATGTATCATACAAGTTCAATAAAGTCTCTTAGCCTGGGACATGAACAAATGGCGATGTGCGAATTGTAACGTTCTCTGACATGACATGTCACGTGTTATTCTCAGAATGCCTGGAATACAAGTGTGGTCTTGACTGCAGTATCCCGTGCCACTGTGCTGTGTTTACGTTCGAAAACAAGGTGTCTGGAGAGTGTTTGGAGGGCTGTGCTGCTGGCTGGACGGGTCAAGGTCGCCGGTGTGATACAGGTAACATGAGCATGTACTTCAATGGCATCTGCAGTGAAATCATCATAATATGTCTGCCTTCCTTTAACATCTAAGTAAACATGAACGTCTAAACGCCCCTTTCAATCAAACCAGCATCATCTTGACTGTATAGCGGTCATTTTTCCATACGTGCATTCAAAAATATGTGACAGTTCCAAGAATCAATAACATAAATGATGTTTTAACTGTGTGGGTTAAATTATCATGTTTATTAAATTGTTATACATAATTATATTCAATTATTCTATCCATTTTGAGCAGAACTTAAAAATAAACATACATAATAGGTAAATAAGAAAAGGTCCCATCAAAATTTGCATAGATATTTAAACTTTATCAACCAATAGACAAAAGCAAACAAGGTAAATGTAAATGTGACAAAAACACAGAGACGAGACATAACACACATAAAGGAAAACCACCAGTTACCGCCTTGGAACGGTCGATCGGCAAAAAGGGCCGACTGGTGTGCTTAAACCTGGTTTGTGGAGCGCTCCAACCTCGCACTTCCTGAAGGTTTTTCTAGCAAACAAACAGTGTAAAGAACAACATCCCGTCAAAGTGAAACAACTAACAGTAAGCACCTTCATCGGGAGTTGAAACATATACATTGAACTTATATACATACATTATAACTAGTAATAAAATAAACTATATATACACAAACTTCCTTAGTTAACGGTAATTTTGAGATATTACATGGAGCAAATAAAATGGATGACAATTTAAAGTTAAAGTAGGATTAATATTTTGCAATTTATTTAACTTTAATTATAGCTATTAAAAGTAAATGTCGTTTGTAAAATAAAGGCAAAATATGCATTGTTTTAATTGGATTTTCTTAACATTTTCATTGTCATGGAATAAGAAGGGCAAATAAGTATTATGGACAATAATTTAAAGTTTAATAAGAATAGTAATTTTCCAGATTTCAAAACTAAATTATAGTTATAAATAGTACCCTTAAAACTCTTTGATTTTATCTCCAGTGTGTTCCCACGGCTCGTATGGAGTTAACTGCAGTGATAGATGTAGTTCCCATTGCGACAAAGGGGGACTGTGTGACAAGTCAAACGGAATATGTAAAGGTGGCTGTAAGGCGGGTTGGAAAGGGTTAACGTGCCTAACAGGTACTTTTTCTATAGTAATCTGTAAGGTGACACCTTCATTTTCGTTTTCTGGTAGGAATTCACCAATAAGTGGTGCAATAGTGTACAAGTATTATTATTATTCATGTAAAACCTGTCTATTCTTTGTTATGAAATGTTTTGTAACTTTATTCTTTTACGGCATTATATATTATAATTGATAGAATTTCATAAATTCAATTTGACCAATTTTACAACTAACAAAACTATGCAAGTAATGCAAAAATAAAAGCGTTAAGTACATATACGGGTTATCCTACATGTCAATACTAGGTCGATCCAAACACCAAATCGGCATTAAACCTGTCCTGCGCCGGTATTATAGGTTAACTGAGTAACAGGTTCTTCTAGATCATGATTTTATCAAATATTTAAATCATGTTTTAGAAAGTAGTATTCAGAACAAAAACGTTTGGTGATATGTCATTTCGTCAACACTTACTGACATACACAGTCTTCAGTAATTAATAGTCTATTACTAACTTTAAGTTAGTTAACAAACATTTAACTAAGGTTGATATCTACCAAAACGGAGAAAAATGGGAAATTATCTAACAAAGCCAAAGCTTTAGCCAAATTATGGGTGCCGTCTTTGAAATTATTAGTTTTTGGTCTCATAATCGGAAGGCGTGTTGTTGCAGTAAAGGTCGCATGAACTGTGATATACATCAAGTGACATTTCCAAGAAAGGAACACTACAAATGTTCAGAAGTCTCAGCAAAATTTTCAAAATTAATAGACTGTTTTACTAGTCATGCCACATAACACTAAGTGTATGGGGTAAATGTATACCACGTCTCCCGTTTCGACAAAATTGATCTAAAAGACGTACGTAGTATCATAGTGGCTTAGCAATACCACTCATTTATATTTGTAGAATGCCCGAATGGTACGTTTGGGATTGACTGTTCTCACAACTGTCGTGGACACTGTGTTGACAGGGAAGCTTGCAACAAAACGGATGGACATTGTGATAAGGGATGTGAGACTGGTTGGCACGGGAGTCTATGTGAAATCAGTAAGTCGGCTGGGCATCCTGATTTAAACAAATGTGTTTATAGTCGACTGGTATCAAGTTATTCCAACCTGAACCATTCTATAGCTCACCATACATTGTTCGTTCTTTCCTTTAACTTATTAACACATTACTTTTCATAACAGCCACTGTCTAAATATTTGTCCTATCGGGCTAATTTAGTAATTTTCCGAATAATTTAAGCATACCTCGTATGTATCATTATATTATTTAAAGATAAGATAATGTGTTGCAAAGTAACATACTAAATAACAAATATAAATATTGCGTGTTCTGATATGTCGTGTCTTACCTACCTATCGATATCACTCTTTGTAACGTTGTGCTGTTTCATCTAGATGTGTTGTCAGTTCACGACGAACAGAACAATGGACATGTAGTTTTTGGTACTATAGTAGCCGTACTGGCCCTATTTGGTGTCGTAATCTTGACAGTTGTGGCCTACAAACGGTTCTACATACCATCCAGGTAAACCGTAATGGACAAATAAGCTCTGTGTATCTGTCATATGTTTTCCTATGTAAATATATCATTAAAGCACCATTTATTTTATAATTTTGTATGCACTAAATGTATGGTTTACATGGTAGGTTTTTCATCTTATATGTCATAAGTGTTATATATTGTTATGTGGCAAATAAAAGTTTAATGTGCAACCATTACCAGAAACACTATAAACTAATAAAAAGGTGTTACACATACTATATTTCATTTAAATTTACAGTTATACATTTACATGTACTCTCTTGTCAATCCGACCAGTCATTGACAGCACTCAGAGCAACCAATCTGTCAGTATTATCAATCCAGTCAGTCCCGTCAGTCAGTCAAGTCATTCTGTCAGTCAGTAAATCCCGTTTGTCCCTGTCGTTAGTACATCTAAGCATTTTATTCTTCCGTCGAATCTATCTTGTCAGACAGTCCTGTCAGTGTCGTCTGTCCGTTCAATCAAGTAAGACATTTAAGTTCAAAAGGTTTTTAAACAGACAAATGAAGAAGATTTAGTTTTTCAGAAACTTTTCTTTGTCGTGGCCCTAAATCACATTTTCTAAAGTAAACTTGTTTTCATTAGCACTTTCTACGCACATACTAGTATCGTTACGGAGTCCAGTCCAATTTTGTATTCAAATGATGAGCAGATCACTATTATTATGCTTTAGGCCAGAAAGGCACACGTCTAATAAATTTCAGCGTAAGTAAAATAAGGTGTCGGCTCTAGTTTATTTACTTTAGATCTGGACGATTAAAACGAATTCGTTGCTAGTACAATTTCCATGACGTCGCTTAGTTTTTAGCTTTCATTTTTATACAAGACACAAACGAGCCCAAGAACCACTACCAGTCCAGTCTTGTGATGAGACGGCACATGTTAACAGAATGACCGCCTCAGATTTGGAAAGTGGTATTGTATATTTTAATACCATTTTTACTTTCTATGGTTTCATGTTTTTACAAATTTATGACATTATAGTTTCATATTTTTTCATAGTAACGGAAATGGTAGTAGTAGTAGCAGTAGTAGTAGTTGTAATAATAGAAGTACGCACTAACAAACGAGGATATTGATTATATTGTACACAAGATTGAAACAGTCCATATGATCTAAAAGTTCTCTATTAATAGGTTCTACTTCACAAACATTGACTTTTCTTATGAAACAAAATTTTGTTTGGGATGTTCTCTATATTTGCAATAAGGAATGGTAGAATGTCAAAATATCAAGAAGAAATCGGTCAAAGGTCGAGTGGAAAATCAATGTGGCGAGCAAAATTAAACGGCATCACTTCGACGAGACAAAAATCGTCGACATCTGGGTGGAGAATATTCGTCATTCCGCTCTTAATGAGATGTGACCATTGTAAAATATATTGCGGCTGGATGTTTAACTATATTGCAATATGACAACACAACTAATTTTGTTTTGATTTCTAAGTTGACCAACTGACACTGAGAAACGGAACATTTGACAGTGCTGACCAATCTAGACAACAACATGCAGTCGCTTTAGCCCAAGACGGTTGCGAATATTACAACTTGGTGGAACGCACAGCTCCCATCGTTAACATGCCAGAACATTGCATACTGTTGGCAAATCTCATTAGATTTTTATACGATGAGAAACATCATCCAGGAAAACTAGAGGCTGAGTTTGCGGTGCGTTTTCTCTAACAGTATTTGCAGTTCTTTTTTGTTATTTAATGTTTACAAATGAACTCCCTACTAAATGTTTATTCTCGCTTTAACTTTACTTAAATTTTAGTAGCACTTGTTTCGGGTAATTATGTATATTATTCGCTCTAGTTTCATCTAAAATGCCTTAAATTGTCTTACATGGTCTGTATCTACCTAACCTCTTTTTATTTGCACAAAAGAGCTATTTAGTTCAAGGCTATGACGCTTCCATTTTGTTTGTACTTGACTTTAGTTACTTTAACACCTTGCATTATATTCATGGTATAGTTCATGTTTTCGTGTCGTGTTTAATCAAGACAAAGTATTACCAAGAAATAAATTATGTATTCCATTGGTAAGAATTTGTACACCTCACACAATTAAAATATTGGCCAAATCAAGCTTACGAGCGCGTTCTTTTTTTAAGTGCATGAATGCAGTTTCTGCATTCGTTTTGACTTAAAGACCAACTATACTGTGTTTTCTTAAGTTGTAAATACTCTGACCAATAATAAAACCACGTTTTCCAGGAAATACCAACTATTGCTGAGCATTCTTGTTTGGAGGCCCAAAAGTCAAGCAACAAACACAAGAACAAATACCAGCAGATGTACCCATGTATGTGTATATTTGCATCACTCATATAATCACTCATACGCACCAGACACACAGATCAGTTGCACACTTCAGATATAGGTATTAACCATAGACCTAGGCAACACACATCAGTCATGTACATCAATTCTGCGCATCACCCATGTACATCAGTCTTACTCATCACCCATAAGCATCAGTCCTACGCATCAATACCATTTCATAATTCTGCTTATTTTTTCCAAGACATACATAAAACAATATTACTTTAAAGTCAACTGCATGCTTTTATTTGGTTTTAAAAAGAGTTCTAGATATAAAAAGTATGGACGGCGATAAAAATGTATTTTTATTTTATGGTACATTCAATGTTAATTCTGTATGTTTATCTAAATCGAATTGTTAATGCGAAAACCATATTAAAATTGTGTAACATAAAACTCATTTAAACTCAAAATTTCCTTTTCTTAACTTTTACTTAACAAACATGTATTAGTCTGTCTTACGTACGGTTATTTGTTTATCATTTATAATGTTATTTAATAGATGACCACAACAGGGTTATACTGCACACAGTCGGGTCTGATCCAAGTTCAGATTACATAAATGCTAGCTATATCGACGTAAGTTGAACTTTGTAACAACATTTACTTCTTGTATAGTGAACAATTCACTGAAATCTGTTTTCTGGGAATAAAATTGTTAAATTGGGGAAAAGTTCAAATAAGAAATGTTTTTACAAATGTGTCATGACAAAAAACATGACACTCAACACAAAAATATAAGTAAGCACTAAGTGAATTCCTCTTTTAGGCTTTTTAAAAACTGTTATACACGTCACACACGCTAATTTGATATTTAAACTGAACAATTGAAACAATTTTATGACAAAATAAAATTAGAATAATACAGAGTAAAGATACACTTTTCACAATTTTTAACACAGTTTGTAGTTGGATGCGTTACAGTTATAACATGTTAATAACAATAAGAAAAAAGGTAAAAGTTATACATTTCCGTGTGTGCGAATCTTATTTTGTTGAGTTATTTATTAGCACATTAACGTATTATTTTCAAAGGGATATAAGGTTCGAGATGCTTTCATCGCAGCGCAAGGTAAGATTTAACAATTCATTTTTATAACTCTTAACTGTGTTGATGTTTTGATGATTTGATAGCCCTGCATGTTAGTTATGTATGCGCCTTTAGACGTATCACGTACATTTGGAATCATACGGATAATTATCAGACGTATACATTTACATTTGTAACATCGAAGTTAATATTACAAATACGACCACGCGCTAAACAATTCACAGCTTACACTGACCGCTTTGTTCAAGCAAGCCTTCAATATCCACGAATACGTTTTTCACTAACAATATTATATTAAATGCCAAAATCGCCTGTATATCGTGATTTATGTCAGGTACAACCAAAGCAAACATTGGTGATTTTTGGAGACTTATATGGGAGACGAAAATTAAAGTAATCGTAATGCTGACAGAATTGTATGAACAAGGAAAGGTAAGCCGTTTCTGTTAAGTTAAATTACTGTAGTCAAAACATCCAACTTCTATTCTTTTCAAAACGGAATAATTAAATATTATATCCGAGACTTTGACAGTGTAATATGTCCATGTCATAATGAAATTTACGCATGCTATGAGTAATTAAAATGATTAGTTAAAGCGTCTAAAGCGAACAGTTTTTTTAAGAATAAGGATCGTATGTCGATTAAAAGTCCATGGGTGTAAAAAGCGAAACCAATAGATGGTTATCGTGTAACGTCACACATTTCCCAGCATGCAATGCGGTCCGCCATATTTGTGGTAAAGCCATTGTTTACTAATGTCTGCTTAGGTCCCTACAATTCGACGATTAAATCGATTATTTCGCGAAAGATGTCGTGTGTAATGGTTACAAAGTGCAATATGACTATATTAATACACTGGAGCTATTGTGCGTGAAAAGGACTTGCAGAAGACTAATTTGATCGGTTTTGATCCGTACTCGTCTTCGACGACAGCCTGATGACTTGCAGTCGAACATTGCATATTTAGACATGGTGAACTATCTAGTGTTTCAGCAAAGTGCGACATCCACTTAAATATTGGTGGAGCTAGATTCTAGACTTGTGTCAGGGTAGAACCACTGCGAACTGCAGGTTAGCTGGTAAAACTCCACGACCAGGACTCGAACTCATGCACTGAGAGGCTGAGGTCAGCAACTGCTTAGACAAGGGCACTGCTAAACTTTGGTTTTAAAACATGGTCATTTATTATGTGTTCTTTTTAATTCTTTACATCATGTTAGACTATTTTTTCATTGCTTTAAGTTCCTAAAAACCCATGTTATGGTTGTCATATTTATTAAATGTAATTGAATACCATTACATGCTCCAATTTCCTAAGCAGTCTGTTTGTTTTTTAACTGCTTTTGTTTTCCTGTTTATTGATCGATGAATTTATTGTCATTAAATATTTGTTACCATAAAATGTGTTGTTTTTAATTCAGAAATGGCATGGTTCTAAAAGAAGTACTGGAACTTGAATTCAATATTCAGTGAAATTATTATTCTTATATAATGTAAGTTTGTTAAATTTGTTGAAAGGTAGAACAATAATAAAAATAAAAACACTGTGTGCTATAATTTATTGACAAATGTCAATGTAAAAGCAAAATCATTTTTAAAACTTAGCTGTAACAGCTAGTTTAGGCTCTGAGAACAGTTTGTTTCTTACACTTTATTAGAGCTGGTATCTGGCAGTTTGGACGGAACAATTTTCTCTCCTGCATTCAAATAAATGAATTTTGCTTGTAAAGATCCCGCAAAATGCTGTTTTATATTCCGGACTGGATCCTTTGGCTTTATGGTAAATAGTAGCTTGGTAATGGTGTGGAGTGAAGTTATAGAAGTGGTGATGAAGAGAAATTAAAAACGTTACTAAGGGATGAAGCCATACAGTTGACACTCTAGCTCATGCCATACTCAATACACAACCATTTACTTGTACCAATACAAACTGTCTTGGTTATGTATGATATTTTACTTTTGCCCATGCTGCCCCTGGCTATTTACAGCCCCTTGTCTGAAACTTGTTGTTTTAATAGTCTAGACCATATGGCTTTGCTTGCTGGGTGTCAAAGGCCAGGTGCAGGTGGATTAGCATTACTTTCTCACGTGTATTTTAGGTTAAAAAAGAAGTTTAATTAAAATATCTGACTATTTAAAAATAATGGACATTTAATGCGATATTTTTAAGATTAACACTGTCGAACAATAAAGTTAGTGGAATAATAACAGTCTTCACTTTAACTAAAGTTTATTCGAGCATTATGTATAAATTTCCCAGAATAGAAGTAATATGTGTTGTTACATGGGTACAATATTAGCAAACTGTCGGATACCACATTACAACCACATACAGGGCGTTCTATAGACGCCAAACGTCAATGGTCATTGACTCCTCGGTCAAAATGTTCAAGGGTCAAATTCAAATATCTGGGGGTAAATTTTGTGCATCGAGCATCATGAGGGGCACATGCATGTTTTTATGTCACTGATGACAACATTTTGTCTAAAATTGACCTTGATGGAAATTATCGATACTGTTGGTAGCTTTTTAGTTTATTTAGGACAATTAAATAAGCAATATATTTCCTAATTGTTTGTTGATTATCTGTATCTTAATAATAACAATAAAATAAACAACAACATAGCAATTAACATTATAATATACTTCCCCAGACATATTTTCTATCGACTTTTAATGCAATCCAAAACACTTAAAAACGCTTAGCTACAATGAATGCTCTGTTCAAGCGCGAAAACATGACGTCCGAATGTTTTTTCGTCCTTTACCCTTAGTTTGTACTGACGGCTGGCATTGAGAAAAAATATTTCTGATCCGGATTATATATTTTGTGACAGTTCACAACACTACAAGACTTAATCATTGTCTTCATTGCCTGTAATGGTCAACTGAAAAAAGTGCGTTTTCGCGGTACTGATATGTTGATTCACCTTACCACAAAGATGGCGGACAAACAGGTGCGCGCGCATCCTGGTGAAAAATCGATAACCATCTATAGAGGCCGTTATTTCATCAGTTTCAGCCTAGGCTACTTGTTTAATGTGATGCTTCCTTACCAAAGTCTCTAGAACTGAAGCGCGCATATCCCATTCGTCGTCTGTTAAGATTATTCAGATATTATTTCAACAATTGCTTTGTTCAGATGAAGTGTGAGCGGTATTGGGATTCAACTGGCCCGATAACTTTCGGAGACATAACGGTCACTGTGCTATCCGAGGAACGGTTTGCGGAATTCACTATCAGGACATTTCTAGCTAAATATGTAAGCATTTGTCGCATGGCAAACACTTTAGGATTTAAGCAATAATGAATATAACTTAATACTTCTCAAATAAACTATGCAATTTTCCCCTTTTTTAAACAGTGCCATATATATTAGAAAAATATCTTCATAAAATCCCAATTAAAAAAAAAGAGAAACACAGTGAGAAAATATTACATAAACTTTTGACGGTTACATCCAGGTAAATTATTGCCCTCATGTTCCTTTTATGTTTGTCTGTTTTATTTGTATACAGGTCGGTAACAAGTCACCGCTGCTAGTACATCAGTACCAATACACGGCATGGCCGGATAAGTCTTGTCCGGACGGAACTGCGAGTCTGCTCTGTTTTTGGGGCCGAGTTAACAAGAATAAGTCCGACACACCTTGGCTCGTCCACTGCAGGTAGATCTAAATGCTTATAACACCACTGTTTTTATGGCAGAGTTGCTAACTAATACCTCCCTAGCCCCTCTCCGCGTGGAGGTCAGATAATATATTTATACTATAAGGTTTCTCAACTTATATGCCAATGGCTATGCAGAAAATTAAACTAAGACCGCTCGTCAACATAAATAACTGAATGATGATAAAACGTTTGTGTTTTAAAACTGTACACAAAAAGAACGTGTATTTCTGTGGCATTCTGGTTGAATATTGTTATACTTGTACTAGTATTATAAAATATATCTTCATTTCAATAAATATACAGGATTAAATGAACCTGCATGTAAATCTAAATGCAATTAATTCTCTCGTGATAGTATACCTAGTAATACTGTCACCATCAATTATACTTTCACAATTAGTGCAAGGGTGGGAAGGACGGGAACCTTTTTGATTATTAAAGTAGCGTTCTAATTTTGTTTTCAAATCCCCCTTTTCCTTTCACCACCAGTGCAGGGGTGGGACGGACTGGAACGTTTATCGCCCTGGACATCTTGATATCACAAGGACGTGATACTGGGTTCGTGGACGTGTATGGGTGTGTGGAGGCGTTGAGGCAGCAGAGAGTCTTCATGGTGCAGACTAAGGTATGTTTTTTTTTGACCCCTAATCTTGGTAATTGTTTGCCCAATATTAACATGAAAACTATCCTAATTAATGGAAAATGTTCGCATCCTATTAGGCATAAAATATCTATATTTGAAGAAATTGACTGCTTCAAACTACTTTTAGGTTTTTAGGTTTACTATTTGAAGGTTAAAATAATTGGCTTTAGATATGATATTTGATTATGTACATGAACGTTTGAACTTGACTTTGCTTTTAACGAACCCAGTCATTCTGTACTTAAATTACAAACTAATACATTAAAATAATACATAAACTTTTCCATTATCATGTTCACATGACATTCCATAGGGTCAGTACCTATATCTGCATGAGCTGTTGGCCGATGCTCTGGTCCTTCATTCCCTTCCTGCATCGACAGATGAGTTTTTACAGCTCACATCCAGCGGGGCATCTGCTGTGGACACTGCTTGGAAAGCCGTCAAGGTAGTATTGTTATTTTTTTATATAAACTACACTGATCCGATTATGATGTATAATGCGATACTCTATCGAACCTCTATCTCTTCAAACCTCATGCAAGACTCTGGTTATATTAACTCCCGCGTTGAAAATAAGCTACAACAACCATGCAATGTATGAGAGCGGCTGAGGTCGGGGACCTCCAGATATTTACCATCTTGATAGTTAATTTGGTCTTTACTGTCTATAGTATACTGTTCTGGTATTTATGTTCATTAATGTTAAATGCTATAAAATCTCAATGTCGAGAATGAGGCAAATGTAGTATGAACAGAACACACCCCATTTTTATAATATCGATCACACAAATAAGTAAAGTCGACAGAAATTTAAATATTAAACATGAACTTGTCACATAAAAACAACATACATATAGTTTAATAGGTTCGTGAATATGATGCAATTTTAAATAAAAAAATAGTAAAAAGTAATCGTTTCAATAGAGTTATTAAATGCAGGCTCCCTTAAGCAATAATTTCTTGTTTCAAATCAAACGTTCAATAAACAATCATTTCGATTATACATTCATTACATTTCAGGAAATGTACAATGTGTTTAGCGCATTGTATGCGTATGTTTCGTGTTGGAGCTTTACTTGTTATACTGTGATGTACCGTATCAGATATTTGCTATGATCGAGGTGACTTAAACTCACGGATGCTTCAATCTATTTAGGAGCATATGATGGTCGGAGAAAATGGATCTGGAAGTGACAGCAGATTAAAGTCTGGATTGTTGAAGGAAAACAGACATAAGAACAGATTCGAATCCATTGTGCCAGGTATGTTTATATTTTAGAATGCAACAAAAGCTAGATGAAACTAGATATCAATATGGAGTTTAGATAATTGTTTAGTCTTAACCTTGTTACAGCTAGGCATTCAATGAGTTTCATTGTGCTGTTGTTGTTTGAGAACAATGTGAAGCTTTGCAAAGCGCTAAGACTATTCCACTTAAAATAAAACATAGTGTGGTAAGTATTGTAACAACTGTAATTGATTGTTTTACTTTGGTAAAGCCTAAAGCGACAAGACTGGCACTGGATGTGACTTTGGTGAAACGAAATATTTTGTAAATGTTAATAAATGTGTGAAGTTGAAGCTGTTAGAAAATGTTATGAGGCTGTAAAATGAATTCGACATTATGAAGTTTGCACCCTGATATGACCATTATCTGGTTGTTTATTTATAAACTGGTGTAGTGACAGCACTATCTGACATAGCCGAATGGTTATGGAATATGTAATGTCTATTTTTTTTTATAACACCAGAAGAAGACATTTAAATGTTTTATATAGTTGCTGCATTATTTATATATCTGCTCAATTTTATAACGTTTTTACATTTTCTAATTAAGCATATGTGAACAGTATATATATTATATTATCATGCAAAAATTAACAAAAATTTGTTAAGTATAAGTAAATAATTATAAGTAAGTGTTGTCTTACAAAAAATATTATGTTTTATAACATTGTTTCTATATAAAAGCCCTAGTGAACTTGTATTTATCTCTGTTTTCTTGTAGATGACCAGTACCGCCCATACTTGTCGATGACATCAGATGGAGGCAGTAATTATATCAACGCAGCCTACATGCCTGTAAGTAGTCTTTGTATTCATGAATATCGGAGGAATTTACATCATTCGTCATTGTTGGTCGAGAACTTCTCCCGGAACATGCATCAGTGTTTACTGTATAGTACTTAGTATTAATGTTTCCAAGCATTATAAATATATGTCTAATCCATGACAAATCATACAAATAAGTAAAATAAATATAACTTATATTTGATTTCCTAAGGATCTACTGGTATGCATGTTTTATGATTGTTAAAGGATTAATGTATGGGTTATCATTGTTTTATTTTAGTAATTGTTATGGTTTGTAAGGATATATATATATATATATATATATATATATATATATATATATATATATATATATATATATATATATTAAATTAATCATTTAATTATTCATTTAATTGCAATGAAATCAATTTATAATTATTTAGCTAACAACGTTTACTATAATTTTTATATGTACAGTAAACAAGCCTAACCACGTTTTACCTAGACATGTTTTAATTGTTTTGGCATGATTTGTTTCTCTTTGCTCAGAGCTACCGTCGCAAGCATGGCTTAATCTTGACACAGACCCCGCTCCCCACAACCACGGCCGACTGGTGGAGGCTCGTCAACCAAAACAGAATACAAATCGTGCTGGCGTTTGATGACACACCAACAAGCGAGGTTGGTGATACATGAAAATAGCTTGAGTAGCTCAGCGAGAGCTTTAGATAGCTTGCTTTTATAATTTTAATGTAGTAATAAATTAGCTTACTAGTATAGCTTACTAGTATACAGCCATGTGACACATGCCACTTAGACAATAAACTGTAATTTAGCACAATTAATGTTGCCTTTCAGTTTTTAGTGTAAAAAATCTTCTGTTCGTTTAAAAATCTCAAAAGTCATTCAGAGAATGATAAATGGTAATTCTCTGTAACCACCAGTAAATTCAATATTGTGTGTAGCAAAAAATAGTCACGGATTGTCCTGAAAATGTGTTCCTATGCACTTATAGATTCGGTCCTTTTTTAATATTCTTATGAAACCTTACTTTACAATAGCTATTTCCTGCAGAGAAAAAGATCCCTAAATTATATTGTGTCCTTCATTCATATGGAAAATAATTAGTGACCTAATTTATTTTCTTATATGCTAATGTATTTGACTAGCTTTAAGGTTTTATTTTACAAAAAAAGAGAAGCAAGTATCATTTTTTTCTCAGTACATCTCAAGCGGTTTATATGATTGTTGTGATCTTTTTTACTATTTTGTTGAAAAGAAACTTACTTTTAAAGCCAAATATACATTTATTCTAATTTGTCAGAAATTGACGGAATTTTTACGTAACAGTTAACAAAGTTATCGTTTTAACATTAAATAACTTTCTTTGGCAATACCAGATTGAAATATAGCAATAAAGAGTATAATATCATATTGCGTTTCAGCTTAACAAAACTATAAATCGGATTTTTAAGAAATAGAAAAAATCTTACTTTAAACTTCCAATTTACGTCATACTTGTGTATAAATAGTTTATTTTGTAGTTCATAAAAGCACACACAATATTATAAATATTATCCTATCAATCGTGATACTTCATCACATATCGGTGGTAAAAAAAGCACAATACATTGATCTACTATATTAAGGTACTAATGGGTTTGACCAATCATTTTATTAATACACGTTTGTAAGTTCTTAAACATTTGTGGCCTTAAAAATAAAAGAAAATTAAGACTTATGCAAATAGTTTACCGCAGTTTCCCACCCATAAACATAATGTTTTTTATTTCTCCATTAAGTCCTATGGCTGATTCCTAACATTGCATTCTATTCAAATAATGTATATAAAATAATAATTTACTATAAAATTGAAAGAAAAACAACTTATCAACTTATTGTTAGCATGGAAACAGATTATAACATTCAAAGCCTAATAATTTGCCTGATATACTTGAATGTAGTTTGATAGATACAATGTCCATTCTAGTACAATTAGTAATAAGTGTTAAAGAATGACCCTACGGTGATATTTGATTGAAGCATAAATCGAGTATATGACAGGTTTCTCAGTTAAGAAGAAATTGTTTACACCAAAATCATCAAGTTATTTGTTCTAATAGTTTCTGTTTATGTTTACATGTAACTCTTGAAAAGGCAGTTTGCCTAAAACTTGAGCGAGAGCGTGTTCAGGAAAAATGTAATTAATACAGTTCCCTTTAACATTTACAACATTGCTTTCCTGCTTGTTGCTGCTGTAAGTATTTAGGAAAAAATACACTCAATGTGCTATCAAATAATTATCAATTTCGTTGTTGTTTTAAAATGGAAAGGAGTAAACTAGCTTATTTAGCAGAGAATAATGTGTTTATGTCGTAAAAATTATTTTTATTTGAAACTAAATACTTCAGATATTGTTTCTATAACATGCTTTCTGCCAAAGGACGGTGCTTGATATTCTACCACAGCAAAGTTTTCAATCTAAGACCTAGTGTGGCCATTATTTCTGGTGGTTACAAAGACTTTATTTGAAAGTTTGTTCTAACATTTAAGCATTTATAAAAAAAACACAAAAAACAACAACAACAACAAACCTCACGGATATGCAACCAGCCAACAGTTCATTCTCAATGGCAGGAAACAAGGATTTGTTACTGTTATTGTTGTTTTCCCTAGAATATTGGCTCATGTTTTCCTATGGATCGACAGCTTGAGAATGGACAGTTCCAAACAAGACTGCTATCTTTTAAGCAAGACAGAGGGTTCACCACTTCTAAACACAATCTATCTTATGAGGGAGAGGTAGGTGATGTCTTTGTGTTGTTGGTTTGTTAAAGTCATAGGTTGAAGTAAAAGCAAAGAGATGAAAAGACGGGTGTACATAGTTTATAGATATCGATAAACAAAGGCTTGTATTCATCAGAATAAAAAAAACAAGTACATGAAGCGTTTTATGTAGTTTAAAGTGTGACTATAAGTTCAAAGTTGCGAAATATATTTGCATTCCGGTTAGTTATTATACTGCAGAGATTGTACTGAAATATATGACAAACGTAATTCTTACTTTGAATGGTTGGTGAACACTAGCCCAAGTGTGGCGTTCTTAATAGTTTATGTCCTCAGTAACACTTTTAAATTCATGCATGATTTAATACTTGAAATGATGATATATTAATCAAAGAAACACGAAAACTGATGTTTACGCCATTTGTGTTAATGCTGTTTTATATCAAATGTTTATACAACGCTTTTAATGTTACAATGACATTGCTTAAACAAAATCATCATATAAAGAGAGACTCTGACTCGAGTTTTCACTTAAAACAAACATTTATTAAAAGAGTTCAGGAAAGGCGATAGTAAGCGAGCCTATGGCGAGTTTTATTAATGTTTGTATTAAATGACAACGAGTGTCAGATTCTTTAATCACATGATTTTAATAGCTAATATGCAATTTTACAAAATATAACAACAACACTAGGTGAAATAGTTGCATGAGACAATCTGCATTATGATATCGTCGGTGGGGTCTTAAATCAAAAAGCTAAAGCACACTAGAGTAATATGACAACTTATGAAATGGGTGTATATAATGAAAAACAAAGATAATCAAGCGACAAAAAGTATTTTTTCAAATATACATGCAAAGTCCGATTAATTAGATAACTTCATAACACTACGTGTATTAATACATATAAGCAGATTACAAATACATATAAGCAGTTTTACACTTTTGGATATCATTTGTATTTGAAAAGAATTGCAGTTAATAAATTCAGAATAGCATTTTAAAGACTTCTGATGTCCTCTCATAGACTACAAATAAAAACATGCTGGTGGCATAAACCTATATTAATTCCATTAAATGGAAAAAGGTGAAGTGTGTCATGTACTAGAAGACGAGTATCATTTCTTGCTTGAATGTCCTATATACAATACAGTAAGAGAACCAAATATGCAGAAGTTTATTGGTCTGCATGTGTGGCCTTATTAATAGACCATGTCCTCAGTAACAATTCAAAATTCATTCATGATTTTTTATACTTTTTTTCGAATACGAAATGATGATACATAAATCAAAGAAAAACGAAAACATATGTTTACGCCGTTTGTGGTAATACTATCAAATCAACAGTGTTTGTGTTTATACAAAGCCAATAATGTTAAAATGTCACTACTTAAACATAATCATCATCTATGCAGCTATAATTCCGGAGATACGTGTAGCGTTAATGTATGCCTGATTCGGAAAGATCAAATGTTATTGTTTTATAATCAGCCAAACAATCAATATATTTCTTATTTTGTTACAGTATATGTTAAGGACATGTTTCGTGTATTTGCAATAGTGGGTATTTAGTAATCTTAAATGTATCATCTGTTACAGTATATTGATGACGAGGAGGAGCGTTTCTGATGCACTGATGCACTTAGATATTTATTTCACTGATGATCTTTTACAATGTAATGGTTAAATTGTATGTGTCTTGATAAACCAGCGGCCTTATGATACAATAACTTTTTATCTATTTATGACGGTGTTACACTACGCTAACTTGTGTTTAATTTACAGTTACGTGAGTTGACCTACTTACAATATCAAGAATGGCCAAATGACCAACTCGTCCCTTTTGACAGTGTGACAATGTTGCATTTCTGCCAAGAAGTTCTCGCGTTACAAAACCAACATTTGGAGTCTCCTTTACTGATACAATGCTTGTAAGTATCAGGATGAACTACGTTCTTAAGTATTACTGGGTCTTGATTGTTAATCATTTAACTAAAGAACTAGATTTTAAATTTCCCTGATCTAACGCCCAATATATCACGGTTTCGAGTTTAGATGTGCATTTTTATAATCACAATCACCGTTGGCATTTACTGAAGTAGAAACGTGTTATATTGGGAGTTAACTAAAAACTTAAATTTCCATTCTTACACGTTGTACAAGAAGTTTGACAAGAAGTTTGAACACTACAATTAACGCAATGTTGTTAGGTTGTTTTCATTGCTGGCTGTTCTGTTTCACCTCCGGTTACTTCATGAATATGCTTTTCTAAAATAATATCAAGAACGGACTAAATTGCTTTTTTCTCAGTTTCGCATTTATCTTTATCGTGGTCAAATTTAACTAAAAGAACAACGTATCAGAACATGTCAGCTTGGTCACCAATAGGGAAAATGGGTATAGGTAAAAAGGAACAACTTTTCTATTGCAGTGAAATAGTCCCGATTTGTGACATGATATATCGTTTTTTTATCACGACAGAATGGTTCTTCGTTTATGGAGGTTAAATACTGAAGGTGTTAGAATAATGGTTTGCAAGTGTCCACTTTAATGTTAGAACTGATCTACTTAAAGTACAATTTAGCGAACCTTCTAAGATATTCCTAGTGTTCTGAAGTACTAATGTAATATATAGATAAAATATGTTATAAACAATTAATCATTTTGTTAAATGCTAGTGTCATAACATAACTTGTTTAACTGTTGACAAAATATGAACGAAACCAGTTTCAAATATACTTAAAAAGAAGCCTACGTAGGTAATGTTTGTGTGGAATGTCTTATGGCTTCGCCTTCTGTGCCCACACTTAACAGTGACGGTGCGACCCGGAGCGGTCTGATGGCGGTGCTGCTGAACGCTCTGGACAGGCTATGTGTAGAGGAGGAGGTGGCCGTCCTACAGATCCTGCATCATCTGAGACGTCGGAGACCCCAGATAGTTGGTGATAAGGTACGAAATACGTAAGATCAGTATAGATAAATTGTTTATCGTGTGTTATCAGAGACTACGGGGATCTCAGGTTATCTCTTATACCATACAGTATACTGACTTAGTAATCATTGTGAAGGTCACAGGTCGGCATCAACTGAGACTAGGAGACCTCAGATTGTCCCTATAGAGGTTATGAATGCATGTTCGATAATCATTAAAAATAAGTTCCTAATCACAAGTTATCAGAGACTACGGAGACCTCAGATCGTACCTAACAAGGTAAGATACACGTATGCCTATTCGATAATCAGTATAAATAAGTTTATAATCACAAGTAATCAGAGACGACGGAGACCTCATACAATGTATCTTCCCTTATACCGTACGGTTGGGTGAGTAATCAGTATGCAGGTCACAGGTTCTGCCTAAACTGAGAATACGGAGACCTCAGCTTGTCATTAACAAAGTATGGTATGATAATTCTGACTTTGGGCCAACTTATCAACAATAAACGTTTTTTTCAATGTCGTTGTTATTGTGTACGGTACAAAGAATGTCTGCTCTTTGTTTCAGGAGCAACTGCAATTCTGCTTTGACGTAATACGGCATCATTTACATGACGGCAGCACTTATGCAAACTTGTAAGGGGTAACTAAGGAACCATTGGGCTTTTAGTGGGACATTTGTGTAGCCTTTATAAAATAAGGCACGTGTTGGCCTATCATCGATATATGGGGACACATCACTTAAATAATACACATGCTAACATTGCAAAATATTGTTTTATAACTATTTATGTTCATAGTTTAAGTGTTAACCAGCCTTCTGTCAATCTCACACGCCTCCTTATTAATGCTTAAGCAAATAATTGGATGAAACTTTCATTTTTTCATTGTTTAATCAACATTTGTTTCAACCGATTTATGCAATGTAATCTGTTTTGTTCATTTTTCTGTTCTGAAAAGCACAATACACAAGCGGGTATTAGATTTAAAATGAAAAGTTCACTTGACATTGTAGGCTTATGATAAAAAATGGGTTATACTTTCGAAACAAACCTCGTCTTTATATATTAGGACTAATTATTATTTTAAAATAAATATGTTTGTGGAAGTCAATTAATTTTATTATTATTATTTTGTTTTCCTATTTTGCTTTTTAATTTATTTTGGCTATATTCGTAAGTATTAAATTGCTTTGATATTTACTTATATATATATATATTTTAATATTTTGCAGATATATTGCTGTGTTTTATCAAAAATATATTTTATAAATGGTCATTGTGTAATAAAATTGTATCTTCAGTTAACTATTAAAATATTATTAAGTAATAAAAACAAGGTTTGTCCTTACAGAACTGTTTAAATGTTTTCCATGAGTTCAATCTTTCAAGCTCTTTATATTACCTTACAATTGCATCGGGGCGATTTAAACCGTAACTCCGTGATATTTTTTAACTTATAATAACACCGAAAATCATTTTAACATTTGTATTTTTCTATGAAGGGGCAAAACCGCCAATCTATTTCGTAATGTTGTAACAAGAGTTAGTTCTATTTTAAACCACTTTAATTTAAAACTTTAACTTCGTAAATACCTATCATATTTTTAGATAGAACAACATTGTTTTATTCATGAATGGATTTCTTCAAAGTTCAGAAAATAAACTTGACCAATTGTCTATATAATTGATTTAAATCAAGTGAATCTTTTAAACCACATTCTGCCATTTAGAAATTGTATGTTTTATAATCGATTTTACTTTTTTTGCCAATATACGTATATTCATTCCGCCTTTTTAATTGTAATTTTATTATTTTGGCACGTGTTTGCATGTTCTTGCATAAATTATGTTGTAAAAATAAACTTTTAATCTTTAAAACTTTGTCTCTGATGTATGTTATACATTAATCCAACGCTGCTGCATGCGAGGTTTGCTTCTATTAAAATGATTGAATAGCATTAACATAACGATATACTAGACAAACCTTATGTATATTATGTGTGGACATTCCTAAAGTGGATATTGCTTTATATAGATTACTACTGATGTCCACATTTAAGTATAGTATGTAAGACAGTTAGAATGTAAAATTACAAAGTGGGGGTTTTGTTTTCGCGTATTTTCAAAAGATGACTTATTTCTAAGCTAACTCGACTTCTGTCTGTGTTCCGCAATAAGGAATGTGTCGAGTAATTGTCAAAATTGAAATATTTCTCAAATTTATAAAATCCATAATTTTCATATTTTTATGGACAGAAAAATAAGTTGTCATACTCTGCCATCACTCATGTTGGGAAATTAAATAAAATTTCCTTTTTCACTCTAGTGTAAAAACGTTTAATCAAATAGCAATAATTTACATGTATATGCTTAATATACCATTTGGATTTGTGTTCTATGAAACAGATATGCTAGCATATTAATGAAAAAATACAGTTGTTTTCGTAAATAGTTAAATACATTGTAAGCGTATTTATGAGATCTGAGGAACTTCAAGTATGGACGATTTTATTAAAGGAATATGCATCTATAATTTAAGAGTCATACTAAAGATTGTTATTGCGTCTTATCTGACTTTTTATCGTTGGCCTCAACAAAACATATACTAACTGAAGTACAAGAAAAAAGAGTCTAAACATGGCACTGTTTTGCAACTACGTACATTGTTGTTATTTTTAATAAACGTATATAAACATCAGGAAATCAAGGTGAGTATTGTTTTTTTTTCCGGATCAGATTTGTGTTCGTCTTATTCACAAGTGAGGCAGACGGAGAAGAATCTGTAAGCATATTGGGAAGACTTTTTTTAAGAATCTACACAATACACTTCTATAACAGAACATAACTGTTCTTTCTCACTCATATTATGCCGTTCTTTTTTCAAAACAGAAAGTTTCACGAACGTTCTTATTCTACAATCTTAGGCATTTTTAACTGGTATATTCTTTACTAACCTCCTCAAAAGGTGTCTGTGGGTCGAGGCTCTCCCGATTGTTGCTAATGCGGATTAAGGAATATACAAAACACAGCTAAACATATAAAATAAAAAAACAACAACAACATATATTTTAATACTTCTAATCTTCCAATAATTAAACGTCAGGTCAAGTTGGCTTCAGTTTTTACATATTTACATGATTTCAGACATATAGATACTTTGATAAAGAAAAGTAAAAAAAAGACGAAAGAAACCCAACACACATCACAAACCTGTATATATTCTAAAATCTTAGGTTAGCTTGTCTAACCAGACGCGACTGTTGATGTAATTTTCAATTGATGAAGTATACGCATGCAAAAATGTAATCAAAACAATCCACCAAAATCTTCAGTTAACTTGTCTAGCTTGTCAAACACTTAAATATGCAGTCAGAAACAAATTGTTTTGAGAACGGTCAGCGATATTATAAAACCCATTTCTTCTTCAACAACTTAAAGTCTTTTAAACCATGTTCAGATGATATATATTTGACATATTCTAAACACAGTGGCTGTATTTATCACACACAAGATGGCATCATTTTTATATTCTGCTTGTGAATCAATAAACTGGAAAACACGTGTTTGGCCTTAGTTTCAAATACAGAAAACAGTATGGCTCATGCTCAATCCGTGTTCGATAAAACGGTAAAACACGCTGTGGTAATTCTTTCATTTTAAGGAATTGGCCCCCAGTTTCTCATGAAGCGTTTCTCCTTGTTAAATACACAATTATGTTGATGGGAAAATAGAGAGTGTACTGAACAGAATATCTGTCGCTATGATGATGCGAGATATTATTTGAAAAGACGGTCTCAATCTTAGCAAAGGATACATGATTTAAGTTGCCACTAGCCATGTAATGGAAAGTCTTTACTACTGCATGTCCCCAGTGTCTAACTGTTTTTTTTTTTGCGTATTTACGCCATTGTTAATCCATTTGTTTGCTCTCTGGTCTCAGAGCAAGTGCCCCTTTTGCCGGGACTCACCGATGAAAGTAAACATGGTGTTGGGGTATATGTAACTAAGAACTAAAAACATAAAACTATAACAGTAGATTGTTATTTAAAACTGTGTGGCAACTGGCGTCACGCGCCTGCAAAGGATATTGTTTTTAGTTTTGTTTTATTGCACAACAGAGTGTGGAAAATTTGCCTCTGTTTTATGTGGCATTTTTATTGTATGTTTGCTCGTGGTCGAGTGACAGTGTCGTCTGCTCGCCTCTCAACGCGTGGGTTCGAGTCCCGATCTGGCAGATAACATAAAGTGGAAAGATGTTATAGATAACCTCCTGATTTTAAATACCTTTTATTCTTACGTGTTTTATGTCTAGAAATGTAACAATACGTGTAACAATGATTGTTTAATGCTTGGACATGTAATTACACTGCATTTTTACGTTTTGAAACAGACGCTTAATATTTGTTAAAGAACCAAATCATAAACGAGCAAACTAAATAAAAAGTTTAATAAAACTCGGAAATAAAAAAAACAACCCCAAAACAAACAATACCAGAAATTGAACTTTGAATTGTATTTATTACTTTTTAAGTTCGAATTCACCTAAATAAAAGTAGATAAAACCTAAATCATGCAAAAATATAGCTATCCAAATTTTGAGCATAGTAGAACCTTATTTAGACCCATATTGCGAACGATATTTGTTTTAGGTGGAAGTATTTCGAAATTGTACGAACCAATAATCGCATACAATCCACATGCTCGTAGAAAACCGATATTCTCGCCTCATGATTATTCATAACGCATGCGTAGTTCATCGTTAGCGCAATGGCGAATGTATAAACATGGCAATGAACGATTTTGAACCGGAAAGATTGTTTGTCTAAATCAATGAGATAGCGACAAGAAAAAATGTGATAGGATAAAAATATTTCAGAAAAATTCTCCAGAACTTGGTTCAATTTTATGACGAAACTAGAAAAAAAATTTACGCAGCCCCCACAGCTAGAAACGATCAGCATACAATCAGTTGGTCAATAATTTACTTTCGCTTTCTCAGTATCTGGAAACTTGTTTCTGTATGCATACGACTATTTTTTGAACGGTACTTGTTTGTTTCTTGTTTGACCATTATAAAACGTGTATTTATTGCATGCTGATGACTGTATAATACGGTGACGTGAATCATTCATAAAATATTTAAGGCCGTGATGAGCAATATGCAAATGATGGACACTAAACACACTGATTATCAATATGTTGTTAAACCTTCAGGTTATCTTATTACTGACACTTTATAATTGTTGTTTACAACTGGGAGGTGTCCCGAGGTTATCAAATCAAATGGATTATAAAGTAAATAGGATCTATAACCAACACAATAGTAGCTTTTATGATAGTGTTTCTGAAGCAAATTTATTTATAGTTAATTAACATATCTCTTATTGCTCATAGGAATGTGTCATATATTCTCATGCTAATATTGGATAGTTCTGTGGTTTTATTTGATTTGGAGGCGCCACTTCAGCGCCTGTTGTATTTTGCGCCATGGCCTTTTGTGCAGTAGCCTGGATGAGTGTGATATTAAACGGTTGTGTGTAGTAGTAGAACCAGAGATGTGGTTCAGGGTGAATAATTGTGTGCTAGGGGTGAGTGTAGCAGTGTACCAGTTTCAATGGTAGTCTATTCATAGAAACTCTTTAGCTCAGCTTTTATAGGGATCAGCTTTCATTTGCGACTTATGTGATTCGAATCGTGAGGAGAATCAGAAATATACAAATCATCCAATAAATCAGCAAAAATATTGTATTTCCTATTATATGTTAAGAGCTTTAACATAATTTTCATATAGGCAACGAGAACATGAACGCTATAGATGACTATCCTGTAAGTGAGATGACTTAGAGCCGGAGAATGCAATCCTCAATGACCAATCAGGAACGATTAGGATAAATTTTGCTTATCAGTCACCTAAAATGTTAGAAACCTAGATATGAGATAATATTGTAAAACGAAATCAGCAAGTGATATCAAGCTTTTGCCACAGCTACCTAGCCTTTCATTAAAATATGTCACTAAAAGCAAGTTCACAGCTCAACTGTTATTTTTTTCTGATTCTGAAATGCGTAACAGTGAGACAAATGTTATCAAAATAATTATGTGCAACTACATTGATGCAGTAAGACCCATGACAAATTTCCTTGTAAAACCACTCGTGTTGTGCATCCCAAATGGATTTTCAAGTTTATGTTAATAGTTATTCTGTATTGCCAACTAGCGAACATACAACAGTACATCTGTCATTATATCCTCAAATATTGGTCTGAAGAATATATTTACTTAAATGGATTTTTATATTTACAGAAATTAATAATAGAAGTTTGTGACAAAAAAGTAAAGTCTAAATCTGTCACGAGTTTTGTTTGTAAAGTTGCTTTTACAGCTGCCAATAGAGACAGCTTGGTTTTCACTTGTTCCTTATTTCTTAACATGTCACTATACATAGGTAGATTAAATGTGTAAATATCTTTTATTGTTTCATTAAGATTTTGTTGTGGTTAGTGACTTTAACCCTCAAGACATGGGTTTGTTTTACAATGAGAGTGACAGCTTCGTTTGAGTAGATAGCTGTGATGGATAATAAACACAATAAGCACAGCATAAACCATGATAATAAAACAGTGTCTTTTCCTACAGTAGTAGCTTAAAGTTGCCAATACGAACCTATGTGTGATTTAGAGTGCGTTTACATTTGACAAAAAATAACTTTAATTACCAAACAACAACAGTTATGGAAATTGTTGTCTCCCAGCGAATGCACATATTGTATTATATTTTGCATATACCCTATATAAGAACAACGGATCTTGTTATTACTTTTTCCTCTTCAACTTAATGAACTTATGGAAAATAGGATTGTTTGTTTAGCCTCCAAAGGCACAGAAGTTTCTGGTACGATAGTTGTGGGTTGTATATCAACATAAAGACAGCAGCAAAATTTATCTACATTATACACTGTTGACTGCTAAAGGCAAAATGGAAAAAGCAGTTTGGTGTGGATGAAAAAGGTCATAATAAATAACAATTATGTTAAATTTTTATTTTTTATTTTTTAATAAGCACTACCTAAATATTGATGATAATATTTAAACACAATTAAGTTAAGCCTGTAATCCACGTCCTGATCTTCAATTCCTTGCAATTTTCTTAAAAACACATATTCAATTTTATAATTTCAGTTTCTTCTTTCTGACGTGTCTATCTTAATCACATCTTGCTTATGTAGATACTATTTATTATCTTACTTAAATCTGAAAACCAAAATAATATTTAGGATGTTATGGAATAAATGTCCAACAATCTCAATATAAACATATACAAGACATAGGATGTTAGTAATATGAAGATAAAGGTTTTATGTCTACTAGCAATTATTTTAATCCTCTTTAACTACACCCACCCCGCCCACATCCATGCTACCACACTATCATGTATGTACACTACCCATACAATGAGAGCATTAGTAATAATGATCGAGACGTACTGGCACATTTTCAAATAATTTGTCTTGACATGTTCTGTAATGAAACCATAAGTCTTCAGGGCTTTTGATTTATAAAACTACCATAGCAAATGTACTTCTAAATAAAAATACATAAGCCTGCATGCTGCATCTTAATAATGCCATGTTAAAGGGATTATCGAAGTTTTGCCTCAGAAAAACAGAACCACACATGGGTGAAAAATCAACACTTAGGTATTTAAATTTTTGTGTTACTATAATGCCAATTATTGTTTTGTTTGTGACTGACAAATACAAATGAAATTTAACATTGAAGGACAGTTAGTTATCATATATATAAAATATATAGTGGTCAGAGGTTATATGTCATTCTACTATTTAATGTGGTTGATCAAGGCCTTGCTTTTTGGAACATGAACAGTACAAGAGGGCATTAACGATCCTTATCGCTCACATCAGTAGCATAGACATTTTTAAGTCATTGAAAGGAAGAAATATCAGTCATGTTTACAGACCAGAATACTTATTTATTGGCTTTATTGTCCAAGCAACACAATTCAGTTATTTGTAGATGGTGACCACTTTAATAGTTCACGAAAATACTCGTTTCCAAACGGAAAAAAAAAACAACAGACAACAAAAACAACACAAAGCCAAACGCGATATGAATGTTACAAAGCTTTTAAACATTTACGGTTATACGATTATATTTTACTGGTTTCGGGTATAAATATCTTAATGAAGCTGGACTTACAATACTAAGATGACGCTACGTACGGCTTGTTGAATACTTGTTAAACAAGAGAGACAAAAGTTTTATTGTATAATTCATTGACGCTTACACGACATGTATAACTCACAGCGAATACATGACGTATACATACATACATTACATACATTCCATTCTACATTACATACATTACATACATTACATACATTACATACAGTACATAAATCACAGACAGACAGACAGACAGACAGACAGACAGACAGACAGACAGACAGACAGACAGACAAACAGACAGACAGAACTGAAACTAACGAAATTGACATACGAAACGGGGTGGAAATGGAAATGAAACGTCTTTCGGTTCCTGTTCGAACGGAAACGGTATGCTATCGAAAGGGAAATGCAGCTTGAAACTGTTTAAACGATATAAACTCTATAACCGGAGCGCTTGGAACGCTAGAAACGAAAAAAAAAACACACGAAAAATCGGAATGCTAGTAACGGTAAAGTTATTTTACCATCGCTTCAAACGTTTCTAGGTCACTCGATTATTTGTAGTAACATTTCAATCGTTTGTGTGTACGAAATAAATTAAAATGTACGAAATATCTGGCTTTAATTTATCAATATAAACGCGTTACAATATGTTATATGCAGAAAGAAATAACAAATAAATTTTTACTATAATCGAAAATTGTGTTAGTCAAAGAAACTGCACTAAAATTGCTTTTCTGTCGAAATTGATATTTTAATTAATTCCAATGAATAACTTAACATCCATCTTGGACCGACATTCTTAGTCTTCATCGTTTTACATTTGACGATAGTGTGTACACAGCTGACATTACACGTTTGCACGCACAATGTCGCAGCATAACCTGATTTAGAAATTTTGCTTATTACATTGTAGCTGCATGGTCGTTCTCGGACCAACTACGCCTATCATTTTCTTGCGAGAACACACTTGCTAAAAGTATTTTTTTGTTTACAAAGAATGCATCGCGTCATACAATGACGACACGAAATTAAAGCTACTTAATGAAATTAAACAAATTAAACGTCAACCAAAAGAAGGTAACACATCTCGTATAACACAAAAACGTTAAACTAAACATAGAAAAATCAAACAGTGCTATGCAATATTGCAAGGTGTGACCCAATCAAGAACCAATAACATCCTCCCCGGCACTCAGAACCAACGACTGGTATGATCCTAAAATTCAAAGTCTGAATAACCATAGATTGCCAAAGAGTACATGTATACAATCATCGAATGACAGTTAAATGAAAAACAATCGTAATAAAAAACGAACGTCCATTTACATAACAAATATCAAAGAAAATAATCATCATTGCCTCCATTTAATTCACCTGATCACACATGATCATCATCTTGTTCCTATTCTTCCTGTATAATTACCAAAAATTATCATCATCAGCAACAACAGCAGCAGCATTACCGCCATCTCGATGTACATCACAATTATCATCAACATTAGCATCAGTATCACCTTAACCGGTATCGGTTAACGTTCAACAGTTAAGCTTTATGTAAGTTAAATACGACATGATTTAATTTAGTTACAGATCTTTTGCATTTATTAAATGTTTCTTTACGACAGTTTCAGTTATATATACATTCGCGTTTTAGCGTTTTAGCAAAGGAGGCATGACGATAGATTTAAGTTAGTAATTGACATTCTGCTTCATTTAGTTGTCAGCATGAACGATTTTAGGTAGTAATACACATTCCAGCGTACTTTAGACGTCGTTATTTATTATGGGTCTTATAACTTTGTTTTAAATCTCAGTTGCTATAGGTAAGCAAGATAGATCCGATAGGGTTTACGTTTTTTTCAATCGTCATTACTTTTATAAATACTACATTTTTTATTAAATTGTCATTACTTTTATAAATACTATTTTATTATTAAATCGCCATTACTGGTTTACTACTACATTTCATTATAAAAAAGTCATTACTTTACTATTTCCTTTCTTTTTATTATGAAATCGTTATTACTTTTCTAAATATTACATTTTATTATGAAATCGTTATTACTTTTATAAATGCTACATAATATTATTAAATCGTCATTACTATTATCAATACTACATTCTTTATTGAATCGTCATTACTTTTCTAGATACTACATTTAGTTATTAAATCGTTATTACTTTTCTAAATACTACATTTTATTTGTAAATCGTCATTATTTTTATAAATACTACATTTTATTATTAAATCGTCATTACTTTTATAAATTCTACATTTTATCATTAAATCGTCATTACTTTTTATAAATACTACACCTTATCCTTAAATCGTCATTACTTTTATAAATACTATATTTTATAATTAAATCGTCATTTCTTTTCTGCGTAATACGCATTATTTAATTGGCCATAGTTGATAACAACACATGTATCATAGAGCAAGATGTATATGGACAAGAAGAGCTCCTTTACTGTACATATTTGTATAAATGATCAGGCATATGCATTTTATATGTTTATAAATCGCCATTTTTAAACATTTAAACATTTTAAGGTAACTGTGATATTTAAAGAGTGTCAGAATATTCTCAACATGTGTATGTATAATAATATTCTACAGGCCTAAGAAAAGTAGAATAAGAAAGTCATAATTCTTTTTCCTACTTATGTGTTTATAGTTTACGTTTATACCGCTCCGTTTGGTGATTTTGTGCATGCTTGATACCTTTCGCGATATGTTCCTTATACTGCATTCCTGCAAATAAAAAGGAGGTGGTTGTGTGTGTATTTCATTTACCGTTGATATTCAATGTTTTGTACAAGTCGAAATCATGTGTTAACAAAATAGTCTTGCAGTATGTAGACATTTTGGCATGCATCTGTTAAAATTGACACTTTTGAACAGAAGATAAAAATTGAATTAAAAGTTATAGTGCAAAACCATGTATGTAGCATGTTTGTATTCTTACCATTAAGAAATTTTGATAGATGGAAAAATACCTGTTTTATCTTAGTTAAAACTTATGTGTAAATTTTATTTTATTTCTTTACTGGGGACAAATACATTTTATAGCAATACATTTATATATGTAGAATGAATTCCAGAAGCAATGTTATAGTATCGTTCCTATGTAATTATATAATTGTTAGCATTTATGAATTTTTGTTATAGTAATTGTGTAGTTGTTTAATATTACTGCCTTCTACCAGTAAGTCACAACTTATGAACACCAACACCCGCTGCAATATTCAAGCCTTAACTGAAGTCTACATCAAGTATTGTGCGTTTTCCTTATTGGTTAAATTTGTTTAATATAAATAATATAAATACTCTTAATTACAGGAAGAAACATATCCACAGGGATTAACATGATACCAAGACAATGGCCTTTCAAGACAATGTTAATACCAACTCCATGACAACAGAAATTGTAAATGGTAGGAAATGGCTTAGTAGACATTTAGTTAATATTTTCAACTTATCGTGATTTGTCCCGCCGTTACAAAATTTATCATATGTAGTGTACATTTTACATTTCATCGTTCACATGCGTTTTGATCGTCATAATATTGTACTTCTGATTCATTCACTCCTGGGTCGCAATCATCCTTGCTAGTACACCAGTATCATTACACTGCATGGCTGGATAAGGATACATGACATGTCCGGACGGAACAGCCAGTCTGCTCTGTGTTTGGGGATAGTTAATAAGGACCACTCTAAATCTGTAACACCATGGCTTGTACACTGCAGGTAATTGACAGAAAACTTTCACTTTTTTGATTCTGTATAAAATGTGCTTTTTTACAAGAGTATACCTGTGAACAGAAGTATAATATCTTTTCATTTATAAATGAATAAATGTGTTTAAATGGAAAAACATTTTTCGAACTAAATGTAAAATAAGTGTCTTTAGCATCAAGCAGTGAACATTATATATTTAGTAGTTCAGTGCTTAATTGTGACCTTACCCCAAATAAAAGACTGTTGGCCAAAACACTATAGAACTATAGTTTTTATTATCTTTTTTTACATTCAGTACGGGGATGGGACGTAGATGAGTATTTATCACTATGCCATTGGCACTTAAGTTACTTCTTCTATCAGTGCAGGTGAAAGACTGTCGGAAACAATCACCAAATGTCATTTGTACTATGGTTATAACTAACTTATGTTTACTTCAAATATCAGTGCGGTGGTAGGACAGACTTGAATATGTATCTCTATTTCATTTGCGCTAAAGTTAGTGTTTACTTATGTTTGCTTCCTATATCAATGTTGGGGTAGGACATCCGGGAACATGTATCACGATGTCCTTTGTTCTATAGTTATTAAAAACTTATGCATACTTAATCCGTCAGTGCGGGTGTAGAACAAACGGAAACATTCATCAAAATGTCATTTGTACTATAGTTATTATTAACTTATGTTTACTACGGGGGTAGGACGGATATAAATATTTATCCCTATGCCATTTGCACTATAGGTATTTTTAACTTATGTTTGCTTCAACCATCAGTGCGGGTGTAGGACGGACGGGAACGTTTATCGCCCTAGACATTCTGATAGTCCAAGGACGGGATAATGATAATGTGAACGTGTATGGGTGTTTGGAAACATTGAGGCAGCAGAGGGTCTTCATGGTGCAGACTAATGTGTTGTTTATATATTTTTATTTATCTTAGACGTTTTAGATGAGTACAGTTCACGCTTTAATTGCTTCATCGTATTTCCTATTAGTAGGTATGTGTTCAATGTTCGTAAATTCCGAATACATGTTTGTTATTAGTGGTATTTTCGTGCTTGTTTCCATTGGATGAGTGTTTTTGTGATTGTACGTGTCTGCATGAAAGGTAAACACTTGCATGGTAGCGTTTGTTCCTCTAATCCGTCGTCTGTTTTGCACTTTTATTGCTTTTGTGCCTGAAAATATTATTTAAAAAATGGATAAGTATGTGTTTCATGGGACCGTTTTTCTAATTTAGCAACTAGGATCAGTATATTTATCTACACGAGCTGCTTGTCGAAGCTCTCGTCTTCCAAGCATTGCCACTGTCCACAAACTACTACCTGCATCAGAACAATATCGGAAACTTGGAAAATATCTGGAACCTGTGTCAGGTAGGCAATATGTTATGTTAAGGCCTGTTAAGGCCATCTGTTTAATGGAAATGAACTTACGTCAATTAGACTAATAAGGATAAACAATGTATTTACATTGTTTTAACAATATAAGTAATTATATTGTTCAATGTACAGAAATGGGAGTAGATGGTTAGCTTTTCTTTCGTTACATGCTTTTAAACAGAATAGTATTTTACCTTTTCAGTTAGCGTTTGCATATAAATGATGATTTCAAATTTTAAGAAAAGTGATAATAATGAAGACACCAAATTAATGAATATGAATTATGTAGATACATATTTTTTATTTCTGAACACTCTTATGCATGGTTAATCAAACGATTTATGAAATCCATAAAAATACGTATACATATTCTAATATGACCGTGTTAAAATATACATACTAGGATATAAACAAATTGATATTTGCAAATTTATTCTTCATACTCGTCTTCTATCAACACGTTTATTTTTTTATGCAAACAGGAGGCAGATAAGAATTCTAGAGGTAGACTCTATCCAACTGTTGAGTACGAAAGTGACGTCACATTCAAAGCTGGACTAAAAGAGGAAAATCTCCCAAAGAATCGAGATAAGTCAACAATACCTGGCAAACTTCATGAATGACCTGAAATCTAATCGCTTAAAATAATTTCAATACTATAAGTATTATTCATGCTTTGCTGTTTAAATTGAGAAATGCTGATACGTTTGCTTTTTTATAAGGCGACGTCACATATATCCGGGGATCTTTCTCTGCTCAGTACTTGTTGTCGCCAATATGACTGCAGTTGTGTCTGTGCAATGTTAAACAACAACAACAAAAAAAAAATGCATATTACCATGCATAGGATATGTTGGTCTCAAGTCGTAGGTATAGCATTAATTAGGCATCTATATACTTACTGTGCGTAATACGACCAACATTTGAATGTCTGGTAGAACTTACGACATTTATAAACAGTAGTTAACAACGTGTATATAATGTTTCTATATTTAGGTCAAAACAGAGCTGGGTTCGGTTTTTAAACATATAAATGTAAGATGAGTTCAAAGTGTTATTATATTTGATTATTGTTCTATTAATCTTTCAGAAAACATTTACCGGCCATTCTTGTCAATATCTGTTGATGGATCTACAAACTACATAAATGCAGTATTTATGCCGGTAAGTAGGAATGGTCATAAAAATATAAAAAAAGACAAAACAGATTACCATTGATAAAAATAATGTTTTACGTGATTTACTCAAACACTATCTTTACAGTAAGTATGCCACTTTTGTGAAGTTTAAAAGAACAATATCGTAAGAACTTTCTGTACCGAAAAAATGTTATACACATTCATTAACATTTTAACAGCGTTGTAATGTCTTACTTTACACGATTTTCTTGGTATAACACTGATAAATTAAAAGAACAACATTCAAGATACGTTGTTGGTTGCCTACAAAATTCGATTCATTAAATTAACAAGCTAGATTAAATGACAAGCGTTTTGTATTGATCCAAATAGGTAAAATTCTTATCTAACTAGAAGAAGTTAAATTAAAGAAGAAATGCCAGCAACAGTTTTTAGATTAGTGGAAAGATGCCGGAAACAAATGGTGACTCATTCAGCTCATTTCACACTTGTCTAGCAATAATTTTCTACTCATATAGAAGACGTAGCTGATAGTTCTGTACTCATATATAAGACGTAGCTAATAGTTCTATACTCATACGAAAGACGTAGCTGATAGTATTATACTCATAAATTGCACAGAAATAAAGCATTTACATGCAAGCTAATTGTAACAGTAAGAACAAATCTGTGATGATTCATTTACGAAAAAGAGCAAATTCAACAGAAACCGCATTGGAAGGATCAGTCGGCTTAAACAGGGGTGCTTAAACAGTTTAACAGAGCTCTAACCTCGGACTTCCTGAAAAGTTTCTCTAATACTAACAATGAAAGGAAAACCGATATATCTATTAGAAGAATAACACACAATTGTTGATTGTAAATGAATATAAAATAACAAGGAAACAAATATTCAGAGAACAAATGTAAATCGTTGTAGCATCATGTGTAGATAAAATTGACGAACCAAAGTCCGTCAAATATAATATGCACGAAACAATCCTTTAGGATGAATTAAATGACAACATAGATTACATGCACACTTGCTTATATATCTATCCTGTCTGAGCTTGCGCCAGCATTTGAAAGTAAGTCAGAATTTAAGTAAGACCGCTACGAAAAGAATAAGTGTAATAAATGTTTGTTGTACATTTTCATAAGTTACACTCAAACTATTTCGTTTAAAGACTAGAGACACTGTTTACATTTAATTAGATTTTTAGATCTATAATTTATATGTATCAGTATGCCTGTTTAGTCTAAATTTTTTGCTACACGTCTAAATGAAACTTACCTCGCTTTGCTTGCCTTATCCGAACCTTGCATCCACCTCAGTCCTTCTCGAAGCTTGGGCAAAATGGACTGATGGGGTATCTGTGATTCTTGAATGCGTGCATTATTCTGTTAAAGTTTGTCAATTTGCCAATAGAATAATCAAGCCTTTTATATTTAAGTGTTAAATATATTGTGAAATCTCAGGTAATATACGTCATTAGATCCTTGCGTGTTTATACTTGTTTCCCTTGTGTGTAGAGCTACCGTCACCAGCAGGGGTTCATTTTGACACAGACCCCGTTTCCCACAACCATGGCTGGTGGAGGCTCGTCTACCAACACAAACACAAACCGTGCTGGCGTTTGATGACGCCGAAGCATATGAGATTTGTATAAAATTGAAAGGATACTTTAGTCTTTGCTAAATTGAGCTTTTTGTCTGGAATAATTGGTAGAATGTGATGCAAGTATATTGCTTTCTACGATATAATCACGTCGCACTAGAGTGTTGATAGTCTGCGTTGCATATTTTAAAAAAAGTTTGCGTGTTTAGATTGCCGAGTCTTTTATATAATGGACATCTTGTACATATGTTGAGAGTTGATCATATTACTAGTTAATTTTATTAGTGTTAACTCCCGATGCAACTGCTTACTGTAAGATGCCTCACTATGATGGGATATCTTTTATTTACTCTGTTTTATAAAAAAACCTTCGGGAAGTGCGAGGTTGGAGCGCTCGACAAACCAGTTTTAAGCACCCCAGTCGGTGCCTTTGCCGACTGACCGTTCCAATGCGGTAACTGCTGGTTTTTCTCTTTGTGTCTTTTTCCCTTTGGTCACTTTTACATTTTCATTTACCCTGTTTGCCCCTGTCTAGAATTAATTCAGTTTTAGATATCTGTGGTAATTTTAAAAGGGTCTTTTCTTATTTACGTTTTAATCATATACTTGTAGAAACTCTTTATTGTACAAGACATAAGTTTTACCCTAGCACAGACCTGTGTGAAGATTTCGTCATTTTAGCTTCATGTAGATTTTCCCTTTTTCTTAAAGGAGCAGTTTCTTTTCATAAAAAATACGTGATGATGAGAGCAACTGTACCCACGCAAACATGAAGACGACAATTGTGCACATGTGACTGGGACGCTTTATGACAACGAAGGCTACTTGGCACCGCTAGAAACATATGTTTTGTGTATCTTTTGCTATTTTTAATGATAATAATAATAATAATAATAATAATAATAATAATAATAATAATAATAACAATAATAATGATAATAATAATAATAATAATAATAATAATAATAATAATAATAATAATAATAATAATAATAATAATAATACAGCTACTACTACTACTACTACTACTACTACGACGACGACTACTACTAATACTACTACTAATAATAATAATTTAAAAATTGTTACTATTATAAAGCTATAACTCGGCAATTATTCAGTTTTCTCGATGATCATGTTAAGTCCATTTGTTCCTTACATCTTCTTATTATAACAATGACTTTGCAGAGTTGTATATCCTGACATTATGTTGCCATGCAAGTATTTTATAGCAGTCAGATCATTATATTTATATGTATGTACAGTATGACCATACCTCCGTGGCATAGCTTCCTGTACTAATTGTCATTACAACGCCGATAAACCTGTTTATAGTTGTTCTGTTGTTACACTTTGCTTAATGGAAACGATCTATTATCATCAACTAAAAACTGCCAAAACACGCTTAAACTGAGGAGAGTTTTCTGAATTGCATTCATACGGCATAACAAAAATGAGGATGCAACCATTGTACGTACAGTTCATTACTATTCGGAACTTGCCGATATTCGTATTAAAATGGCACTATAACACCCACGACGCCTGAGCTTCCCTCTAGAGCATCGGCTTTAGGCAGAGAAGGTATCAATTTTCTAGCCTGATATTAAAATGTATTAAGTTGTATATCGATTAATATCCTCTGCAATGTAGCGTTCTCCAGGGTAGTTGTCTAGGGCCTTGGCTCTATCTGACCTATGCGGGCACTCTATTTGACATTATTCCCCAAACAATCTCAGTGTATTCTTTGCAGACGATCACATCGCTAAAATAAAAATGCAACCAGCATCTGCAGAAAATGAGAAACAAGCCATTCGTGATCTGGAAAGTTGTGCATTGAACATAGATGACTGGATGAAGCAAACTAAACTTAAAATTAATTCTTCAATAACCGAGTTTATTTCATTTGGTAGTAGGCAGCAAATTGAGAAATGTTTAGTTACAGAAATAAACATTGCTGGTAACAATGTTAAGTCTGTTGGCTTTATCAGGTATCTGGGAGCATTTTTGGATGAAAACCTCACCTTTCCAGATCATGTTAAGCGGAAATGTCAGACTGCAATGATTAATTATCTCCGTATCATAAACATTAGAAAATACCTTACTAATGATGCTACTGAAATTCTAGTATTCTCACTCGTTATTTCCCATCTGGATTATTGTAATGCAATACTGTTTGGTATTCCTAAATGTGATATTCAAAAGATGCAAATGATACAAAATATATGTGCAAAACTTATCCTAAAACTTAGCAAGTATATTAGTTCAAAACAAGCATTGCTATAACTTCATTGGCTTCCAATCAAAGCCAGAATTGAATTCAAGATTTTGACTGTCATCTTCCATTGTTTAAAGGAAACAGTCCAGCTTATCTAACTAAACTATTATCGGAACAGGTACCAATACGTAGGTTGAGATCATCAGACTATATCACAGCCTGTTACAATGTACCATTCAACGCAAAACTTTTGGTGACAAGAGTTTTAAAACAGTAGGTCATAAGTTATGGAATAAATAACTCATATAACTGAGAAGTTGTGATACTGTAGACACTTTCAATAAAAATCTTAAAACAATGTTCTTTAGAACTTTTGGTTCTTGGTTTTGAGTGACTCTTGTGTTAATGAACCGAACTTGTAAAGCCTGTGTTATGTCACTTGGCAGTGAATGGACATTTTTATGTTTAAATTGTACTTTTACATGTTTAGAGCGACATTATTCATTTCTTGATATCTATCTAATGTACAACGCCATTGAATATTATGTGTAAAATAGGACCTTTAATCGAATAAATCAGTTTCACTTTCAGTTTTAAAGCTTCTTGGCAAAAAGAGAATTTATGATTATAATTGTATTCAATGTCCGGAAACAGGAAAAAAACAAACAACAAAAACACAATACAAAGTGAGTCAGTCACAATCACCGGCATTGTTTTCTTACTATGCCTCTATCAAAAGAATCAATTATCGTCATCACTTTTATTGACATATAAACCATGTTGAGAAATATAAGTTTAAACGTTAATACATTAGACATTTGTTTGTGCTTCCATTCATGTAAACGTTTGTTAGTGTCATCTACCTTTGAAATGAAGATCATATTTATGATTTACGCAGTTGTCCATGTATTTGGTAAGTTTTACCGAGTATTTACATATGACATTATTTTATTTTAGTATTTCGAAAATTTATTTTTTGAAGAAAATGTCCACCACGCCATTTAGTTCAATATATATTATATAATTTAGAAATTATTGTCATTAAATGTAAACACAATTCGATGAGCAGTAAAATTTATTTCCAAATAAAGAATATCATTTTTTGTAATATTTTATTAAATATGTCTTCATTTAGCATTTGTGTGTAATGCGAACAGTTTTGGAATTATAACAGTATTTGCTGTTTTTACATACCTGTTAGAGTACCTTTTACAAATCTAAGCAACTTTCAAGTCTGATTTATTAATAAGCATACACTTTTAAGGTACATTTATTCTTTTTCCCTTTTTTCTCTGAACATTTTTAAAGTATTACTCATACCCATATGCTTGTATAGAACTGCAGCTGTAAGTCTTCACACTTTTCACACTAACTAAATTGGCCGCCTTAGGTTGACATACTATATCCTTTTCTTACAATATCGGCACAGTTTACTCGTCGGAAAGAGAATTACTTAATGCATATCTCAGGTGAACGTATAGTTATTATAGCGTATGTGTCTTATTGTATCATGACAAAGCCTTAACTGATTGCGTTATTAAGATATAAATCTTCTGAGTAAAATTAACTACAAAGAACTGTAATTTTTATTTAAAATATTAACTGCCTAACCGATAATTTGATTAAATATCACACCTTAGCAAACAATATTTCCCTGTTGATATTTTAAATACTAACAGTACAGAAAACAATCCCGGTTGACGATGTGTAATGTTAAACGGTTATAGGATATATATTTCTAAAGGGTCATGGAACATTAATAAACAAGAAATGTTTGATTAAGAAAAAAGGTCGTCCTGGTCATTATTTCCTATAATGTACAGATCTGGAACCGTAACAGTTGTCACACGATACGATATACGTACGGTACGATTACGTTCGATGTACGATACCATGTGCGGTTTTTACACGATACCATACACGTTACGGTTCGATACCATACACGATATGCATTACGATATAAAATCTACACGTTACGATGCGATACGGTGTACGCTTCGATACAACATACTGTACGGTTTCCGTTTACGCCACGTTACATAAAATACCATGGCAAGTGCGGCATGTTGTTAAAGTAAATGCTCAATCAGCCTATTTATACTGTACCAACTCGGTTTAGTCCAAATCGTTCTGCCCCAATCGGCCCACTTCCAGCGCATAAAGGCGGTAATGTTTTCACACCTTTCAAATGAGAAATTACAACTATTTCCGTCTAAATGGTAAAATGTGTAGGCAAATCATAAGTAAGTGAAGCCAATATGATACACTGCTTAAACATTGAACAAGTGTGTAAAGATGTACCATGTTAAGACAAATTAATTTAAATCTGCAATTTCCTAACATTCTTACACCACTTCTCTATACACGTATATTCCAATTTTCTACCCCTATTCCCCGCATCCGTATCTGCGTTTTACTGAAGTGAAATTTCACAGTCAGATTATATGTGCGGGGATCTTCATACATGTATGACATATCTTCAGGCCGGATGCAGGTGTTATGCACTACAGCTAAATGACAACTGCCCGTCTAATTTGAATAAAAACGTTGTGTCATAGAAGTGGCAATCTGTGTGGGCTCTTATAATCGCTCGCGTGATTTGTAGGTACATGTACCGAATAATCTACATAAATGTACTAGCTGCTAGAAAATAAATAACATCAGAAACATATCAATGTCTCATACTCAAGCCTTTTACAAGCACAATTTAAATAAAAATTCGGTAAGGTATAGTAGAATATGGGTCAATCGGGAAACAAACTTACCAAACTAAAAAGATAGAAACAGAGTTATTAAATAATAATTATATTATTATGAGACAAAATTGGACTAACAGCCGAAAAATTTACCCGGCTGTCTTAGTTATTTACAAACATTTCAGACAATTTACGGAAAGAATAGACAAGAACTAATCAAAGAAATATATAGATTAAAATACTAAAATACAAATGTTAGGCAAAATAAAAAAATGGAGATTGGAACTCACCATCATAATATAGCCTATGAATAAATATTACTAGACTCAGACCCGGATCCAGCTACCTAGGTGAAGAAGATAAGACCGCCCCTGTCGACAAAGCAGAACTAATAATAATCTTTTTAGAATAAATGCATTTTATTCAAAATTTAATTAATAATATAGGATAACACCTTCATGAACTGAATTAATACAATGTCCAACCGATATAATATCCAAATCAAACAATAACTTAAGTTTCCAAACCCACAAGACACGTGATGGGGTGAAACCTCTTTAAAATCTAAACATTCCTAATAAACCCATTCTCTGATTGGTTGGACCCCAATTTGGCGCAAGATTATGACAGCTCTTTGTTAAAAGGCATTCCACCTCAAAGAAAGTATTTCTTAAATTTTTCACAATTGAAATGTTTTCTACTCCTGATTAGAGCTGGCATTAGTTACGAGAATGTTTTAAAGTGAAAGAAATACGGGAAAAGTGTGTAAGTAGTTGAGCTTGGGTTGGTAATTCAGTTAGTTTAGTATATTGTATATAATATACCGCTAGTACAAAAAGCAAAGACACGTGTGACTAATATAAGTCTTTGTAGCTTATCTCTTGCTATTGTGTGCTGCCTTAACCAAAACAGCACGGGGTTAAAGTATTTCTCTATGTCACAGTAAGGACAGTTCCTATTGGTGAACTTGCATTTTATACCAGGGTAGCTTGATCCTAGTTTTAATTAAAAAACTATTATAAACTAACAATATTGTGGCAGGATATATTGAACTTAGAGTCCTACCAACATATCCGAATATCTGAATTTGTGAGTTGTTTATTATATTTATTTTATTTATTATAGCTCTTTCTCCATTTGCAAGTTTAAATGCAAATCTTGGGGAGTAAAGAAACAACTTAATAAATAGATTTAAAAAATAGTTATGAACGCTCAACAAAGTAATTCATGATGAAATGCAAATGAAATGATGAGTTTTTCAATCCCTTACAACAACAATTAAAAATGTTTTAGCCATTTCCTTTAGCTGCAATATTTCTACAATTATCCATTTTACTAATTGAAATGAAAGACTGAATCAGTAATTTATTACCTATCTATTGAACATTTCGGTAACGTCACATTGTTGGAAATGAAATAAGTATATAGATTTTATACGTCAATTTTATAAAACAGTGATTCTAGGTTATGTAATTGAAAAAAACAACAACAACTGGATAGCTCACCTATCCCGTGACACTTCTTTTATGATTTATTTAGTAATTAGGCCTAACCTTCAAATTTGATGAAAATAGCCTCGCAAACAATCATTCTTTTTTTTAAATTTCAGTTTATGTCACTATTACACAGTTTAAGAGAAAATAAACTGTCGTTGCTACATTAAACAGACATTTCAAGTTAAATGCAAATAAAACAACATTTAGTCTTGATTTGATCGGCTTTGTGACATCTACACACACACACACACACACACACACACACACACACACACACACACACACACACACACACACACACACACACACACACACACACACACACACAAACAAACAGACACACACACAAAGACACAAACAGACACACACACACAGACACAGACACAGACACACACACACACGCTCGCACAAACGCACACACATACACATGTATATATATATATATATATATATATATATATATATAATATATATATATATATATATATATATATATATATATATATATATATATATATATATATATATATATATATATATATATATATATATATATATATATATATATATACAAACACACACATAAGAAAGAAAACGATATACCGACCACAATTGACATCCTTTAGTCACTATTGTTTTTACAAAAACTCAATAAGAAAGAAAAAGGAAATAAATTCATTTGAAATAGCACATGAAAACAATCTAACATTGCACTAGTCGTCGAATATAACGTATTGTTAACCTTGTATAAAAACACTGAATAGCATATGATAATGACAGTCCAAAAATAAATTAAAAAAATAAAGTAACCGTGAAAACTTCATAAGAATATTGTAGAAAACAAAAACAACAACAACAACAGAATGCAAATTTCGTAAAGGTGGAAAATGCAATATGATTGTATAGTAGCTGTTTATGCAGTTGTCTCTGTGTCTCTGTCACTGTCTGTCTCTGTCTCCCTCTCTGTGTGTCTCTGTCTGTCTGTCTGTCTGTCTCTGTCTCTCTTTCTGTCTCTCTCTCTTTCTCTCTCTACAACAGTTCAGTAAGGTATATATATATATCACTGCCTAGTGAGACGTGGGAGTACTTTTGTAAAAAGAGAATTCTTCAAAACAGATTGATGCCCAATTCAATTCATAAATCCACAAGTTGCATTTACAAATTTACACGACGTTTCCACGTTGGCCACTTGAAGTTATGGTCACCTTATAAATTTCATCTCATTCATTCCAATTTCAAATTGTTTTACCAACAATTACCCAAGATATGTTACACACAACTGAGGGCTTAGCCAACTAGTCAGTCCACAACAATAAGAGCACAGCCCTGCCAAATTTTGTATATATTAATTATACGATAACTAACTAGTGTGTTATCAAAAAATAAGGCATGAGTGCAGCCTCACTATTTTACGACATTAAACACAGAACGGGTAGGAAATTACTTAGCGTATTACATGAACTTACTAAGTCTTCCCGTTTTCGTTTTTATTTGAAGAACGCGTACATTACTATATACATATAATACTAATAAATATACACTTGTTTAGACAGTCCGACCACGCAGAAGATAAAAAACGCAAAAAATAAAAAAACGATTTTAGTGTTCTGCTGAAAGTCAATTCTATTTTTGGTTTAATGACGTTCAGTGCCGTGAAGTTTATCATACAGAAAGGCAAGGTAACATATAGATTTGTACTTCATAGTCAAATATTCTCTCAAGTGCTAAGGAAAGTTGCCTGACGCAAGTTTACATGTCAAGAACAATGTCAGAAAGCTTGAGAACAGGTAGACGACGGCTCAGGAAAGAACACTCGTAGCGGACTCGGGAAGTTCAAAGCCTGGCTTTCCAAACACTCTTAACTCCAAAGACTAATCTGTCCAATTGACTCAACTCCCAATTTCTTAAGTAGTAGAGGAATTAAAGATAGCAAAAAGTTACAATTAACAATCCTCAATGAAAAAAGCTCATCACTTTTCAAAATTGATTATGAAGTGCCATCAGGATATATTCATACTTTGTTTTAGGTCAACCCTGCCCACACAACTTTTATGGGTCCCGCTGCGAATATCCCTGCTACTGTAAAGATCCAAGGGAGCAGTGCGACAATGCCACAGGAAGCTGCGCGTCTGGATGCGCAGATGGATGGTTTGGACCTGGCTGTCAATACAGTCAGTAAATGTGGTTTATCATTTTACCCACCAGATATGGAATTAATAAACTAACATCTGTCTGAAAAGAATAATTTAAAAACTTTATACTTATGACTGATTAGGATTTTATAGAATTAAATGCTTAACTATTCGATATGAATATTAAATCTTCAAAGTTAAACTACTAAACCCGAATCTAAAGTTCGTTTTGTTAGCATAAATGTTCACCATTTTTACACCCTTTTAATTTCTTATCATATAAATTAGAAGCCATACCTCGTCGAGTATTTTGTAGCTTTATTTCAAAACTCTCAACTATGATGGGATTGTCGTGATAATCAGGCATTGTACATTGGTAGCTAGCTCCAGCTCTTGTTACTTTTCTTTAACCGAATCTAACTACTGACCTTTTGCAACATGGATCTCCTTTACTTGTTGTCATTTGTCGACCATTTTTCCATTGACTGCATGCCAAGCCCATATCTTCCAGAGTTTCTGACTTTTCTGCTGCAATTATACAGGTGTCGTGTAAGTTGTTTACAATCATAATCATATACAATCGTGCCTTGTCTGTCTTGAACTTAACTACAATTGACGAGATAAGCAGCTTGATCTTTTCTACTGAAAACAAACCAATTCACGTGAAGTGTGTTGGAAGGCGACCATAATATTTGCTGATTCTCCTGTCTAAGACTTCGATCGTGTTCGTTGTTGTCAAAGGACAAATAAATAGGCCACTTTGATACCTCAAAACTGTATATTCTAGGGTGCACATTGCTGTCGATCTTTTTCAGGGTGGCATCTTTTGTTTGAACCCGGCAAAGGCTTCATCAGCAACTCAGGAAAACCATTATTTAAAAAATATGATATAAAAATAAAATATCATTACCTCAGCAAAGCGAATAGTCGAATTACCTCTGACATATTTCTAACCATTTTTCTGTCAAAACATTCTTCACTACTCGACTACTTCCGGAATCTGAGTCCCAAGATATTAAAGTGCTGACAGATGTCAAAACAAAAATGTCAACCGGAATATGTCGTATTACGCCATTGTTTTTGTATTCCCTACTTCCGTACAACTTCGACTTACTCGACTTACTTCGTGAGTTGCGTTTCAGGCGTTCTTTTCTGAAGTACGAACGGTCGCGATTCTTTTGTATTTTTGCACCAGATATATCTATTGGGACGATCGTTCAGAAACCGAGGAGTTCCAACTGAATTTATCGTACATGGTTCAGGAGATGCCCTTTTTATTGCATACAAATTTCCTGATAAATATATCTGTATACAATCTACTTATATATCGCTATAAGGTTCATTGCACGATGTTTGGTAACAATGTTTGGTAATGAGATTTGATATTGACTAAATGTTTTGGCTAACACGCAAGACTATTTTAAACAATACACAAACAATAATAGCATAATGCGCATTATTTTGGAAAACAACCAAGCGTGTAATCATAACAATATGTTTATCGCATATTCAGTTTGTATGATCTATGTCAGCATGCAACGACGGATGGTATGGTCCTGAGTGTAAATGGACATGTAGTGGTCATTGTGTGGACAATGATGTCTGTGACAAGGTAGATGGACACTGTCTCCGGGGATGTGCTGCTGGGTGGATAGACGACAGGTGTACCACAGGTATTAGCTTACATACTTACCTTTGAAGGATTTAATAAAATACTTTATGACGGACACGTGTCTCTTCTCAGTGCTGGCTCATCGCCAAAATCCAATGACTCACAAATGTACATTTCTGTGTCTATGCATTTAAAAAGATGCTATATGTAAAGACACATAGACTTGTATATATACGACTATTTAGGTTTTAATAAAGTTTTAACATCGATTAAATAAACATGTCTTATTAACTGATGGATTAGCATAGGAGGTGAGCATACCATCCATTTTGGCCAAGGACGGTTCCCCAACCGCTATTATCCCTGTCATCACTTCACTTGTCGCCCCTTTTTCCCATGTTGTCGCAAAAATAAGACCTCAGCCCAAGAGACGACTCATTACTGGGATGAAGGAGACTAACTTCATCGGCCGCCTCTAATCTTTTGGACGTTTGGTGTGATTTTGTCATTACAACTTACGTGTCAACTGATATTCGGTGGGCATATATTGACGCTTACATTGATAAGTGCTTCAGCGATAGCAGAAGATATAGCCCTCCTAACCGCCGTGCTTGTCTGTCGGAAACCCAGTCTTCGACGCTTAGATAAGGTAGGCCTTCGACGTCTAATTAGCCGCAAGTCTATAACAGTTATCAATACGTGTCCAAAAATGTGGTCGGTGTCCTTAAAAAGCCTGGTGGTCTGAGAAGAAGAAGTATGAACCTTTGACGCGGGATTCGAACTATTCCCCAAGCTTCCTAAAAGCTTTCCGAATCTCGTTTGCTTGGACACCCCACGGCCTAGACGATGCTGAATATAGTCGTCTTCGAAAGCCCTTGACATGATCTGTTTACGGGCTGTGAATCGTCTATATGTAGGATAGAGCTCAACGTGAAGATGCATTGACTGCTTCTGCTATTTTGTCTAGAAGCTCCCGCCGGCAATGTTCCAGTAGGCTCTTTTCAGTTTGTGTTGGATTTTCTGTCGCCACCGACTTGCTGATTTCTTTCTCCATTGCTTCAAACTGATACCAATCGATGACAATATGCTGGTTCTCGACAGCAGATATATCCTGTTATATAGAGAGCTTCGAAACCATGTCTGACATTATCTTGAGTTCCACAAGAGCAAAGGTTTGGAATCTGCTGGTGTTTGCCGCAATTAGCAGAATGTTTGATTTTTCTGACTATAGCTAGGCCGATACAATCGAGAGAATCATCCACGAAACCAATAACAATGGGAGTGGTGATCACTCCTTTCACATTAATGCGACTCAAGACCAGCTTCCAAAGTCTTTGTATAACTTTCACGGCACCACACAGTAAAACGGCTTCTGGAGTGTATGAAGAGTATCCTGTCAGGAGAAACTCCCCGGGATCCGTTTTCAAATGCCTACGACCACCGTCGCATAAAGGCAGACATATTCTTTTCGACAGGATGGGCCGAAAAATCCTACGACAAGCCAACACTATGACAATCTTAACCCCAAAACGATGACGTTCGGGGCAGAATGCACATGATGATGGCACTGCGAAATCACTTCTTGCAAATGATCGTCCCCGATAGATGAATCCCACATTTATAATATACATCAGGTATCATAATTACGTGTGGGCGCTGCTCGAAGCTCTAGTGAAGACTAGGACGGGGAGTGTCGGAGGCGCCAGCACGGCTGACAGCAACAGTTTCTTGCTAACATTAAGTATACAATTACTCTCCGGTAGACCTCCCTTCTGCGATCAAACGGTAACATGAAACGTTGCAGTACACTGGTCTTAACTTCTTCGGCCAAAGTTGGTACATTGGTCCGAGCAACATATTCCTTAACATTTACCCAAACTATGCAGGCTACAAGACAGAATTGTGGTGGCCACTGAAGGGATGAGGCTCAGCTCTTACGATGTTAACATTAATGACGCCGATGGTATTATCTCCAAACCCGGATTCCTTCCAAGTGCCACTATCTTTTGCAAAGCCTTGAAGACTCCTGTGGCAGATGCACTGAAGGCTCCAGAAGCGGATGCGGCAGTTACAGAGTATAAAGACAATAAAAGGGTGCTAATATTTGGTATCGTCGCAGACATCGGCCTAGCCGTTTCCTTTTTTTCGTTGACTTCATCAACAAGTCTTTGACAGCGATTAGCACCATAGTCGCAATAAAAGTTTGCTCGACAAGCCTTCCTACAACTGTGCCGGCGGTATCTTATTAGCTAAAACCTGTCAGTACGGCATTGTTTAAAATTATACACTTTTATAATTAATTATTTATAATTGTACAAATTAGGAATGAAGTTACTGAATGTGTATGTAGCCGTTAAGAAGTATGTCTCGTGACGATTGCAAGTTTACTAAATCACTTTTTAGACACTTTCTGGTCTTATTGAAGGATCTCAATATTATAATATTAGATGGCTGTATTATTTAAAGGATGCGACAATGGCACATACGGCATTAACTGCTCAGGGCACTGTAGCGGTCACTGTATGGACAGCAGTGTTTGTGACAAGGAGGATGGACATTGTCCCCTTGGATGTGCTGCTGGGTGGATGGACGAAAAGTGTGAAAGAGGTAAACTACATTTTATATCATTGTTGCGACAAACATGCAACTTGGTCTTTAGTTAATAATTTTATATGCATTATTTCTACACTACCGGCTGTCAGCCTTTTACATATATTTTTTATAACAGGTAAAACACAATTATACCATTTTTTCAGACATCATCAATTAAACGTAAACATATTTCGGAATGTTCGCTTTAATGTTAACTTTCACAAGGTAACGGCCCGCACCTATTTATACTAATTATCGTAAGCAAACCGTATCTGTACTACGAGATCAGAGTCGTGCAACCGTGTTTTATCACAATAGTAAGAAAGTGAGGTAGTGCAACACTCTTTGCTATAAGATCTACATATTTAAAGTTTGCTTTTAGGTACCTAACTTCAGATACTCAACGCTATACATGTATTTAAATAAAAAATGAAAATGCGAGGTACGAAGTATTAATTTTGTATAAAATTCACACATCCTTAACAATTTAAAGCCTTCTTACAACTGTGCCGGTGGTATTAAGCTGCCAGCTTATAATGCTGCAAATAATACATGAAAGAATGGCCGTCTAGTATTCTAGTCTAGCGAGGGCTTTAATCCGTTTGTTGACCTACCATTAATCTCATCTTTGTCCGTTTGAGGGGAGAGATCAGGTGGCGCACCACAGCCTCCGGTGTGACCTAGGAAATCAGTGCCGTTTTCCATCCCGATGGCGGTTAAATCGAAACGAATACGAGTTAAAGTAGTCATTCAGTAAGATCTTGCGGCCACGATACGCAACCAGTGCAAAAGCCGCATGGTAACCTTGTGCGACAGGGTGCAACGTCACAACAAATTAATAAACGAATAAAAGCGATATCCTATGAGGGGAGATTGAATGGAATCTTTGTGCTGTTCAAAGGTCCGACAGACAATTTCACCGCCCAACAGACCGAAGCATTCTCCAACCTCAAAATGATCAAGGTGAATATAAATGTGGAGAGCATCCCTAACCACCTTTACCTTCAAGGCATTTGTCCGTATCAGCAATGAGACGAAGCAAAACAGGCAGCGCAGAGCCGCAATCAACACGCCGAAGTATGCACGTTTACTTAAAATCTGTGGTGATTCGTTCAAAGAGTGACTCCACAAAAATTATATAATTCCAGGAGCCTAGCAACCTATGATCGGAGCAAAGCTCATCCATACAAAGCACGCAAAATTGCTTTTCCAAACTGACCTGCCTATCAGAAATATATAAATATTATTACTCTTTGCCATTAAATATGTTCTGCTTTTTGCACACATTACTATGTTTTGCCCCAGGAGCTCACCGTTTGTTGGAAACTTAATATTGAAGGTGTCCTCGGAATATGGATAATGGTAGATTTCGACCAAGCTTCCAATTTGGGTCGATCGGCAAGTTTTGCTTGTGGCAGACTTTGAGCCCGACCCTTTCGTCGGACGCGCTTAGAACTTGTGAGCTGTTTCATGGCAACAGCATGTACTTAGCTCTAGAACATAATGGGAAAGAAATCTTGAATGCAAGCTTCATCGTCGCCGTGGTCTATCAGTTGAATGGCCATTATAGACGTAAGAGCGGTCTTAGTGACCAGAGACACTTGAAAGAGGTCTATTTGAAAGCGCAAACATAGACTTTCAATGCCTTAGAAGTAAGTCAAATTTGGAAAATAATGATCGATATAGAATTGAATAGGTTTAAAAGAAACACTCAATTGGAAAAAAATTATATTGTTACTAGAAATATGTTTTTTCTGCTGAAAGACTAAGCGTGGGTCCTCCGCTGCATACAGCAGGATTTTGATGATGCTTGAAAGCAGCCTTTTGATAAATAGCATTAATATGAAGCCATGTAATGCTACAACAAAAAGGGCGGACGTAAACCACCTGTCACAAAAGGCGGTGCATCGGTAGAACTGTTTGCCTCTAATGCTAGTCACGCTCCACATTAACGATTGTCCAATGGATTTTGATAAGTAAAATTATGATCGGATTAGTAAAACAAACTTTGACTAGTCCGATCTGTATAATAAATTATTGTGCCGTACTTATACAATCAAATTTTACTTTAACTTTCACTTCTTATTTACACCATTATAATCACATGCACCTAAAATTTCCATACATGAACACCGTTTGACAGGTGCATGAAATCTACGTAATCAATTCCTGTGCTTATCTGTCTTACAAACAGTGCCACAATGCACAATCCACCTGGGAAGTTCGGTTGTACAAAGAAAACTCAAACACGATTGAAACAGACCCATCTGAAAGTAAGAACAAATATGAATCTAAAAGAAATAGAAACTTGTAAGGTCATGATGAGGATATATGACAGTTATTATAGACCCATAAGCTCTTAGCTATATATTAGAAGCTAGAGTTACGTGCTCAGATCACATATTGAATCAACAAGATTTGTAACGCATCAAACTATAACAGAACATTGATTAACAGAGTTGCCTTCCTTAAACAATATCAACACCTGTGGTGTGTTTATAATGCCAGTAACCAGTGGCTATGCATACACAGCTCTTTGAACAAACTATAAGCGGCACTTTATTGTAGACCGAGGTTAAGCTATTGCTCTGATTACTAGGGTACCAGTCAATGACATATATGGCTAATCGATGACTACACATCGTGGACGATCCAGTGATAAATTTATATAACTTGCAAAGTTATGACACATTAGAGTTTGCTACAAGATATGAGTTTTGCAGAAAATCGGCATCATTCAACTTTTATTTTTAGAAGAGAAGTTGAGTTAGTGTACTTTGCTGTACAGCAATATAGGTATTTAACAGCTTATAACATTTTGAGTTGGTATTCCACACTAAATTGTATATTGTGGTACCTATGAATGAAATGTTTGGCTTATCAAGGACTACAAACCGGTTCAGTTTCAGAAATAAATTCCTAAAACTGGCAAAGTTATGACATGCGTTCACAGTCAACTTTGAAACGACGCAACTCAGGATTGTGCAGATATATCATTTAACATTTCAGGTGTGCCAAACTACATAATCTTGTGATGACGAAAATGTATTCTTGACATTTCTAGCATAAAAGTGTGCACCAGTTACACACTCAAAACCACGTCTATAAATTTAAAGCGCATAGGAGTACTCAAGCTATGAGCATGATAATTATTATTATTAATAATAATAATAATAATAAAATTAATAATAATAATAATAATAATAATAATAAAAATAATACTAATAATTAAAAGATGAACAGGAAATAAAATCAGTAGAGTGTCATCCGACCGAAGTCAAGTATGAATACATTTATGAATATCAATGTATAATATGTATAAAATACATGCTAAGAGATATGTAAAGGGTAAAACACCCTGTCAATGTAAGTTCGTTTGGGTTTTTTGTGTATTTGTTAATCTTGTATAATGAAGAATTTACTCACCATCATTTTAATATTCTTGTTGATTTAAATCTTCATGAGCCTTTGGTTCTGTCTGTTGGAGATAAGTTTTGCTGGTCAAATATGTAGCATGTCTTTATAGAATAGGAATCCGTCAAAAAGAGATTTCAGCCTTAAGGGCTAATGGAGGGGGCTGGACGCAATGAAAATAAGTTGAGCGTCTCAACGTCTCTGGAGATGTAGACCAACACTGGCCGAAAATGTGGCAGTCACCCACCACCTCCTCTGCTTTCGATCTTCTGGTTCAAAATTTAATTTCACCAGTGAATGAGGTCAATCAGGCCAATCTCCTGTTTCTGCCGCATGGCAATGTTTTTCATAACTACTCTAAATATGCTCTAACCCTGGTCGATGTTGGGTTGGACCCCCTAAAGACGTCTGAACCGTTAGTGAGAATTACAGCTGAAAAAGTAGTTGGCGTCCTAGGTCAGATATATAAACGAGGATCGAAACGAAACGATGCTCTAAACATCACAGGCAGATCCACGGCTTGAATTTATATGTGTGTAGAGCAAACTGCTTGCGAGACACAAGACCGAGTCAAGCCGACGCCGTTTTGGCATACACTCGCTCGTCTGATTTGATCAGTCAGCTAGCCGCAGTTGTGGCTGTTTGGAAGAGCGAAAGGAGCAATACTTATTAGTAGTACTACCGATTCCAACTAAACGAAAACTTTGTCACAAAATCCATCGGTACTTGATGGCCACCCAGTCTGGTTGAATTAACTGAAAGGGCATTCGGTGGCTAATGTTTCATACTTACAAAAACCTGGCGAGCTGGAGCGCGGGTGCCGCTGTGCGACGGATCCCATTTGTCTTGCAAGGTGTGTACTGTATCCCAGTCCCTGACAAGAACGATTAATCGGTTAACCTCTTACAACCTATATTAATTAGTTATAAATTCTTTATATATGGAATATGCTGTAATATCGGTTATATATCCAGGCTTGTTCAGCCAGTTTCAGTGTATGACAGTATATGAGTTCAACTTCAAAATACACAGTTTGTCGGTACGTATTTCTCTCGCAAAATACATCCCAAAGAAATGGTTCTAAACTTTTATAAATTTTAGTGGGTGGGATTACGTCTATACTGTTTTATTAGACAAACCCGGTTTTCACGAACAAACAATCGTAGTCATTTACACATAGAATAATACGTATTTCATTTGATAAGCTGATATAACATTAAATTCTTTGAAAAAAAGCTGTCGGACTGTGAATAATTTGTCGTGTGTGACAACTGTCTCAGATCAAAGTTTATTATTTTTTAACGTAAAGCATTCAATGCCAATATCTCGATCATCTTATAAGTTTCGCATTGATAATGCATCTGCATGTTTGGATGCTTTTTAAGCGATTACCTCTTACAGAGCCTGTATAAATGTGTAAAACTCTTAAATATTATCTAACATAATTCTGTTTTAGTTTTAGTGATTTTTTTAATCTGTTTATTAAGTTAGCTATTATTTTAAATAGTAAATTTAAATAAAACGTTCAGACTAGATAAACTATTTAAACTATAAATAGTTAAGTTCAGGGAAGTATAACATTTCTTTTCTTATGTTATATATTGGCAAGTCGTCTGTTTTGCTCTACTCATTTTGCAGCACAATAAGTGATTGACAGCTACCGGCTATATAAAGTTTGAAATCGTATTTGTATTGCAATAATTGTGTTAAAAATCAAGGGGGGAAATCCATAGATATATTTTTGGGATTTCTCTTTTTATAAAAGTGACCTTTGCCTGTTGAGAGTTAATGGGCAGAACAGGGGCTAATCCCTTATCAGCAGCCATAATACCATACCATCTAAGGTTGTCGGAGTGTTTATGTAAAGTAACATTAGACTGTCGCAAAAGAGAATGTATAATGAATTGGTATTTACAAAATCACAGCCAATGTTATATCACTTTTACAAAAATGCAGCTTAGGGCTACTTGACATGCGTATTGAATATAGTTAAGACACATATTTTTATATTTGACTCTTCCTAAATAAATGTGGTTGCTTTACAATTATGTGTGTTTAATGAATGGTTATATTAATTGATTGTTGAAAACATATAAATTTGAAACACATCCAAGTGTGTCAACATTAAGATGCATTGTTATGTGGGGTAGGTATTAATATTGTTGTATGTGTTTGTGGATTAGTTACATTGGAAACAATTATTCAATATATAATACAATAATATATTAAAACTTTAATAAAACTGTTAGGCAATTATACAATAACTCATTTCATGGGTACTTTAATAAAATACATTTGGAATGTTACCAGACAAGAATTTAGGGCTGGGGTAATGCAGGCAAAACTTTTCAAGATTTAAAAAATGAAAAATATATTTAAAGTTACCATTTAATATGGTTCAATATATTTTTTTAAAGTTGTCTTCCGGCTAAATTATTCTCAACTAATATAGGTTATAGAAACATACAGAGTGTTCATGTACTTGTTAGACAAATAAAAGTAAAGTTTAAACAATATCAGCTTATAATGGAAATCAAAATGACACACTTCCTTTGCGATTAAAATTGTTACTAAATGTTTTGATTTCATTGTTCTTAATCATTAGAAATCGGTATTCAAATCACGCTGTGTTAGTTATTAGGAACTTGTAAACATTAAGTGGTGTTTTACCTTTTTATCTATGAACCCCAATTTGTTTCGACAACTTTTTATTTCTTACAGACCACAGTATACTAAATTAAAATAAACATAAATAATCCCCAGAAGGTTAACTTAGGGTCTCATCAATACAATGTGTTGATACATTTATGACTCTGTAAATTAGTTTCAATGTAAACGTCTTTATTAAAGGATGCGACAATGGTGCATACGGCATTAACTGCTCAGGACACTGTAGCGTTCACTGTATGGACAACAGTGTTTGTGACAAGGTGGATGGACATTGTCCCTGGGGATGTGATGCTGGGTGGAGGGGCGATACGTGTGAAAGAGGTAAAACATATTTAGCATCACCGTAGCATCAAACAACTAAGCCATTAGTTTACACTATTAAAAAGAGATGATTAGACAGAACTTATTTTTCCTACATGTAGTAAATCTTTAATTGTATAGGCCGGATTTTGCATTGACCTTTGTCATAATCTAATATCTATACATGCTCAATTTTATGATCTTGACTTCTATGATACGTGTACGTGAATGAGTTGGACAAAGGGATACAGCTGAAAAATCAGGGAAAAGAGCATGCAATTGAGCATTTATGAAATAAGCATAGTTAAACATAATTTGACAAAATAAAACTCATACAATTAACAGTTTTCTTAAAAACGAAACCTGCTATCACTTATTTTGATTATGGTAATATTAAAATATGTCTTTAGAGAAAATTTGTGTTTTTGGAATCATGGTCCTTAAACACAAACATAATGTCATTTTCAATAAGACCGTATTTCTATTAAAGCAAAATTGTTGTTGACGAAAACGTACATCACTGTTACTAGAACCTAACAAGATACAACAAGATACGCAATGATAGTATATTTAGCTTTAGCACATGTTTGTTATATATCACATCATGTAAGAAACAGCAAGATAAATGCATTTTACACGCCTTTTAAGGTCACTGCTTTTTGTAATTTCTAGTGAAAATTGTCATGTAATATAACAAATACATGAATGACTACATGCACTTATGTTCACTACCTCAGCAAAACAGACAATCTTGGAAACGTTTATTTAACCTATTGCTTACGGCGCTCAGTTGGTCCTTTCCCGTAGAATGTAAGCTTTTCTGATTTAAATATTGGGTATCTTTGATTTGGTAAAGTATGGCAGCATTCGTTGTTTAATTTGCTTAACCAAATTCGCTCACCCACATAAATGACACTGTTGAATATGTGCTTGTTCAGGTATTAGAATATAGTGTTGTTTGCTTAGGACCTTTTAACAGTTTTGTGTTCCTACATTTATTCATTTTAGAATTAAAACTTGTTGAATACACTTTTTTGTTTAAGAAATATATACATATTTAAAGATACACGGGGACCTTTGCGATGATTCAGAGCAAACCTATGTCTAAGGCGACCATTTCGACAAGCACCACATACATCCTAATTAATAAATGTCTAGCTGTCATCTTACTAGAAATATTGGCGTTATACATTTCGAAGATTTTAACGATAAATTCATTGCATGTAAATAAGTCAAAGCATATGTCATAAAAATAATGTCCGAATGCGTCTCTATCGTATTAGCTAAAACCTGTCAGTACGGTATTGTTTAAAAATACACACTTTTATAATTAATTATTTATAATTGTACAAATTAGGAATGAAGTTCCTGAATGTGTATGTAGCCGTTAAGAAGTATGTCTCGTGACGAATGCAATTTTACTAAATCACTTTTTAGACACCTTCTGGTCTTATTGAAGGATCTTAATATTATAATGTAAGATGGCGTTATTATTAAAAGGATGCGACAATGGCACATACGGCATTTACTGCTCAGGGCACTGTAGCGGTCACTGTATGGACAGCAGTGTTTGTGACAAGAAGGATGGGCATTGTTCCCTGGGATGTGCTGCTGGGTGGATGGGCGACAAGTGTGAAAGAGGTAAACTATATTTTATATCATTGTTGCGACAGACATGCAACTTGATCTTTAGTTAATAGTATGACATGCATTATTTCTACACTACCAGCTGTCAACCTTATATATATTTTTTCATGACAAGTAAACACAATTATACCATTATTTTTTTCAGAATTCATCAATTAAACGTAAAAATAGTTCGGAATGTTCGCTTTAATGTTAACTTTCACAAGGTAACGGCCCGCACCTATTTATACTAATTATCGTACGCAAACCGTATCTGTACTATGAGATCAGAGTAAAAGTAGTCATTAAGTAAGAGCTGTCTGTTAAGGTGTGTACATAAAGTGATTAATCAGTTAACCTCTTACAACCTAGATTAATTGGGTACAAATTCTTAATATATGAAATATGCTGTGATAACGGTTATATATATATATATATATATATATATATATATATATATATATATATATATATATATATATATATATATATATATATATATATATATATATATATATATATATATATATATATATATATATATATATATTCACTATATAATTATCTCGACGTCCCCTGTTGAAGATGCAATTAACTGTGAAAATACCATTCACACCCCGCATCTCCATCCTCTGGACGGACATTTTCTTTAATGTATTTGCTCGTGAGCAAATGGTTATAATGTTGTTCTAGTGACAAGATTATATTCGGCTGTACATTCGCTTGAGTAAATGTGGCTGTTCTTTATTGTCAAATAAATAAATATCGCCTACCTTACTTAAAAATTGCACATAATCTTAAAACAGGACCATTTGTAGATTTACAAAACATAACTGAAAGCGCAAAAAATTCCATATACTTATATGAATTATATCATATTCAAAGTTGTCTTTTCTATAGTAACAACTAGTCCATTGTTGGCATTGTTTCCATATTACTCACGTTTATTGTTTATTATTTATATAAATCTGTGTGAACATGTTAATGTGTACTACATCCGCAACTTGTTGATTTGTAATGAGCTGCGTACTATTTTACTTTACAATTTCTTTTGAAAATTGATTGATTATAAAACCTTAATTTCCGAAATTGACATATACTATTTACAGTTATTTATTTGATAGAATTTCGCTAATTCAAATTTACTCTTACAGAGTGCGACACCTGGTATTATGGTTTAGAGTGCCAAGAAAGATGTAGCGGCCACTGTATTTACAATGAGGTATGTGACAAAGTACAAGGACATTGTCAAAGGGGCTGTGTTGCTGGATGGATGGGGGACAAATGTGATACAGGTAAGGATAATTCTTCTATAACTAAAGAATGACATACATAACGACGCCAAATATATTTAGTAGTTTTCCTTGAAATCAAAATTATACTTTTTACGCTTCATTAATCTCAGACACGATATAAAGCCATTTGTTCTCGGGGGTGCCAGATAAATTGATTAAAGTATAGTTCTCGAAAAATTTAAAGCATCGAACAGTGATCCAGGCTTGTTCAGCCAGCATCAGTGTATGACATTATACGAGTTCTACTTCAAAATACACAGTTTGTCGGTACGTATTTCTCTCGCAAAATACATCTGAAAGAAATGGTTCTAAACTGTTACAAATTTTAGTGGGTGGGATTACGTCTATAATGTTCTATTAGACAAACCCGGTTTTCACGAACAAACAATCGTAGTCATTTTCACAAAGAGTAAAACGTATTTTCTTTGATAAACAAACATGCTGATATTTTACATTTAATTATTTGAAAAAGGTTGCATGACTGTGAATAATTTGTCGTGTGTGACAACTGTCTTATGATCAAAGTTTATTATTATTTAACCTAAAGCATTCAATGCCAATATCACGATCATCTGATAAGGACTTTTATTAAGAGCAACTTCAACAAAAGAACTTTGGTTAATGGAATAATCATTTCACAGGTAGCAAAGATAAAACCAGAGGTTCACTTGCTGTAGGACTTTGTTTGCTCAAAGTGAAGACATAATTATCTATGAATCTGTGTACAAGAACTTTTGTATAATTGAAATTGAATTATCATTTTAAAACTTTTCAGTTGTGTATAAGAAATAAAAAGAAACACTTATATGTTTCGCATGGATAATACATCTGCTTCACATGTTTGTATGCTTTTTAAACGATTACCTTTTACAGAGTCTGCATGAATCTCTAAATCTCTCAATTATTATCTAACATAATTCTGTTTTAGTTTTAGTAATTTGTTATGTTTTTAATCTGTTTGTTAAGTTACCTATTATTTTAAATTGTCTTTAACCGTAAATTTAAATAAAACGTTCAGTCTAAATAAACTATTCGAACTATAAATGGTTAAGTTCATGGAAGTAAAAAAATTCTCTTCTTATCTTACTCAGGTGGTAGAGCGTCGGCTTGCGGATCGGGAGGTCGTGGGTTCGAACCCCGGCCGGGTCATACCAAAGACTTTAAAGTTGGTAGTAGTGGCTTCCCTCCTAACGCTCGGGGCTACGGGGACAGCATTACGCCTGACTCGTCGGTGTCAGTATAATGGACCGGCCGGGTTCAGTCCCTGGGCACCTCATAAGTGCCCCTGTGCTATAATGATAGAAATGTCGCTGCGCAGTATCGGCAAAAATGCCGGCTAATCCCTAATCCCTAATCCCTCTTCTTATCTTATATAATTTGGCAAGTTGTATGTATTGCTCTACTCATTTTGCAGCACAATAAGTGATTAATACAGTTCTGGAACCGTAACAGTAGTCACACAATACGATTTACGTACGGTACTATTACGTTCGATGTACGATACCATGAGCGTGTTTTATACGATGCCATACACGTTACGGTTCGATACCATACACGATATGTATTACGATAGAAAATCTACACGTTACGATGCGATACGGTGTACGCTTCGATACAACATACTGTACGGTTTCCGTTTGCGTCACGTTACACGAAATATCATGGCAAATGCGGCATGTTGTTAAAGTAAAGGTTCAACTCAGCCTATTAATACTGTACGAACTCGGTTTAGTCCAAATCGTTCTGCCTCAATCGGCCTACTTCCAGCCCATGTAGGCGGTAATGTTTTCACACCTTTCAAATGAGACAATACAACTATTTCCGTCTAAATAGTAAAATGTGTAGGCAAATGATAAGTAAGTGTAGTCAATATGATACCTTGCTTAAACAGTGAACAAGTGTGTAAAAATGTACCATGCTAAGATAAAATAATTTAAATCTAAAATTTACTAACATTCTTACACCACTCTTCTATACACGTATATTCTAATTTTCTACCCCTATTCCCCGCATCCGTATCTGCGTTTTACTGAAATGAAATTTCATAGCCAGATGATGTGTGCTGGGATCTAAATTTGCGACGCGCTGGAGCGCGCCGCCTATATATGGAATGCAAAAATGTTTTGCACATGCGAGCGGATGTCCTCGGATATTCTCCTTCTCGCTAGGGAATGATCGAGGGAAAATGGACAAGACGTTCCGAATTCCGGAAGTTTCGCGATTTACACATTCCTAACGTACGGGTCCTATTTCTGTAAATGACGTTCTTTTTATATACATCTTTAGCGAATATGCAGTATTATTAAATGTAAAGTTGTTCTTTGTATTAAAATGTTAAATCTTATGAAAACTATTGGTTATTCGTTTTAAATATACTATTTTCTCTATTTCTAAAAATAGGTCGACAACGTCTGTAGTGGCACGTTATACAAAATATCAATTTTACTCACACGCAGATGACAATGGTGAAATAGCGCAGTGGTTATGGATTTGTTCTGATGTAAACGGTCTCCAGAGATCGAATCCCGACGCAGTCAAAATAAAATTGTCTGTGATTTTTTTCTTCTTTGTTTTTTACAATTAATATAACAAACGAAACATTTAAACAGACAGAAAATATTGATCAATAACAAATGTTAATTATTTTTATTATTGATTAGGATCACTGATCAGTTATTGGCGACGCTATAAAAATGTACTTTTGGGCGGATATCCTCGGCAATTCTCGTTCTCGCTAGAGAATAGGCGAGCAAAAAATGGGCGAGGTGTTTCGAATTTCGGAAGTTCCATGATTTACACGTTCTAAACATATGGGTCCTATTTCGGTAAATGCCGTTCTTTTTATATTTATTCAGGGGCGTAGCTAGACATAATATGATGCGAACGCATAGCTCCTAGATTGTATTTTTGTTTGTTTCTTGGGACGTTTTAGTCTTAAGATACAACTTGATTTGAAGCAAAATGCTATAGTACACACATTTAATTTTAAAGGTGGTATCCGACAGTTTGCCTACATTTTATATATGTAACGAGATCTGTAAATAAGAACGATTGGAATTCCTGCTTAAAAAGACACCGACGTCACAGCGGATGACATGGATGAACTAAAGTATTAATGGTCACATGGTTTTCTTGGTTTATCAATAGCTAACTTTGTTATGGTTCACTTTTCCGACAGATGTAGGACATCAATAAACAGCATTTTGAGAGATCTGTTACAATTGTTTATTATGATGTTTAACGAAAATATTTTTAGACCAAACTGTCGGATACCACCTTTAAAACAAGGATTTTTTTATTCCAGAGTTAGACTTTTATAGAGGCGACACCCAAACACAAGCGCCAATTTTCTGGTTATGTCCATTTATGTACAATTTGATCCACACTTATTATTTATAACAAGGAATAAACCGCTTTTATGAATGCATGACAATGTTACCGTGCCTTCAAGAAAATGTAACGATATGGAGAAAACGAAAATTGCATTTAAGCCATTTTGAGAAATCGCAACAGAAAAGTGGTTATTGTGGAATAAGTCGAATGAGTAGGAAAATCCAAAATGATTTAGTCACGAATTAATGCCAGTAAGTCCCGTGATTGAACAAATGTGAATACCTATGAAGTTTTTCGCAGTCTTAAGAACGTATTGCGTTTTTCGTGATACTACAAACATTTTAAGTTAAATCAGCTTTTCTGCAACTGAAATCATCGTTCCTGGAGTACAAAACATAGCACAAACAAACTTTAAAGATTAAGGGTAAGGCTGTTTGCATTTAAACTTTCCGAGCACTTCGGCCATTGCTGCCAATACAAAGTGTAAGTTCCAGCTACCATTATGTCGTCGACTTCGGGATAATTTGATCGGCACTTTTAACTTTTGCTTTGAACATTGTCGCGGTCCTGAACTCACTCGTCAATTTTATCAGCATACGATTATGACAAAAAAGAAAATTGCTGTTTTCTCCTGTATATTATCACATTATTTTAATGATCGAAGTCTCGATGTCAACCCAGTGATTCTAAACAATCGACAAACCGAGAAATATGTACAACCTATCCTCGCTCCTTATCGGAAAGGACGAAATTACGAGGAAATTAAAAAGTATTTGAAAGTCATTGTTCACCATTTTTAGCAATGCGAAGGTCGTCATTATACTTTTATTTTTATTGTAAATTGCAAACAATGCAGTAAACCAATGACTAGAATTTTGTTTGCACAGGATATTATTCTTTTGGTTAGTATCTTGCCTGTTGGACCTAAGAGGCTATCATGTGACTTTACTCTTTGACAGTTTAACAATACAGAATATGCTACGACTAATAATGATACGACAAATCACATTGTCATGTGTATATGACGAATTGTTTTAAAGAAAACCTACACAGTCAAGATATAGCTGCAGTCTGGAATCAAAATGCTGATAGATAATAGTATCATATCTATTTCTCTAAACCCGAATTCTTGCAATAAATAGAAGATTTGCTCTTTTGCAGACTGAAACAATAGAAAACTATTGCAAATGGAATTTGGTATTTTCTAACTTTACTCCACTCACTTTGTAAGTTATATCGCAACTACAAATGTGAATACATACGTTTAAATATGTTTTTTGAAAAAACATGTAGATCTATACATTGATAGTATGACCCTTCGCTATTCTGAATGACCCCCAAATTTCAATGCTGTGGTTTATAAATGATCCCCATTAATTTGTAATTGGCAGCATCACTGCCTAGCGACTTGTAGGTCTTCCGAACGGAAAAGATAAATGTATTGATGTTAAATGCAGTAACCACTGTTTGTCTAACGAAACATGACAACTAAGTATTAATCGACGAACGGAAAGTTACAATTCTGTACATATCCCTCTACCAGATACTACCGAGGCGTGATCGTCCTGAGAACGGAATAATCTGAGAAGTTCTTGTATAAGAGTACAAAACGTGTCCCTACAGAAGGTTAATAAGTTGATTGTTAAGCTGTTTTACATCTTTTCGTTTCGTGTGCAAATTGATCGCAATAAATATGCACCTTACCCCTACTAGGATATGATGTTAACTGCAGATTTTATCTTTGTGTGTTTTCATTATTTAGACAGCTACGCGCCTGTTATTTGTATTTATTCTTTGTTTGTAACTTCCACGCAAACGAGGTATTTTCCTTTTTAAATTTCTAAACATTAATGTACATCTACTGTTATACTTGTGAATGTAGACATGTTTGTCCCTGTTTAGGATTGTACCTATAACTAGCCTTATATACCAGAATTAAATTATTTAAGTGATTTTAATGTTTACTTAATAACTTAAATCAGTCATCTCTAAATTTCTAATAAATATTAATTTTCATTTTTGCGTCGACCTTTGATGCTTCTTCGCATCAATGCTTTTCTTGTACATGTATGACATGTCTTTAGACCGAATGCAGGTGTTGTGCACTACAGCTAAATGACCACATACGTTCACACTGCCCGTCTAATTTGATTAAAATCATGTCATAAAAGTGGAAATCACTGTGGGGGCTTATAAACGCTCACGTAATTTGTAGGTACCGAATTACCTACATATATAGGCTAGCTGCTAGAAAATAAATAACATCAGAAACATACCATTGTCTCATACTCAAACCTATTTCAAGCACTATTTAAATAAAAATTTGGTAAGGTAGAGTAGAATATGGGTTGATCGGAAAAAAGTTACTTGACAAACTACATAGATTTCAAAACAGAGCTATTAAAAATAATATTAGAGGAACACCATAACTCATGCCCAGAACAAATACATGCAGCGATAGGAGATCATTCTATAACATACCAAATAGAAATAGGCAGCTTAAAGTACTTGGCCAGCTTAATTAGTATAAGAAACCAATTAAGCACAACTAAATATATATTTAACACGGTAGAAGAGTAGCCAAGCCAACTAACAGAACCATACACACAAATGATCATTATATTATTACAAGACAAAATTGGACTAACAGCCGACACATTAACACCTCCACTAAATCCGCTCTATGTAGGGATCAAAACAATTAACATTAAAACAATTTTTTAAGACTTAATCGACGTAATCGATCAAATAGATTATTCCCTTAGTTAAATTCAACTCAAATACTGAGTACTGAGATATCGCTACTTATATTCACATATACACCGACGGTAGCAAGGATACAAACAAAAAGCAGGAGTTATTATGATTGAAAATCATCAGAATAAATAAACAATAGTTAAATAAGAAAAGGTCCTATAAAAATTTCCACAGATATTTAAATTGTATCTTCCTGTAGACAAAGGCAAACAAGGTAAATGCAAATGTGACAAAAACACAGAGTCGAGACATAACACACAAAAAGAAACACCATCAGTTACCGCCTTGGAACGGTCAGTCGACAAAAGAGCCAACTGGGGTACTTAAACCTGGTTTGTGGAGCGCTCCAACCTCGCACTTCCTGAAGGTTTTTCTATCAAACAAACAGTGTAAATAAAAATAGCCCGTCAAAGTAAAACAACTAACAGTAAGCACCTGCATCGGGAGTTAAAACAGATATAATGAACGTATGTACATACATAACAACTAGTAATAAAATTAACTAACAACATATGTACAGTATGTACAGTAGATAAAAGCCTCGGCAACCTAAAAATTCCAAATGAATGAGTAATTTAAAAAAAAGCAGAACAAGCGCTGATATATAATAAGAACAATATAATGACGACATACAATGCCATGAAGTCATATGCCAAAAGTGTCAAAACTGAAATGTAAAAAATACGAAAGAAATCATAGAATTTTAGAAAACAACCCAAATCAACCAAATAAAACGTAGTATTCTAGAGTTAATACGCTTTAAAATAACATATCATAAAAGCCGATGATTTATCCGCAGTTGACATATTATATATAGTAAAAGCCAAATAAAACTAGACACTAGGCATTCTATATTTAGATGCGAACTGTTCATTATAACCAATAAAATGTGTTTAAATAAAACAAAATTGCTGATCAACAATAAATATTTAACGCGGCTCTCTTTATTTACAAGCATTTCAGACAATTAACGGAAAGAATAGACAAGAACTAATAAAAGAAATATATAGATTAAAAAATTACAAATGTTAAGCATAATCTCTAATATGAATATGAAGATTGGAACTCCAAGGTCAAAATTCACCATCATAATATAGCCTATGATTGAATATTTACTAGACTCAGACTCGGATCCAGCTACCTAGGTGGAGAAAATAAAGCCCCCCCCCCCCCGCCCCACACCCCTCCGACAAAGCAGAAGTAATAAAAACACGCTCTTACAAATATTTATTTAATAATAAAGGATAACATCTACATAAACTGAATTAATACAACGTCCAACCGTTATCATATCCAAATAAAACAATAACTAAAGTTTCCAAACCCACAAGACACGTGATGGGTGAAATCTCTTTAAAATCTAAACATTGCTTGTAAATCCATTCTCTGATTGGCTGAACCCAAATTTGGCGGAAGATTATGACTGCTCTTTGTTTAAAGGCATTACACCTCTAAGAAATTATTTCTTAAAATTTTCACCAATGAAATGTTTTCTACTCCTGATTAGAGCTGGTACTTTTTGAACTAAAAGTGGACATGAAATCGGATAGATTTTGAACAAAATAACACGTTAAGGGTAAAGACCTGAATAACTAATTACCGTACGAAATTAAGGCAAATAGATAGAGGGTATTTTCCGCTGGTACAAAAGCAAAGACATTGTTTTAATCGAAACGGGTCGTATGTGAATAATAAAGCTCTTTCTAGCTTATCTCTTGCTGTTGTGTGCTGCCTTAACCAAAACAGCACGGGGATAAAAGATTTCTCTATGTCACAGTAAGGACAGTTCCTATTAGTGAACTTACATTATTTGCCAAGGTAGCTTACTGCTAGTTTTAATTGAGTTTAAAAAACTATCCTAAACTAACTATATTGTGGCAGTAAATATTGACCTTAGAGTCGTATCACCATATCTGAATTTATGTGCTAATTTGCACTCAGAAAAAGTTATTTATTGGCTTCTTTTTGTAAATTGCTCTGATGAAATTATAGCTCTTTCTCCATGGCTTGGTATCCCTAGTTTTATAAAGGTATTGAGCTGTTTTTGACAGTAACTTTATTATCCTTAAAAGACTTACGATGGACCATTTAGTTATAAGAGGAAATCGATTTAAGAACAGACCAATTAACACCTCCGTCCAATACGTTAGGGATCAAACCAATCAACATAACGAACGGCTAAAAATTCTACTTCCTTTTAGATTAGTGGTGTCATAAAAGTGTCACCAATTATTTGGAATTAACACACGCCCACGTGATTGGCAGGGCGGGAAAAAGTACGGAATTTAAGAGGGCATGATGTCAGATGTTTACTGTTATTTATGATACAATCACATTGTTTTGAGAAACACATTCACACCTTAAACGTTTGATCACGTCACTGGCAGAGTTTGTTTGCTACACTTGTGAAAGTACTTTTATTGAATTTCCGTCGAGCACTTAATTGCTTTCAAGTTTATATAAATTCGCATTCATGTGTATAAAATTTACGCGTTTAAAATAATTGGGCGAACAGACTATATCAGTGTTGATAGTGCCCAGGGATGACATAGGTAAGCTAGCTTTCAATTAACTAACTTGTCGAAATATTCAATTCAATTCAACGGTTTATTGCATTAAAACACATGGTGTTTACAGCAAGTCAAAATACATGTAAAAATACAGTGACAAAAGAAAGGACATGGTGTTATCTTAAGAGCATGTTGAAGAAATGGTAATTACAATCTCATTTTGTTAGCAAAATATATGTATCTCGAAACGTTTCTTTTTATATCGTTTGATTTGTTTTTCATTAAAGTAATGAACTTTTGTTTAGTAGGCCAGGTGTAGTAGTATCTTTTTAAGTACAGAGAACGTAGTTGTGAAAAGTTAGGACATATAAACAAAAAGTGATATTCTATTTCTATTTGATTTAGATTACAGTTTCTGCACAGTCTTTCATTTCTATTATCTATTATTATTTCTGCCTTTTTTCTATTTCAAGTTAATGTGATGAAACTCTAAACTGCGTAATTGCTACTCTATACGTGTGGTCAGTAATTTCATCTAGATAACTTTCGAAATTAAGTGTTGTTTTAAATAAACTGTATGTGTGTAATCGGGTTGAGTTATTTATTGCAGCTATCCAGTTTTGTCTATTTATGTCCCTTAACCTTTGTTTTATAAAGTTATAATCGATAATTATATTATGTTGATTTTCCTAAATGTGTGCGAGACCTAGTGTTTCTAGTTCTTTTTTATTTGATATTCCCAATTGTTTCCATTATAGGTGTCTGTTGCGTGAACATCTCTTTTCAAAATTGCATGTGTTTTAAATGAAAATGTTTGATTTTTTTTATTTAAATAATTCAGTAAAATTAATTTTCTATGTTCATATAATGAGGTACGACCAAGTTTTCCATATAAGGCCTCTAGATTTCTACAGTTTAACAGTTAGTACTTTTCTTTTTTTTACTTGGAATAAACCATTTCAATATCTGGGACTTTATGATGCCCCTATATATTAGCTGCATAATGAAGCACTGGCATAACAAGTGTATCAAATAACTTAACTTTGTGTGAAATCGGCAAGTCTAGCTGATTATAAATTATAAATAAATTATGCATCGATCTTGAGGAGTGTTGTGCAATAATAGCCTGTGTCCGATTCCAGCTACCATTTTAAAAAAAAATACTCCTAAGTATTCAAAAGAGTCATCGATTTCCAACTTGGATTTATACAGATAAAATCATACTTGGTGTTGCCTCGATTTTCGAATATCATGATTTTAGATTTTGCGATATTAAGTTTCAATTTACTTGATTGACAATACCGCTCAATATCGTTTAATATTGATTGTAATGCCTCAGGTTCTGTTGCGTATGCGACAGCATCATCAGCAAAAAATAATAAAAAAAATTGCATTTCACAAATATTAACAATTCCATGTATATTGTTATTAATATTGTTGAGTATGTTATTAAGGAGAAATAGGCATAATATACTACTGGCTGGGTCCCCTTGCTTAACTCCGATTTTTGATATGATCGGCTCTGATAGTGAACCATTGTATTTAATACGAGATTTAACTGTACTGTACATTGACTTTAGAGCACTAATAAATTTCGTACTTATATTTTCTTTTACTAGTTTTTGCCATAGTAATGTTCTGTCGATTTTATCGTACATTTTTTCCCAGTAAAGTAATGAAGCATATAGTTTCTTTTTACACGATAGCACTTTAGTTATAATTGCATGTAGGTTAAATACATAATCTGTTGTGTATTTATTTCTTTGAAAACAATACTGATTTTCGATGATTTTTGAATTTCGTTCACTCCAGAGATTATGTCTATTCACAAGTATTTTAGAATATATCTTCGATAAGATATTGTTTAAAGTAATTCCACGATAGTTACATGTTGCGCGCCACCTTTAAACAGTGGGATAATTATTCCCTCTCACCAGCAATCCGGAAAACATCCCTCATTAAATATCTTGTTATAAAACTGAGTTAAGAGTGGTGCTATTATATCGAATGTGCCTTTGAAAATCTCGGCTATTAGTTTGTCAGTACCTGGACTTTTGGCATTGTTTTGTGCATATACTGCAGCTTTAATTTCTGCCTCAGAAATGGCTTTATCTAGTTCAATATCATATGTTATCGATGATTCGCATATTGTGTCGTTATTATTGGTATCATATATATCTATTCTTGATCCTTATATACTATTAAAGTGATCGAACATTTCATCAATTGAAATATTGCGTATTATATTATTTTTTGGTTTATTCTGCCCCCTTATGTTTTTCCAAAATGATCTAGGGTTTGATTTAGCTAACTTAGTTATTCTTTTTCCCTCGTTCTTCTTGTATGTACGTTTACATCTTCGTTTAACAATGGTATAAGCTCTTTTATTTCAAAGATAAACGTTTTAATTTTAATTATTTCTATCTCTCAAATATGTATTTCGTGCCTTTTAAAACTCTTTTCCTGCATCAAGAATATGTTTATTGAACCATGATTCTTTCTTTTAGATTGACATTTTGTCTCATTTCGATACTTGCCAAGTACATTAAACGCGTTCTTCTGTATGAGTTGTGTAAACAATTGTATTGAGTCACCTATAGTATTGTTATTGAAATTAGCGGTCAGCTGGTTTAAGTAGGCGCTATGCAGTTGAGTTCGCAGTGTGTCGACTTTTGTTATGACCCAGGCTATAAATAGCTCATAGGAGTGATCTACATCGACGGTCTTTTACATTATCTTTGTTTACTCTATGTTTATTACTTATTGCTACTTGCAAAGAATAATCACTCTATACGAATCTGTTATATCTAAGTATATCAAGACTGTTTCCTGTTCTACTATTAAAGTCGCCTGTGACAAATACGTTTCCAAGTATGTTATATTTTTCTATACCTTGTTCTATACTATCGAGCAAATCTATGTCATTTTGTTGTAAAACTTTTAAATCGTGAGGTGGGATATACACACGGCATATAAATACATCTTCACTGAAAAAAACACCGACTTACATATTTTAAACCACAATATACCGTACTGACTTTTTTTCTACAATACTGATCTTACTGCTTAATTCTAATTTATAATATGTTGAAATTCCCCCTGAATAACGCCATTTTCTTGTGTTTGGAGATTTTCTCCCTTGTAAGTGGTCTACACAATATCCTTTGATATCAAGGTTGTACTTGGTTGTTGGTGATATCCACGTTTCTGTCAAAATAATAACATCATGGTTATTAATTTTATCTAAAAAATCAAAGTCGGTTATCTTTCTAACCAAGCCAATTATGTTCCATGTAATAATATTAATGTGCTCTTTTAGACACCCCTAATTCCTTATACCATCCTTCTGTGATGTTCCCCGTACAGCCTTGTATTCCGCACCGTTGACATATAGTTTTTGTCCGACAAACTTGACCCGATTCCTCTTGTTCTTTTCTTCTTGAAATACGTCGTTTAGTTCCCGTCGGTTGTCTCGACAATCTTTTGGAATTTGGACTCCTACGCCATAGTTGTTCCGCTTAAGGTCGTCCTTCTTTTCAAGAGATGCCTTTCATACCACTTCCCGCTTTGAATAGTAATTAAACTTTACCACAATCGGCCTCGGGTTCCTGGTTCGAGCTAAGTTTCCAAGGTTGTGTGCTCGATCGAAGACCATATTATCGATTGGCAATTTAAGCGTGCCTTGGATGAGATACTTTACCAGTTGCTCACATTCGTGTTGCTCGTTACTGTTTGGTTTTGTGTTGTCTTGAGTGGATCTTTCGTTTCTTTCCGGAAGCCCATAGAAAATAAGCTTTTCCCTCATACTTCTGAACTCGTTTTCTAGAAGTTTGGCTTTTAATGTTTCTTGTTGTTTTGACAGTTCTTGAACTGTTGTGTTGAGCTGTGAGCAAGATTTTCCGACTTTGTGTACTTGGTCCTGTGCTGTGGTAAGGGAGACAGATTGTTGATCATATTGGTCACTAATGAACGCACTTGCTTTTTTAACTGCACCAATTCTTGTGTTAGGATCACTTACTTTCAATTCAATGCTATTAAGTTTCACCGTCATAGACGTTACCATTTTTTCGATATTATCCATCTTATTCATGTTCTGTTTGATGGTTTTAATATCTTCCATGATCGCCAATGCCCATGATGGAGGTTGTTGAGGTATATGTGGTGTTTGAGGTGTATAACCTTGTTAGTTGTATTGGTATTGATACTGAGGAGATTGCATGGTTTGCATGTTCTGTCCATAATAAGGTTGAGGCTGTGGCTGTGAGAAAAAGTTCGAAGCCATCGCTATAGTCGGTGTGCCAAAACCAAAAACGGTATCATTTTGCAGCTTTTTTACTTCCTGTTTTGCACCAAAACTCCCAATATTACAGAATCGCCATCTCCGTGTTTATTTGTGGCCTGTGTATTAGTCAAAACACTTACGCCAGTACAGCTTGCGTCGCTTGCGTCGCCCGAGCTGCTCGTGCTTCTTCCACATCTCTTTTCAAATAATGGTGAAATAGTTTTTCTTTTTGGCTCCTTTTGTTGTTTAGTTTGATGTCTGTTCTTTGGAGGCACGAATAGTATATACTTTTAACACTAAATATATCCATAGCTTAAGTCCACAGTTGTCCTAAAACAGTAGTTAAAATCCACTTTTGACGGATAAAAACATGTCATCTTGCCTTGTCACCTGACCGGAAATATTAGAGATGATTCCACACGGTCCAATTATTTATTAACAATGTTCATTGTATATGAGCCGTATCATTCGAATCCCATATTTGAGACAAACCTCTTTTCCATAACCTGACATAGAGCTAGATTGTGTTATAGCTATTTTTTCCAGATGTATGTTTATTCCCATTACGTCTAACTGCTCTTTATTTTCCATAAAAGCGTGGGTAAATAACCAGAATCACTTCCCTAGTTTTCACGAATATTTTACTAAACGTCCATTCATATTTAATGTACGCATATTTTCATTCAAGTAATAAGTACGAACACTTCATAGGTGTGCAATATTAATTTGCATGTAAAAATAAATAAACATATGCTCATCGATAGTATGCATGTACCGGAAATGTAACATAGTTCAGTTTCTGTTTACAACCATTTTTTGTATTTGTATAGCATTTGTCATGGTATTTAGATAACTTTTGTATGAGCATGATAATGTTATTAGATAAAATGTCACAATATATGAATACATGTATCAAAGAATTATGTGAAAGCACAGTACAATTCTCTTTGTGTAACGTTACCATACTATACGTTCCGTTGCGATACCACGGTCTTGTCATAAGCGTTACGTTCCGTTACAGTACGATGTACCATTTACGATGTGGCTCTTTACGTTATTTTACGATAGGCCTTTTACGTTACACGATACGCTACGTTAACATACGATACCTTTACGATAGAAATAGGACTGTAGCTACCGGCTATATAAAGTCTGAAATGGTATTTGTATTGAAATAATTGTGTTAAAAATCAAGGGGAAAAAATCCATAGATATATTTCTGGGATATATCTGTTTATAAAAGTAACCTTTGCCTGTTGAGAGTTAATGGGCAGAACAGGAGCTAATCCCGTATGAGCAGCCATAATACTAAACAATCTAAGGTTGTCGGATTGTTTATTTAAAGTAACCTTAGACTGTCGCAAAAGAGATAAGTTGGTATTTACAAAATCACAGCGAATTTAAATCACTTTTACAAAAATGCAGCTACAATCAGAAAGCTTATATTTGGCTCTTCCTAAATAAATGTGGTTGCTTTATAATTATGTGTGTTTAATGAATGGTTATATTAATTAATTGTTGAAAACATATTAACTTGAAGCACATCCAATTGTGTCAACATTAAGATGCATTGTTTTGTGGGGTAGTTATTAATATTGTTGTATGTGTTTGTGGATTAGTTGCATTGGAAACAATTATTCAATACATAATACAATAATATATTAAAACTTTAATAAAACTGTTAAGCAATTATACAATAACTCATTTCATGGGAACTTTAATAAAATACATTTGGAATGCTACCAGACAAGAATTTAGGGCAGGGGTAATGCAGGCAAAACTTTTCAAGATTTAAAAAATGAAAAATATATTTAAAGTTACCATTTAATATGGTTCAATATATTTTCTTAAAGTTGTCTTCCGGCTAAATTATTCTCAACTAATATAGGTTATAGAAATATATAAAGTGTGCATGTACTTGTTAGACAAATTAAAGTAAAGTTTAAACAATATCAGCTTATAATGGGAATCAAAATGACACACTTCCTTTGCGATTAAAAATGTTATTAAACGTTTTGATTTTATTGTTCTTAATCATAAGAAATCGGTATTCAAATCACGCTGAGATAGTTTTTAGGAACTTGTAAACATAAAGTGGTGTTTTACCTTTTTATCTATGAACCCCAATTTGTTTCGACAATATTTTATTTTTACAGACCGCAGTATACTAAATAAAATAAACATAAATAATCCCCAGAAGGTTAACTTAGGGTCTCATCAATACAATGTGTTGATACATTTACGACTCTGTAAATTAGTTTCAATGTAAACGTCTTTATTAAAGGATGCGACAATGGTGCATACGGCATTAACTGCTCAGAACACTGTAGCGGTCACTGCTTGGACAACAATGTTTGTGACAAGGTGGATGGACATTGTCCCTGGGGATGTGATGCTGGGTGGAGGGGCGATACGTGTGAAAGAGGTAAACATATTTAGCATCACTATAGCATCAAACGACTAAGCCATTAGTTTACACTATTATAAAGAATTGATTAGACAGAACTTATTTTTCCTACATGTAGTAAATCTTTAACTGTATAGGCTGGATGTTGCATTGACCTTTGTCATAATCTCACATCTATACATTCTTAATTTTATGATATTGACTTCTGTGATGCATGTACGCGAATGAGATGGACATAGGGATACTGCTGAAAAATCAGGGAAAAGTGCATGTAATTGAGCATTTATGAAATAAGCATAGTTAAAGATAACTTGACCAAATAAAACCCATCCAATTGACAGTTCTCTTAAAAACGAAACCTGCTTTCACTTATTTTGATTATGGTAATATAAAAATATGTCTTTAGAGAAAATTTGTGTTTTTGGCATCATGGTCCCTAAACACATACATAATGCCATTTTCAATAAGACCGTATTTCAATTAAAGCAAAATTGTTGTTGACGAAGACGTACATCACTGTTACTAGAACCTAACAAGATACAACAAAATACGCATGATATCATATTTAGCAATAGCACATGTTTGTTATATATCACATCATGTAAGAAACAGCAAGATAAATGCTTTTACACGCCTTTTAAGGTCACTGCTATTTGCAATATTTTTTTGTAATTTCTAGTGAAAGTTGTCATGTAATATAACAAATACATGAATGACTACATGCATTTATGTTCACTACCTCAGCAAAACAGAAAATCTTGGAAACGTTAATTTAACCTATTGCTTACGGCGCTCAGTTGGTCCTTTGCCGTAGAATGTAAGCTCTTCTGATTTAAATATTGGGTATCTTTGTTTGGGTAAAGTATGGCAGCATTCGTTGTTTAATTTGCTTAACTAAATTTGCTTAACCACATAAATGACACTGTTTAGATTTAACATGTGCTTGTTCAGGTATTAAAATATAGTGTTGTTTGCTTAGGACCTTTTAACAAGTTTGTGTTCCTACATTTATGCATTTCAGAATTATAACTTTGTGAATACACTTTTTTGTTTAAGAAGTATATACATATTTAAAGATACACGGGGACCTTTGCGATGATTCCGAGCAAACGTATGTCTACGGCGACCATTTCGACAAGCACCACATACATCTAAATTAATAAATGTCTAGCTGTCATTTTAATAGAAATATTGACGTTATACATTTCGAAGATTTTACATTTGCATGTAAATAAGTCAATGCATGTGTCATAAATTAATGTTCGAATGCGTCTCGTATCTTATTAGCTAAAATCTATCAGTACCGTTTTGTACACACTTTTATAATTACTTATTTATAATTGTACAAATTAGGAATGAAGTTACTGAATGTGTATGTAGCCGTTAAGAAGTATGTCTCGTGACGAATGCAATTTTACTAAATCACTTTTTAGACACTTTCTGGTCTTATTGAAGGATCTTAATATTATAATGTAAGATGGCTTTATTATTAAAAGGATGCGACAATGGCACATACGGCATTTACTGCTCAGGGCACTGTAGCGGTCACTGTATGGACAGCAGTGTTTGTGACAAGAAGGATGGGCATTGTTCCCGTGGATGTGCTGCTGGGTGGATGGGCGACAAGTGTGAAAGAGGTAAACTATATTTTATATCATTGTTGCGACAGACATGCAACTTGGTCTTTAGTTAATAGTATTATATGCATTATTTCTACACTACCGGCTGTCAACCTTATACATACATTTTTCATTACAAGTAAACACAATTATACCATTATCTTTTCAGAATTCATCAATTAAACGTAAAAAATATTTCGGAATGTTCGCTTTAATGTTAACATTCACAAGGTAACGGCCCGCACCTATTTATACTAATTATCGTACGCAACCCGTATCTGTACTAGGAGATCAGAGTCGTGCAACCGTGTTTTGTCACAATAGTAAGAAAGTGAGGTAGTGCAACACTCTTTGCTATTAGATCTACATATTTAAAGTTTGCTTTGAGGTACCTAACTAACCTCAACGCTATACATGTTTTTAAATAAAAAATGAAAATGCGAGGTTCAAAATATTAATTTTGTAATAAATTCACACATCCTTAACAATTTAAAGCCTTCCTACAACTGTGCCCGCTATACTCAGCTGCTAGCTTATAATGCTGCAAATAAAACATGAAAGAGTAAAGATTCAGTAAGAGCTGGGGGCCACGATACGCAACCAGCTCAACAGCCGCATGGCAACCTTGTGCGACAGGGTGCTACGTCACAACAAAATAATAAAAGAATAAAAGCAATATTCTATGTGGGGAGCATGAATGGAATACTTGTGCTGTTCGAAGGTCCGACAGACAATTTCACTGCCCAACAGACCGAAGCATTCAAGGTGAAGATAACTGTGGAGAACATCCCTAACCACCGTTACCCTTAAGGCATTCGTCCGTATCAGCCATGGGACGAAGCAAAAAAAGCATCGCGCTGAGCCGCAATCAACACACCGAAGTATGCACGTTTACTAAAGATCTGTGGTGATTCGTTCAAAGAGTGACTCCACAAGAATTAAATCATTCCAGCAGCCTAGCAACCTATGATCGGAGCAAAACTCATCCAAACAAATCACACAAAATTGCTTTTCCAAACTGACCTGCCTATCAGAAATATTAAAATATTAGTATTCTTTGCCATTTATTGTGTTCTGCGTTTTGCACACATTACTATGTTTTGCTCCAGGAGCTAATCGTTTGTTGGAAACTTAATATTAAAGGTGTCCCCGGAATATGGATAACCGTAGATTTCGACCATGCTTCCAATTTGGTCGATCGGCAAGTTTTGCTTGTGGCAGACCTTGAGGCCGACCCTTTCGTCGAACGCGTAAAGAACGTGTGAGCTGTTTCATGGTTACAGCAAAATCATGGGAAGGAAATCTTGAATGCAAGTTCATCGGTGCCGTGGTCTTTCAGTTGAATGGCCATTATAGACGCAAGAGCGGTCTTAGTGACCAGAGATATTCGTAACAGGTCTTTTTAAAAGCGCATAAATAGACTTCAATGCCTTAGAAGTAATTCAAGTTTCAAAAATAATGATCGACATAGAATTGAATAGGTTTAAAAGAAACACTGTAGAAAGAAAAATGTATATTGTTACTAGAATTTTTTTCTGCTGAAAGATTAAGCTCGGGTCCTCCGCTGCATACATCAAGATTTCGATGATGATTGAAAGCAACCTTTTGAGAAAAAGCATTGATGTAGAACCATGCAATGCTACAACAAAAAGAGCGGAATTAAACCAACTGTCACAAAAGGTGGTACATCGGTAGAACTGTTTGCTTCTGAAGCTAGTCACGCTTCACATTAACGATTGTCCAATGGGTTTTGATTAGTAAAATTATGATCAGATTAGTAAAACAAACGTTGACTAGTCCGATCTGTATATGGAGGATCTGACACGAGTTGTTATTTAATACAAACATTTATTAAACGAGTTCAGGCAAAATGATATTAAACGAGCCTCTTGATATTATTTTGCCTGGACGAGTTTAATTAATGTTTGTATTAAATAACAATGAGTGTTAGATTTTTTTTATCACATGATTTTCGTCCTCTTTTACTAGAAACAAATTCCCGTGTAGATCTACATGCCGGTTCAAAAAATTAGAACGATATTGTGACGTCATTTAACCAAAGACCGCTTCAAAGACCGTTTGAGTTCATTGTTGCGCTATACAAAAAAAATCCATTTTATTGACTAAAATTGAGAGTAAAGGCAACCTTTTGACAAACCTTCAATGCGTGTTTAACATCAAAATACAATAAAATAACATATCATTGTCATATGTTTTATCGACTATTTCAGCTAAATAACTTATAACAATAAACAATAAACACGTGAAAGTGCGTGACTCAGAAAGTTTACAAAGCGGTTAGTGTGAAGGTCACTATTCAAATTTAATTCTCATCGCGGTCAGTGTCGAAATGGAGATAATTCTTTTTCGTTTCTTATGTGGTGGACTAGCAGACTCGTCAGTAGAATTTACATTTGATTGTGTCATAGGCGGCTGAATGTTAATATTGAAAGTTCCACCAATTTTTTTTTTCTTGCGAAGATGTTGTTAAAGCCACCGTGGACGGTTATGTTTGAGTTCTTTGTGGAGGAATTCATTGACGTTACCATCGCGTTGTGGACATTCGTGTCTTGATTCACATGCTGGTGAGAACAAATAGACTTTGTGCGGATGTTCGGTATCATTTTGTGTTGATTATCGCTTATATGGTGGCAGTTATTACTTAGTTGAATGTTGCGGTGTCCTGTTATCTGCATAATCTGATTTGCTGGTATTTTATTTTCGGACAGTTTCTGAACTAAATGTTTCCGGGTGCTCTGGTTAGTCAGACGTCTTTCAAATGCAAGTCAAGACGCCTTAGCTATACGCTTCATGATGGTGGCACGTTTATTTATACCAATAATCGATCGTGACATTAATGATTTGAACCGACGAAAAAAGAGCTACCGACGAAAAAAGAGCTGTCGTTGTCTTCCAGTTTCCATACATGCACACCGTTTGACAGGTGCATGAAATCTACGTAATCAATTCCTTTGCAAATCTGTCTTACAACCGGTGCCACAATGCACAATCCACTTGGGAAGTTCGGTTGAACAAAGAAAACTCATCAAACACGATTGAAACAGACACATAAGAAAGTAAGAACAAATATGAATCTAAAAGAAAGAGAAATGTGTAAGGTCATGCTGAGGATATATGACAGTGAGTGCTAATAAAATAAAGGAAAAGCTAGTACAATTCTTAAAAGTTTTTGTTTAACATATTCATTTTAATTTTAAACACACCCTGTCATTTATTCTGTAATGATATATTAGTTTAACACGGACCCATAGGCTCTTAGCTGTATATTAGAAGCTAGAGTTACGTGCTCAGATCACATATTGAATCAACAAGAGTTGTAACACATCAAACTATAACAGAACATTGATAAACAGAGTTGCCTTCCTTAAACAATATCAACACCTGTTGTGTGTGTATAATGCCAGTAACCAGTGGCTATGCATACAAAGCTCTTTGAACAAACTATTAGCGGCACTTTATTGTACACTGACGTTTAGCCATTGCTCAGATTACTAGGGTACCCGTCAATGAAATATATGGCTAATCAATGACTACACATTGTGGACGATCCAGTGATAAATTCACAAAACTTGCTAAGTTGTGACACTTTAAAGTTTGCTACAAGATATGAGTTTTGCAGAAAATCGGCATCATTCAACTTGTACTTTTAGTAGAGAAGTTGAGTTAGTGTACTTTGCTGTACTGCAGTATACGTATTTAACAGCATTTTGCGTTGGCATTCTACACTAAATTGTGTATTGTGGTACCTATGAATGAAATGTTTGGCTATATATCATCTAACAGTTCATGTGTGCCAAACTACATAAACTTGTGATGACGGAAATGTATACTTAACGTTTCTAGCATAAAAGTGTGCACCAGTAACACACTCAAAACAAAGTCTAAAATTAAAAGAGCTAGGTCTACTCAAGCCATTAGCATGAATACTGTACTGTTGGCTATTATTGTACTGGTTTCTGTGGATGCATAATAATAATAATAATAATAATAATAATAATAATAATAATAATAATAATAATAATGATAATGATAATAATAACTACAACAATGATAATAATAAAAAATAAAAAATAAAATAAATAAAAATAATACTAATAATAAAAAGATGAAAAGGAAATAGCATCAGTAGAGTGTCATCCGACCGAAGTGAAGTATGTGTATCCTACTGAATATGAATGCATGAAATGAATAACATATATGTTAAGAGATATGTAAAGGGTAAAACACCCTGGCAATGTAAGTTCGTGTATTTGTTTATCTTGTATAATGAAGAATTTACTCACCTTAATTTAAATATTCTTGTTGATATAAATCTTTATGAGTCTTTGGTTCTGTCTGTTGGAGATAAGTTATGCTGCTCAAATATGTCGCATGTCTTACTGGAATAGGAATCCGTCAAAAAGAGATTTCAGCCTTAAGAGCTAATGGAGTGGGCTGGGCGCTGTGAAAATTAACTGAGCGTCTCAACGTCTCTGGAGATGTAGACCAATACTGGCCGAAGATGTGGCAGTCACGTACCACCTCATCCGCTTTCGATCTTCCGTCCAAAATTCAATTTGACCAGTGAATGAAGTCAATCAGGCCAATCTTCTGTTTCTGCCACATGACAATGTTTGTCATAACAACTCTAAATATGCTCTAACCCTGGTCGATGACCTCCTTAAGACGTCTGAACAATTAGTGACAATTACAGCTGAAAAGGTTGTTGGTGTCCTATATCAAATATATAAACGAGGACCAAAACGATGCTCTAAAATTCACAGGTAGACCCACGGCTTGAATTTATGTGTGCGGAGAGGCAACTGCTTGCGAGACACAAGACCGAGTCAAGCCGAGGCCGTTTCGGCATACACTGAGGCTATGTTAGAGAGGTTAACTCGAACCTAAGCTGAGTGTGTATTCAGCAAGCAGAACGTTTAAACGATGCGAGTTGAGGGTGCGCGCTCGTCTGAGTTGGGCAGTCAGCTAGCCGCGGTTCTGGCTGTTTGGAAAAGCGAAGGGACCATAGTTATTGGTAGTACTACCGATTCCAATTAAACGAAAACTTTGTCACAAAACCCCTCAGTACTTAATGGCCACCCTGTCTGGTCGAATTAACTGAAAGGGCTTCGGTGGCTAGTGTTTCATACTTATAAAAACCTGACGAGCTGAAGCGCGGGTGCCGCTGTGCGATGGATCCCATTTGTCTGTTAAGGTGTGTACCGTATCCCACTCCCTGACATAAAGTGATTAATTGGTTAACCTCTTACAACCTATATTAATTGGTTACAAATTCTATATATATGGAATATGCTATGATAACAGCGAATGTTAAAGCACTTTTACAAAAATGCAGCTAATATCACCTCAGGGATATTTGACATGTGTATTAAATATAGTTAAGACAGATTTTCTATATATAGAAGATGACTCTTTCTACATAAATGTATTTGCATTATAATTATTTGTCTTTAATAAATGGTTATATTAATTGATTGTCGGAGATAAACTTAAAAAACATTCTTGTGTGTCAATACTATGAAGCATTGTATTGTGGGGTAGGTGTAAATATTGTTGTATGTGTTTGTGGATTAGTTGCATTGGAAACAATTATTCAATACAAAATACAATAATATATTAAAACCTTAATAAAACTGTTAAGCAATGATACAATAATTAATTTCATAGGGATTTTTGTAAAATATTTTTGGGATTTTACCAGACAAAAAATTAGGGCTGGGGTAAAGCAGGCAAATCTTTTAAAGATTTTAAGAATAAATAATATATTTAAAATAACCATTTATGTGATTAAATATATTTTCTTAAAGTTGTCTTCCAGCTAAATTGTTCTCAACTAATAAATGTCAGACAAATAAAAGCAAAGTTTAGACAATATCAGCTATAAAAGGAAAAACTGTCAAAATGGTACACTTTTGCGACTAATATTGTTATTTAATGGTTCGATTTAATTGCTTATAAATATTAAAAATCGGTAGTCAAATCACGCTTTGTTAGTTTTAAAAATATATATAAAACAATCACCTGAAGGTTGCCTTAGGATCGCATCAATACAATGTGTTTATGCATTTACAACTTGTTAAATCGGTTTCAATATAGACGTATTTGTTAAAGGATGCGGCAATGGTACATACGGCATGAGCTGCACAGGAACTTGCAGCAGTCACTGTATTGACAACAGTGTTTGCGACAAGGTGGATGGACATTGTCCCCGGGGATGTGACGCTGGATGGATGGGCGACACGTGTGAAAGAGGTAAACATATTTAACTTCACTTTAGCATCAAACAACTAAGTCATTAGTTTACGCTATTTCATAAACTGATTTTTCCTACATTTAGTGAATCTTTAAATTGTATAGGCTGGATTTTGCAATGACCCTTGTCATACTTTCCTATCTACACATTATCAATTTTATTATCTTCACTTTTATGATACGTGTGCGTAAATTAGTTGGAAATGGGGATACAGCTGATAAATCAGAGAAAGGAGCATGCAATTGAGCATTTATAAAAAAAACACATAGTTTAACATAATTCGACTCATAAAACCCATACAATTGGCACTTTTCTTTAAAATGAATCCTGTTATCACTTATTTCGATCAGGTTAATCATAAAAAAATATATCTTTTGAGAAAGTTTTTAGTTTCGTTTTATGGCATTTTGGTCCTTAAACACATACAGATTATCATTTTCTAAAAGACCGTATTCCAATTAAAGCAAAATTGTTGTTGACGAAAAAGTACATCACTGTTTCTAGAACCTGACAAGATACAACAAGATACGCAATGATAGTATATATAGTTATGGCACATGTTTGTTATGTATAAGTAAGAAAGAACATTTTACACGCCATTTAAGGTCACTATTATTGACTATATTTTAGTATTTTAGTATTTAGTATTTGAAAGCTGTAATGTAATGTAGTAATACATGCATGACTACATGCACTTATATTCACTTTCTCAGCAATAGAGACAATTTTGGAAATGTTTATATAACCTATTGCTTACGGCGCTCAGTTGGTCGTTTGCCGTGTAATGCAAGCTCTAATGATTTAAGTATTGGATATTTTTTGATTGGGTAAATTATGGCAGCATTTGTTGTTTAATTTGCTTTACCACATAAATGGCACTGTTTAGCTTTAGCAAGTGATTGTTCAGGTATTAAAATTTATAGTTGTTCGCTAAGGACCTTGTAATATATTCGTGCTCAAACACTTATCCATTTCAAATATTATTTATAAATTGTTGAACATATTTTGTTTGTTTAAGAAGTATATACATATTTAAAGATAAATTGGGACCTAGGCGATGATTCAGAACAAACCTATATCTAAGGCCACCAATTCGGCAAGCATAACGTACATCTTTATTGATAAATGTCTAACTGTCATCTTAATAGAGATATTGACGTTTTTATTTCGAGGATTCTATCATAGTTAACGATTATTTCAATGCGTGTTAATAAGTCAATGTATTTGTCATAAAAATAATGTCAGAATGCTTCACGTATCTTATTAGCTTAAACCTGTTAGTGCGGTATTGTTAAAAAATACAGACGTTTATACTTTATTATTTACAATTGTACAATTTTGGAATGAAGTTACTGAATATGTATGTAGCCGTTCAGAAGTATTTCTCGTGGCGAATGCCATTTTACTAAAACACTTTTAGACGTCTTTTTGAAGGATCTCAATATTATAAGATGGCTGTATTAAATTAAGGATGCGACAATGGTACATACGGTACTAACTGCTCAGAGCACTGTAGCGGTCACTGCGTGAACAACAGTGTCTGTGACAAGGAAGATGGGCATTGTCCCCTGGGATGTGTTGCTGGGTGGATGGACGAAAAGTGTGAACGAGGTAAAACTTATTTTATATCATTGTTGCGACAGACATGCAACTTGGTCTTTAGTTAAACATATTATAAGCATTACTTCTACATTACCGGCAGTCAACCATATTCCTATTTTTCATACAAGGGAAATAATAAGTATATCATCATTTTTTTCAAACGTCATCGATTAAACGTAAATAAATGTTCGGAATGTTTGCTTTAATGTAAACTTTTCAAAGGTAATGGCCCGCACATTCTTATAATTATTAATATACGCAAACCGTTCCTATGCTAAGGGATTAATTAGCAATTAATAAAAAGTGAGGTAATACAACACTCTCGGCTATAACAGGTACATACACGTTTGCTTCAAGGTACCCTATTTCAGATACTCAACGCTGTACACGTATTTAAGTAAAAAAGAAAATGCGAGGTGCGACGTATTTTTTAAAAATTAAATTCGCACATCCATCTTTAACTATTTATAAACAATGAAGTTGCCAAATGGGTATGTATCTGTTAAGAACCGTGTTTAGTGACGAATCCTTTTTACTTAATCGTATTTAAGACACCGGTTATATTGAAGGATTTAAATATTATATTTTTTGTTTGTATTGATAATTTTTTCCTATTATTAAATACGCCTATATTAATTAAAGGATGCAAGAATGGTACATACGGCATTAACTGCTCAGGGCACTGTAGCGGTCACTGTTTGGACAACAATGTTTGTGACAAGCTGGATGGACATTGTCCCCTGGGATGTGATGCTGGGTGGAAAGGCGACAAGTGTGAAAGAGGTAAAATATATGTACATTATTGTTACGACAGAATTGCAACTAGGTTTATTAATAGTATAATATGCATTATTTCTAAAGTACCGGCTACCAACCTCATACATATTTGTTCATGACAGGTAAAACACAATTATACTTTTTTTTCAAACTACATCGAATAAATGTAAAGAATATTTCGGAATGTTTGCTTTAAAGTTAACTTTCCAAAGGTAATGGCCCGCACATACTTATTACTATTATCGTATGCAAACCGTTCCTATGCTACGAAATAGTGCAACCGTGTTTTAGCATAATAAAAAGTGAGTAAATACAACACTCTATGATATAACAGATACATATTTAAATTTTGCTTTAACGTACCTAACTTCAGATACTCAATGCTAAACATGTATTTAAACAAAAAAGAAGAAAAAATGGAGGTGCGATGTATTATTTTTCTATTAAATTCACACATCCAAACATTTGAAGTTGTCGAATGGGTATGCATACGATAATAACCATCTTTTTACTTAATCGCATTTAATACGCCGGTTTCGTTTGAGGATCTTAATAATATAATTTATTTTGTTTGCATTTTATTATTTTTACCTACTATTAAAGATGTCCATATTATTTAAAGGATGCGACAATGGTACATATGGCAATAACTGTACAGGGCACTGTAGCGTTCACTGTATGGACAATACTGCTTGTGACAAGGTGGATGGGCATTGTCCCCGGGGATGTGTTGTTGGATGGAGGGGCGACACGTGTGAAAGAGGTAAACTATGTTTTACATCAATCGAGCAACAGTCTTGCAACTAAGTCATAAGTTAAAATTATTAAATTATTATATACACTAATTGTATAGAACTGGCTCTCAATTTTTTATTTCATTTTGTGTAAATGGTACAACAGAACTAAGCCATTGTTTATCTTTTGAAACAATAGGATTAAACATAAAATAATAAGAAATAGTCCTGTGAATGGCCTGTTTATGTTTACTCTCAAATGTAATGACTTGAATAAGAAGGAAATAATGATGTAGCTACAATGCCGCAGACCAGACAATTGAAAGTATAATTAAAATACTTTTGACATTCATTTTAAACCGGAATCTATTATAACTATATTTCAACAGATTGAAACTAATTATTATGCAATATAATTATATTTTTTAAGAATGCGACAACGGTACATACGGTATTAACTGTTCCGGGCACTGTAGTGGCTATTGTGTGGATAACGATGTCTGTTACAAGGTAGATGGACACTGTCCCCGGGGATGTGCGTATGGATGGACAGGCTACACGTGTCATACAGGTTATGATAATGACGTTTGTAAATAAAATTCACTTTGTTTTTCTGCTAATAGCAAACCACCTTTTATAAATATATGATCAATTAAGCTGTTAACTATAATTCTTGTTCTAGCTTGAATCTTCATAACCTTAAAGGCAGACGTTTTGTCCAATGCCAATTTGCACATTTAGAAACATTTAAAACGACTCACTTATAAATTGGATGAAGGTTAATAAAGTTTAATCCGGGTGTTATTTGTCTTAATTTTTGCTTTTCAAAATTTAAAATACAAGGTGTTTCATTTTATCGATTTGATAAATAACTCTTCTTGTCTTACAAGATATTGTTCCTGTAACATTTCACTTGCCAAAAAAATCTTACATGTTGAACCTAATACATTGCGCTCATTACTACCAAAATAACAAATGTTATGCAGCATTTTTCTTTTAAATTTCTCATTTGTTTCCAACCTTTTTAACCTTGTTCTAGTTTTAAGGATATTGAACTCCTACGGTTATGATTTGCATAGATTGCTCAATTTTAATATTGGCAACAATAAGTCGACAGGTTGAAATACGGAATCGGGGAATATGCAGTGTACAAAACAGGTATTACTGTCTACTGGTAATATGAGATGAACATAGTTAATTCGACAAAGCCTTTCTTAAATCGAAACCGCACGAATGTAATAAATCCGCACACATTGTAATGTTGGCTCCACGTTAATATTTTAGGATTACTTTTCGCATTTAAAATCAGGTTGATTGATTTACTTTCTTACTTTTCCAGTGGACACACGGACTGAAGCAGAAACACGTGCTTCTCTAGCTGTAGGAAGTATTGTCGTTGTCCTTGTTGTCGTTAGTTTGGTATTTGAGATCATCTTCTACAAATATTACCAAGAGTTTTTAATGTAAGTTACAAAAAAGTTACAGAAATTTATGTATATCTGGTTCAGCTATATATTCAGATATTCACAAAGAGAAACAGAGAGACAGAGACAGAGATAGGAGAGAAAGACAGAGAGACAGAGAGCGTAAATTCGTAGTTCGCCGTGTAGTCTGTATGTATGCACGTCAGTCCCTCAGAGTCCTTCTAATACTATTTACATCTATGTAACAAAGAATTATTAGAAGCCACCACAGTGGACAAAAATGCAATGTTCACATTGTTCGACAACATTCATTGCCCCACTTCAAGGTCAAATGTTCTACCTAGGATATATTTCTTAAACAGTAACATGTATAATCATGAAAGCTCTTAAAATTGCCAATCACCGCATTGGTTATTTGTGTGCATGTAATCAATGTTTTGGACCAAATGCAAAGTTCATGCTTAATGTTCTGTGTTAATTTTAACAAGTTAATGTAGGTCTAATTTGGAACTTAATGCAATTTCCTCTTTAAATGACAATAGATGCGTCTATTGAATGTTTATTGGAGGGAGCAATACGAGTGGTCCATTGAGGTTTTGGTATATCTCGGTCTTCCACACAACATCTCGACAGACAAATGTTATGACGGGCAGTCAAATCTAGTTAAGCTCGTTTAGATAACATCACTTGATAATTATACGGGGTGCCTTTGATAAAAAAACTGATGTGTTTTGTTGACGACATTTTTACAGCAAAAAAGGGACCCCAAAAAACAAAGCAACACCTTTGCAAGAAGATTTTTATTTACATACTGTCACAATGGACATGGAAAAAAGTGGTAAGTGCATTTACTATCAAAATTATAAAGTACATAATTTCCTTGTTTTATCCAAACACTCTTATTCTGATTCTTATTTCTGATTCTTATCTGCTTTACTACATAGAAGAATCACATTCCTCCAAATAGAATGGTCGGTTTAAATACAAGTTTACGCCAGATGCTGCTGCTGTTGCAAATGATGAGGACACGATGGACATGAGAACATACGTGACGTTTTGCATCTTTTGCATTTTTGCAGACGCTAGCCACATTCCATTGAGGTCTACAGAAGCAGACAAAGAAGACAACCATAGAATTAGTGATGATGGCAAATACATCGAACTAGATGAAATCCATCAGTCAACGATAAGTCTCTCCCAACACTGCATAAACGTTTCACAACTGATGTCGTTTTCAAAAAAACACGAGAAGCTTGTTTCGGAGTTTGAGGTAGGAGGCAATCTTTTATAACTCGTTTCGTTAGTTTTTCTGTCTATTGACGCCTTTACAATATCATGGAGGAGGAGTTCCTCTCTTTATTTGTAGCCTGATATCCTGATACTATTTGCAGGACATTTTTGTGTAAATGCGTCATTTGTATGATGATGTATTTGTGTCATTTGTAGAATGATAATAAGATCATTTTTGCATGATTATTTGTTTCATTTCTTACTAGGTAAAAATGTTAATCTTAGCTGCATGATGACTTATTAAATGGCAATTGTAGGAAGCATTTTCTTATTGCGGAAAGGCGTTATTTGCGTCCCTTACTAACGTGCGCTAAATCATTTTTGTTTTTATCAACTCTATATTATGTTAAGATTTTTAGACAGCATCTTTATATGCAGGTTCTTTTATATATATATATATATATATATATATATATATATATATATATATATATATATATATATATATATATATATATATATATATATATATATATATATATATATATATATATATATATATATACATTGTGCTGTGGTGGTGGAGTCGTCACCGATAGGGGGATTTCGCCGATTTGTTTCTATATTAACTGCACAGACCTTCACAATATGGTTTTGTGTCCGTACAGGGCCTGAGGACATAATGTAGGAATGTCTTTCAGATTACTTGCGAGGCGCCAATGGTTCTATCTATATAAATGATCATCCACCTCTAAAGCTGAATATCGTGTATCATTGTGCCGCTTCGATGTTTTTCAAAAAAAGAAAGCCATTGTTACTGAAAAATTATACTAGTTTTTCTTTTACATTTTATTTTCTTAAATATAATTCTCATTTTCGTTGCATCCTTTACTGTTTGTAACTGTTTTGTCGACTGTCTGTATGCGTACGTAGTTGTATTGATACTACGACTGCGATCCTGCAATTCGTAATTTAAGTGTTTAATGATGTCAATAAACACGTTTCATTTTTTACTTTGGCGTTGGTGTGTTGTATAAAATTACTGTCCAGCTAAAGTATGTTAAAGAATCCGCCAACCACAAAATAATTCAATAGAGCACTTTATTTGTTCTATATATTTCGCTGACACATTTACTGATAACACTTTTATTAATTTGTACTTTATGAGACATAATTAAGTTATGTAATGTTACATATAATATATATAATTTCAGGAGATTCCAACACGAGTCATGTTCTCGAATAAAAATGCGATAAAACATGAAAGCAAAATGAAAAACAGATCTGAGAAGACATTTGCTTGTACGTACGTTTTTATGGAAATAATTACATGAACATTTAGTGCGAAGATTAAATGGTACTCTGGTATACTTACAAAACATATTAGTTATTCTATATTATAACGACCAGAGATCATACTACTTGGCTATGGTTAAACGTTTATGATCATTTTTATTAAATGCAATGAATATTATTTGATTTTATGATTTGTTAATATTGTTACTTTGAAAGTGAATGTCGAATATTTGCAGATGACTGTAACAGGGTGATTTTAAATTCCACCGGAAATGATTCCACGGACTATATCAATGCCAGTTATATTGATGTAAGTGACCGTATTCTCCACCTTTAACTACAGAATGTTGAAATATGATTTTAAACTGATGCATTTCACTATATCATGCAGCATATATAAACTATGACCACTACAAGTAGATTATCATTTACTTATGATTGAACATATACACATTGTTGATAACATCTGGTTCTCAGACGAGAAACACTGTGCCCAGGTTAACAAGAACACATGTATATATTTGGGATCTGATCAACCTGATGTTTACATTGAGATACCATAACATGCTGAGAATGTAACGGTTTCGGCGGCGATGGCTGTAAATGGAAAACTGGTCCTTTACTTTTCGAAGATAATGACGGAAATGTTGAAAAAGTGAACAAAAGGCGCTACCTAAATTTCTTGAAAAAGTTTGTAACAGCAGTACGAAGTAAATATATGATTATATCATTTGTATTGTTGCAAAAAAAAAGGGGGGGGGGGGGTGACTCAAAATATGTGATGTAATCGCATGGTTAAAGAAAACAATTTGATAGAAGGTTATTTCCTTTAAAACTGAACCACACGCACCCTTGCTGTTTTGAGATGAAGCGAGATAACCGTGCCAAACAGGGCCACCTTCACCGCAGTGATTCTAAATTTCAAACAACGTCTTGACTTTGGCTTTACCCAGAACGGCCTCATTTGGAGCAGGATAAATAAGTAAATGGACGTGTAAAGTGGACTTCTTCGAAAATGCTAACTCTAATACAATTTGAAGTCTAACACATACGTTCTTTCAAGTTGCTCAAAGACTAGTCGTTTAAAAGAATAGTTGCATAAAGTGGGGGCAGATATTATGAAACAGCATCAACATAATGTATATTAATTATGCACACTGGAGAATACTGGCAATTACAGTATGTAGCGATTCATACTTTCAGATTTGAAACATACTTGCAGTTTAAGTTTATAGTGCTTGTACAAAAATACACTTAAAGAAATAGTCGTGATATATTGTAAAAGGGTGATAGGTTTGCATCTGCTTTATATAAAACATTATATATTTTACACATTTTCAGGGCTATAAACGTAGGCATGCCTACATTGCTGCGCAAGGTAAGAATTGCTTCGTATATTGGTATGTTGTATGTGTAAATAATCAATTAATAAGGTGGGTTAAAATCAAAACAAAACTCGATTTCGATTAACAACGTTTTGATTCGTGTCGAAACTTCTTCGGGTTTGTTTTAATCATGTTGACGTCACGAAAACTTGGACTTATTTATATAATTCTTGAATAGTTTACTATATGTATTTTAATTCAGTAAATGCATAAATAACCTAATGCCATTCCATACTTACACAAAGTACACAAAGATCCAATTGACGCTAAAATACATGCGGTTAAGCTGTAATTTTCTGTACATATCTTCCCAAGGTATGTTATGTGTAATAAACGTAACTAATAATACATGTACAAGAAATGATGCACGACTAAGGGAAGCGCTGTCGTATTGTGCTTAAATATTGAATTAATTGTATACATGTAAACTGTTAAAAGCTGTTGCATTCTTTTAGATGCTGAAATAATTGAGAGAGTATTTATTTCAGACCCTACTAAAGAAACGATAAATGATTTCTGGAGACTCATATGGCAGGAGAAAATACAAATAGTTGTCATGGTCACAAACCAGTACAAAAATGAAAAGGTATATAACAGTTGATTACGATTTACTAACAGAATAAATTTGATAGCAAATCATTTAAAGGTTAACTTAATATAGACTTTACATAATATTGTTTGATCGTTTGTTACCGACTGTCAAACAAGGCGTTAACATAGAATAGACATTAAAAGATACATAAAACAGTCAAATGTGGCGGACCACAGTTGGCGAAATGTTACAGTTGACTTAATTGTTCTAATCCCATTAACGCTGTCAGGGCGATAACTACGTGTAAGAATGTCTTTCAGTTGTGTTGTAGTAAGATAAATGTATAGGGTCTTTTACAAACATTAAACTGGACGTGAAACGGTGATTTCAAGCCCAAATTTTGGACAGCTTCTATAAGAGATGTCTTCTAAGATCTCTAGAGCGCTAAATAAACAAAACAACTTTAGCAGTGTACGTTGCTCCTCCTAAAACAGATCTTGCAATTTTAACATTGCAATCCTAATTTGTTGTCGTGTAAGCCCCAATTTTATTGACTTTATATTAACACTTCTCCAAAGTTTGTTACATTTTTTTCTGTTTTGTCTTCAAGTTTTCTTTTTTTTTCTTTTTATTCATGTTAAACCTGTTTGATTTTCTTTTCTTGGTGTTTGGAAATTTTAAATTGTTGTTTATATGCAATTATCAGATATGTACTTCTCTATGCATTATCCTTTAACATACTGATGATATATCCGGCTCTTGCAATTATATTGTAAGCACTAGTACTATCCATGTAGTACCACGTATTTATATATATGTAAGTATGTTCCAGTAGTTATATTAGCGGTCGTTCCTTTATCGGAGATTTTGTTTACACTTGCAATCTTACTATTTATATTTTGGACTTGCAACTTTTAAATAATTATCTTTTCTTTAAAACATCGTTACAGGTTAGAATTTAAATTTCACTTTGATATTTATGTTTCAGATGAAGTGTGAGAAATACTGGGACCCATTAGGTCCGGCAACGTTTGGCGACATCACGGTCAATGTAGTATCCGAGGAACAGTTTGCGGAATTCACTATCAGGACCCTTAAGGCGCAGTCGGTAGGAGCAATCAAAGTTTTGACAGATGTTCAAGCACGCTGTTTTACTGTTTAGCAAGCAGCGGAAATTCATCCGATGCATCAGTATTGTGTCTAGTCATAAAAAAATAAACTTACTGTAATAAAAAATATCAGGAGATTTTATAGTAAAGAGTTAGTTGGGCGTTAACAGTTTAGAAACACACTTAAAGATTAAGTAGAATACTAAAGAATACAAAACTATTTTATATAATGTGTGAAACAAACGTCAACATCGATTTTCTGGAAACAAAACTATTTATATACTTCTGATATATGCTTCATACAGGCTGTTTTGCAGTCGTCCCTGCTAGTCAAGCAGTACCACTACGCAGTCTGGTCTGATCAAGCCTGTCCAGCCGGAACAGCCAGTCTGCTCTGTTTCTGGGGCCGAGTAAACAAGGACAGGCACAGGTCTATCATACCTTGGCTCGTCCATTGCAGGTTTTTTTTACTTGTCTGTTGTCATGTAAATGCTATCGTTCCTGGCAAAGGCTAAACTTTGCTTCACATATTGTAAAAAACAATGACGTGCTTACACATTATGTACTAAGAAGAACCCCTGTCCTTATCTTCTTTATAGTTTACTCGGCATGATCATAAGCCCCAACTATTACAGTCAGGGCGGTTCTAGAACGGACATGAAAGTTTATTTTTTTATATCCATTTTTCTGTTCAATCAATGAAGTCAATTCGTACCACGTGATCATCACATTTAAAGCTGTCAGTTCATCGTTAAAAAAAATTACGTTACTGGACAGTAATTGTTTCATCTTAGAAACAAACACTATACAACAAAAGCCTTTATTAAATAAGAATTCGGATACAGTTGAAATATGCGAGCGCTTTATATTACTTAATTGTTTATAAAAAGAGAGTGCGATTAAAGCAGCTCAGATAACGAAAGTGGTAGCAAGCGTTCTATTTTAAAAGAATACCTGTCATAAGCTATTTTGTCTCAGTTATTTATAAATCTAAATAATTTATAAACAAATGTGTTGTTTATCAATCCAAAATAGTAATAACGGAAGTATAATAAAGTGTAAAATAATAAGTCTATAACAGATAAATGGATATAAAACAGACGGTCAGTTTATACTGTAAAGTGTCCAACACAGCAATATATATCGAGGTGTGTCCAGATTGTAAACAACAACCACAACAACAACAACAAAAAACAAAACAACACATATTGGCCTCGTCCTACGAGATGTTTTTTTAAATCTACGCACTTGTCCAAATTTATTACCGTATTAGGGATAATATGGTAAATTAATCATTATTATTCATGTTCTTCTCATTGATCCAGTTTTATGTCGACAATAAATACAAGCGTATTGCTGTTAATAAGAGGTAAACATCTTCATTTAGTGATTACAATCCAAAGTCCCACTTTTACAGTCTATGAATGGGTAGGATGGACTGACATACAATTATCTAATATATAATCGTGTTATAATAAACACTAATAAGTATTTCCGACATCAGTTCAGGGGCAGGACGGACGGGAACGTTTATCGCCCTAGACATCTTGATATCCCAAGGACTGGACACTGGGTTTGTGGACGTATATGAGTGTGTTGAAACACTGAGGCAGCAAAGAGTATTTATGGTTGAGGACATGGTATGATGTCATTATTGTATTATTCTCTTTTTAATCTATCTGTGTTACTTTCAGGAGTTGTAAATACTTTTTTATTGTTATAAGTAGACCAGTAAAAGATCAGTAATGATTTAAATGATAGATAGATAATTAAATCCGATATTTAGAAGAGTTTATTGCTTTTGTTATTGTTTTACGTTAAGTTGTGTTTGAATGTAACAGCTGAATGAAACAAAATAATATAAGGACTAACTACGAGAGTTCGAATACGGTAGCATCTAATCAGAAATATATCGCCCCAACCAAAGCGTTACTAAATGCACTTTCCTGTATACAATCAATGGTTTTAATCTGAAGAAATGTGTTTGATTTACTCCAGTGTCAATATATTTATCTCCACGAGCTACTAGTGGATGCGCTAGTCCTCCAAGCATTGCCAGTGTCTAAAGACCGCTACCTACAGCTGTACAATACCGAACATTTGGCGGATACTTGGAACCTTTGTCAGGTAGACCGAACCTTTGGTCATTATAGCGAAGTCTTCGAGATTTTACACCTCGACGACGGGAGCCCCTAAATTTTATCTACTCATGACATTAAAAATGCTTGATCACTCGTGTGATCATCTCATCAAAATCAAAATATATTGGAAAGTCATAACGTGGTGTCGTTTTGTTCTAAATGTTAATTTGTCTATGTTAATAACACACACGCCTTGTAGATTCTATTTTTATTCAGAGTATTTGGCGTTCGCAAATATTTATTTTTATTTTAAATAAAAATATTGAAATAAAATTGTTAACAGACGAAAATTGTAATTTTCTTTTACAAGCAGGAGGCAGATTACATGTCTAGAGGTATTCGGTATTCCATTGACAAGAATGACAGTGGCATCACCGTCAAAACAATGCTCACAAAGGGCAAAATCTCGGAGAATAGAGACAAGTCAATTATTCCTGGTAGGTTTAATGAAAATGAGTATAACCACAATCATTTTGTTAAGTTATACATTTTTAGTATTAGAAAAGATAAGTTTAAACACTTTCTCAATTTTAACACCGTACAAGTCGTTAATATTTATTCTTCTTAAATCAATAAATAAGCAGGATTCGGATTCAGCTGAAAACAGACATCAAAGTCAATTTGTATGACGCGGATAATGACATAACATAAAAAATAAGTGGACAGGTGGTTTTATCATTTATTTAAAAAAAGCAAACTGTGCAGTGTAAAAAATAAATTTATGTCATAACACATTTGGTGTTATCCTTTACTTTTTTACTTTTTATATGGATCTAGGCACCAGTAAATAATATTGTAGGGTTCTGTTCATGTACCAATAATATTGGTTTTACAATATCCTTTTATTTGGTTTAATGAAAGAACAAAAAGTTGTCCAAACTGACGTAAACCACTTTTTACATAATAACCATTTTCTATGTTATTTTTACAGAAAGCATGTACCGGCCATTATTGTCGATCTCTGTTGATGAATCAAAAAACTTTATCCGTGCAGTATGTATGCCGGTAAGTATGATTTATCAGAAGACTATTATTTTAGTCGAACAAAATCAAAGATGAATAAAAGGTAAATGAAACCACCTAAGATGGTGCTTATTGAACTGATGTATTTATATTTGTACTGATCACGTAATTCTAAAATTAACACATGGAAATATAGAAATATACATAATAGATGCATATCTTTTGCAGATATTAGTAAGCTGAACTTAAGCGTTTAGGACATTTTTTTTATTAAATATATCGCTTGCATGTGAGAAACCCCTCAGGAAGTGGGAGGTTAGACCTCTCGTAAACGGCTGAAGCACCCGAATCGGTTCCGTTTGCCGACTGACCGTTTCGAGGAGGTAACTGTTGGGTTGCTCTTTGTGTTTAATGGCTCATCGCAGATTTGTTCTTACTTTTACATTTAGCTTTCATGAAATTACCTTTGTCCTGGGCCTTTTCATATTTTGGTATACGTATAATGCTCATAGAACATCGCCATATTTCCTTCTTCAAGAAACTCGGGCTACACGTACACGAAGGTATTTGAACATGTATTGTGTGACATAAACTATATGCATCAAAACTGACGGGTCGTCGGTCGTCCTGCCACAAATATATCTAGGATGGTCCTCCCCACCGCTGCTAATATCAAGATAATGTATAATGTATCTCACCTTAACAAATACTATGTTATTATCTATAATAGTCTTGTTTCCATCGTCTACTGACATATCTTTAGACGATAGAAAATGATTGGCACTTGGTTTTATTTTTACAACTCTTGTCTGCGTTGAATAATATAGTAACCAGCCAAGAATATAAATATAATTCACGATAGCGTCAGACCAAGTGAAATTAACATCCGACTTAACTGATGTTATTGACAAAAATATAAAAAAAAATATGAAAAGATCCTATAAGAATAAACATAGATAAAATCTGAATAAACTCTAGTCAAAGGCATTAAGAGAACATGTACAGCTGACAAAAACAATAAGACAAGACATTACATACAACAAAAACACAACAACACCAGTTACCGCCTTGGAACGGTCAGTCGGCAAAAGGACCGTTTGGTGTCCTTAAACCTGGTTTCTGGAGTGCTCCAACCTCGCAAGTAATGAAGATTTATCTAAAAAACAAATAGTCAAATAAAAATAACCCTTTAATCAGTATGACAATTAATACCAAGCGTCGATAGTTAAAACCGATTAAAGTATATTATATACAAACAAAATAACTCATTATAATGAAAACATTCTGTTTATAGGTTCGCTTTGTTTTGTTTTTTAAATACGTTGCAGCGACCAATTATGTTTATTAAAGCAACGTCCAGCCTTTTGGTGGAGAAAGACGCTAGACACATGTTCCGGTAGAACAACCGGCGGACTGCAACGCAGCTGAAAGACCTTCTCACATTAAGTCCTTAGGCCCGAACGGGACTCGAACCCACGCGGTCAAAGGCTAAGCAGTCAGAGGAGTTACAAATCGTCGAGTCTACCACTACCCCACGGGCGCCCCATGTTTATAGGTTCTGTTTAAAGATGTAACTCTTTTGCCTAACATAAAATAGACCAAGAAACAGCAAAACCTTGCTGTTATTAGAAGATTTAAAATACTGCCAAATGCTCATGGCCTAAAATTATATACAGTAGCGAATTGTTTTCGGATGCATGGGAAAAGGTCCGAATACAAAACGAATATTTTATAACAATGTTCTTGTACTGTATACATCGGAATCGTCGATGATCGTCATAACAAATGCAATTTACCAATCATACATACATATATAAAACATTGATAATTTGAAGTGACAGGTACTGATATAGCAACATTTTAAACTACATCAATTTAATTCAGCTACTTACCATAGTTGAATAATAACCGAAATTCATTGCATGAAAACACCGCACATCACTTGCGCGGCAACAATCAAAATATGTGCACAATGTACAGGAGATAAAAGCCTCGGCAACCTTAAAGTTCCAAACGAGATAATGGTTAAAAATTAAACGGTCTAACCGAAGACAGATAATAAGAGCAATTTACTGACCTCATACGATAAAAAATGATAGTGACGTCATGTGTCATAAATAAAAAGTGAAATAAAAAAAATACGAAGGAAACAATCGAAGAAAAAACAATCCAAAACAATATGTTTATATGATTATAGAAGGCATCAAGTATGCCGAAACCCCAACACTTATATTATGTTCATAGCGCATAATTTAGTTAAGTTGCAATTGTAATAACTGTAATGTTTACTCCCAGCTTATAAACAAAGCCCTCAGTAGCGCTATTTGGACGGTGCAGGTTTGATCCAGGACTCGATTACAGGTGTGCAAACAATGGTCAAAACTGTTTTGTAGTAAATGAATTGTACAACGCATTGAAACCTAAAAAAAACAAAACAACAACAGACAAGTCTTTAGCTGCAAATAAACACCTTCCTAAATATAGATTATGAATTGGGACAAAAATTATATTTGAGACATTAACAAAATCGAAATCATTTTATTAAATATTCTGTACTTTCTTTAGGACGTTGCATTTTTAATTTAAGTTCTAAGGTCAAATGTATAAGCTTATACATGCTACCGTATTCGACCTCTTTAATATGAATCTAAAAATCCCGAGTGCGCCTTTCCTCTTAGAATGCGTGCGGAAGCTTTAGACTGAGAAGTTGAGATGAAACAAAAAAACTATGTAATTACATGTCTTGGTCTAGAGCTGAAGAAGGCAACGAGCCCCTCAAGGGATATTGCAAATTTCTCGGATTAGTAGAGAATGCATAGTCAGTGAAACACGCGTCCTAATAGAAGTTCGCCTCCCCACCCCATTTGGATCCTGTCTTCTAGTCAATGAGTGATATCCGTACGCGGCATTGTTTATTCATCTGCATTTCATGTATATCTGTATATAATGTATTACACAATATAATGAACTTCCATTTTAAATAGATAACATTATAAATGTTAATATTTGAAGCATTTCCGGGCACAATTGATGCGTCTAGTCTCCTAAGACATACGTATCTTTTCTGTGTACAGACTACTTTTTCTCAGGCATGAGTAACTGACCGCGAGTAGTAAAGATCATGCAGGGTCAATTTTGTGTGCTTCCAAATTATAGTTTCTCATCGCTCTGGACGGTGTCACAACGGACACAGCCCATTTGTTAAAATACTATCATATTCAATATAATCAATATATTATATTTTGTCGTTATCTGTTCATTTTTTTTTATTGTTCTCCGGGATCTTAGAGCTATTGTCGCCAGCAGGGGTTCGTCTTGACACAAACCCCGTTTCCCACAACCATGACCGACTGGTGGAAGCTCGTCTACCAACACGAAATACAAACCGTGCTGGCGTTTGATGACGCACCATCAGGCGAGGTGTGTAGTTTTAAACTTGTAACTTTAACAGTCTATCGGTAGGGTTAAGTTATCTAATTTCATATTTTTATTCTATTGGCATAGGCTTTACATGTTTCATATTTTTCTCCATTGAACCCAAGAAACTTAAAAAATAATGAGTACATCGTTATTATTTGGCAAGTAATGTTACAAATGGACCACCCTCTGTATATTATATTTGACTTTTTTACACATATAGAGTTGAATTACAGTTTGCCGTGTTTTCAATACTATAATTAAACATTACAACAGTATATGTTTCCAATATGATTCGTTAGAAAAAAGCAAGCTGTACATTTAAACGTTTTATTGTCTTTCATACACATTTTAAACATTTAAGGACTATGTTGACGTTCTATTTGCATTGGTCCAATTAAAAGTAAACAACTGAAACACCTATTCTAGACAATATATTTGTGCAATTTCTATAATATATCCTTTTGCTTGAAGAAAATGGTCCAGTATTTGCCGTATGCAGAGGGTGTCACGTATGGACCTTTCCTGGTAGATCTCCTGTCAAAGGCGGAAGAAAGTTCACATGCTTACGTCATGTCTAAATATAGAGCAACGTATAAAGGAGAGGTAGAAGCATGCTGTTATATTATCTAAACCCCTTTATTTCTCCTATACATACAAAACGAGTAATCATCAGTGATATATTAAATTTACATTAAAATGTTATGCTACCATACCATGTAAAGCACGCAAAGGACATGCAAAGGACTACTGACAAACCAAATGAGGTCTTTGAAGCTTTTAAATTACGTTTTAGTCTATTATGGTTTCACAACGGAATTTAGTGATTAATTTTCTAGTGAACTTGTGCATCTTGACATTTATCTTAAAAGGTCCAAAAATGAACTACTTGCATGTATACGATATTTTGTCAACATTCAACACTCGCTATAATTCATAGTACATACAAACAACTTCCCGGTGTTAATATCGTACAATTGAATCGTCCATTGTCACCAGACACGGGTCATTACACACATCACCTACAAACAATGGTCCTGCGACGAAAAAATCCCATCCAGCAGCCAGGCCCTGCTCCAGCTATGTCAGGAGGTCATAGGGCTTCGAATGACCAACCAGTGGTCACCACTGTTGCTCCAGTGCCAGTCAGTAAATCGTTCCCGTCTTCTCTATTTCAATGGAACATTAATAGAACATGTACATTTTAATTTTTTGTGTGTAGCTTTGATTAAAACGTGTAGATAATGATCGTTGCAATGCATTGCTTTTTACTCGATCCTCTTGCCAACGACGAGTGATTAAAAACACGTCTTTCAGTGTTTTTCACGTAGTTCCAACTCACAAATTAGCATTTACTCTTACACATCATACGTTTAAGTGTCAATTGTTATTTGCAGGCAGCTATTTAGCTTGATGTGTAATTTCTTAGGCGTCGTGAGAAATTCGAATATAGGAATATAGAAATAGATAATTTGTTGTTTGTAAAAGAAGCATATTTTTACCATTCGACCGGCCTATAAAGATACTGATTATTGAAATATTCATTATAATGACTTATCACTATCTTTTCGTTACTTGAAATATCGTACAAAGGAATTAGCAGCCGCTGGTTATATATAGACTAAAGTCGATAGACTGTGTGCGGAGAACAGTAAAAACTGAAACTATTAATGAAACAAGGGTGAACTTAAAATCTCCGTCAATTTTTTTTATTAATGGTATACATGTTCTACAGGTATATCAATTTATTCTATGCTAAAAATGATTTCTTTTCGCTCAGTGACGGTGCGACTAGGAGCGGCCTGATGGCGGTGATTTTGTACGCTCTGGAAAGGCTTCGTATAGAAAATGAAGTGGCCATTGTGCAGATCATTCGTCATCTGAGACTATGGAGAGCTCAGATCGTCCCTAACAAGGTACCTTACATGTCTGTGTTTAATAACAGCTGCGTATAAGTTACATATACATAATATGCGTTAGCACAGACTCTATATTGCCCACTACCATGTAAGACTTGTCCGTGTTTAATAGAAAATAAGAAAATATGACAAGTATTGCAAAATAAAACTTGAAAAGGCACATGATGCAGGTATCAGGGTACCAGTTAAATGTAAAAGCACGACATTGCTGTGGCGATACCTTACATAAATAAGAGAGCCACAGCAGTTACCCCCTTGGAGCTGTTAATCGGCAAAAGGATCTACTGGGATGCCTACCCGGTTTACCGAGCTCCAACCTCTCAAATCCTGAGTTGTGTCTCAAGCAACGAGATGAAAACGAATACATTTGAATTAAAAACTGACAAACTGCTGACATTTTCTAATAATTAGGTTGTAACTTTAAAGAAGGTAATAACGACGTAGTTAAAAGAAAGTTTCCTATCGCATTTGGGTGAGAAGTTAATATTCTATAAGAACAACACTCTTGGTTATCCGAATCAAGGACAAAATGATGAAAGAAACAGTGTATATTGTAGCATCCTGTACGCCAAAGGAAAGTACCCGATAAAATCCTGATCAGATGAATTAAATGATAACACAGATTATATGCACAGGAATATTTTTATGACGGCAAATTAGCGCAGAAAACATTTGATCAAGGATTTGAAAATATGTCAAGGTCACATATACAACAACATGTGATCGTCCCACACACGTTATGGTATACTGGTGTTTGTTTAGTGATCAGTGTGCATAAGTTTCAACTCCTGTGCCATCTAGGACTATGGAGACCTCGGATCATTCCTTATAAGTTTTAGTAAATTAGTGAGTATTTAATAATCATCGTGTATAAGGTCGAGGTCTTATATCGTCTGAAACTACCGACTCCTCAGCTCATAATTAACAAGGAATAATGAACTAAGATTTTGTTTAATACTTTATAAGTAAGACCATGTATGTAGATAACAGATACAGTATTTTTTGAGTCTAGTCAGAAATCAGACCGCTCTTTACAAGATACTGTATACGAATCAGTATTTAACTATCATCGTCACAATTACCAATTCTGCGTCGTCTAATAATTTGGAGATCTCAGATCGCTCTAATAATGACGAACTGTTATATTTGTGTACAATTAAGTTGTTTAAGCCGGAAATGTAGTTTAATTATCGGAATTGCCGAGAAAGTGCTGCTTTTTATACATTACAGTGCGCCAATTTGCATGAATAGCAACACACGCGAATGTCCATTGACTCTCTATAGGATATCTCTGGCATATAACTTGTAATATAATATGAGCCTATTTGTCACAATTCCTTTTCTCTTTATATAATTGTAACCACCTGTGATTATCTCCAATTTTATTTATTACTTTTAGGAGCAGTTCTGTTTTGTCCACACCTTGATCAAAGAACAGATTGAGAACAACTAGATCTCCGCTAGCACGTGGCCGAGACTATTAATTGCATCAGAGATACTCGTCACTAGGCATACGCCAGGGTTAACGTTTTGCTGGTGTTATTATTATTATTTTTATTATATTATCATTATTAATATTATCATTATAACATTATCAGTAGTAGTTGTAGAAGTAGTAAAAACAGCAGCAGCAGTAGTAGTAGTAGTCGTAATAGTTTTGGTAGTAAGTTGTAGTAGTAGTAGTAGAATTATTATTATTATTATTATTAGTAGTAGTAGTAGTAGTAGTAATAGTAATAGTAATCATAGCAGTAGTCGTAGTAGTTGTAGTAGTTGTAGTAGTAAGTAGTAGTAGTAGTAGTAATAGTAGTAGTAATATTAGAAGTTGTAGTAGTAGAAGAAGTAGTAGTAGTAGTAATAATAGCAACAGCAGAAGTAGTAGAAGTAAAAGTAGTAGTAGTAGTAGTAGTAGTAGTAGTGGTAGTAGTAGTAGTAGTAGTAGTAGTAGTAGTAGTAATAGTAGTAGTCGTCGTAGTAGTAGTAGTAGATACATTTGTATTTCATTCCTGTTATGATTTTAATGTTATTTAAGGTATGTAATGATCAAAGCGTAAGTTTAGTTCTACAATAATTTCTACATTGTTAAAGTTAGTTGCATTTATACGAAAGACTCATTATTGACCTATGCTCATTCTTCAGATACTATTTCACAAGGTTATGTAATAATCGAGACAATCAGTACAGCAATGTTTTAACCGAGGTGGTATTGTATTTACACAGTGCGTGTATTTCATATTTAACGTTGTTGCATTTTAGATTCCACGAAAGCAGTGGCGATGTTGCTTTCGTACTTACTATATTTTTATTTGAAATACGAGTAGTCTGAATCTATCCAATGTCATTCATAATAAATATGTTATGTATAAGTAATTATTCAGTTTGAAACTGCATTAAAATATATTACATGTATTTCCTTATCCCATTTCACCTGAAGTCCCGTAATCCCATATAATTTAATCACACCAATCAGCATATCTATTCTAAGGTAATAAATAGTTGATAATATGTTTGTGTCAAAATTTATTTATTTATTTATTTATACATTTAATAATAATAATAATAATAATAATAATAATAATAATGATAATAATTATAATAATAATAGAATTGGTAGTTGTAGTACTAGTAGTAGTGGTAGTAGTATATGATACTGATTATTTTACCGCATTTTCTGCTTATTATAAAATGCCACATTAGAATAGAAATCCTGCAAAAAGGCAGGGTTTACAAGAAAATATATTTTATTAAATCAAAAGCAAATGTCATGTTACATAACTCCTAAAATAATCATCCGTTGGGTGTAAAACCCTAACCAGCCTTTAAAAAAAAAGAAACAGAGTGATCCAGAAAATCTAGAAGCTAGAAGCTTATGTAAGAAACAGTGTCCTAAATCTAGGCCGTCACAAGGCCATCTGGTTTATCGCCATGTTATATAACTCTATACAGTTTGGGACTAATACATCGGCCAAAAAGGAAACAAGAAAGTAACATTAGCGACGTACAGCTATTTTTGGATTTCAAAAACGGCAAATGTCTGGAAACCTTGAACGATTTCGACCTGGTCTTAACTAACGTGATGAATGAGGGTCAGACGCTGTACAGGTCGTTGACTCTAACCGTTACATAACGGGCGCCCCATAGCGCGAGTGTTGTTATTATAAAGAGTTGTAAATATTACCATGTTAATGCGAGGTGCACTATTTCATTTCAACGATTTATCTTCTACGTATATATGTTTTACTAACAACATATTTTATTGTAAAACCACTCTATCTTATTTTATTTATATTTGATTGTGTTTCATTACTATACTCATGCTCACTATTTATTTGTTTCGTTAAAATGAACTAAGCCTGTTGTATCTGAAAGATAAAATGTTCAAGAAAGATGAACTACCTATCCACAATGGCGATAACTTAACAACTTTTAAGAAAAATAGTAACCTTTCAGCTAAAAGGAAGAAAGTGTTGACTTATTGAGTATATTGCTATCCTTCGATAACGTTCATCACTGAGCGATGAATCTATACTCTAAGTAACATTTAGTATGATAAGGCTATGAACATCTTTGTACGTGTGTATGCTTTAAATAAAAGTTTTGGTCAAAACTGTCTTATACCATGTTTAAGGTTATCATAACTCCTAAAAATATCTGTTTCACCCATGCAAATCAAACCAACCAAAATATTTGTAGATGATAAACTTAGTTAAATTAATCATCTATAATTAACCAATAACATAATATTGTTTATGAAGATACATTCTTTCATGGTTGCCAAGCATGTTACCTTAAATATTCTTAAATTATTTTAAGTGAATTGGTTATTACACGTTTACATAAATGCGTATTATTAGACATTTTTCTGTCATAAATCAATTGAAACTTTAAGAAATTTGAGTATTTTTGGTAATTATCTGATAGTTTGTATCATAAACTTGCTGGATTGCTTTTTAAGTTGACATAAAAGGAGATTTTTTAATAAATCTCGGTAGTACCTTTATCAGTATACTATGCAAATACTGTATATTTCTTGTGCTGAGACTTGTATCTTGAATGGCAGTTGCATGTTTTATAATACTATAGAGGGTGAAGTTTTATTCTGTGAAGTGAATGTTGTTACGTAAAATAACGCAAAACGTATCTTCTCAATTGCCTAGAACTGTCGTAATATACCAAACTAACTATGTACTATGTAAGAACATATCTACGCGTTAAAATATAACTTAAGTATTAATATAAAGCTAAAATATAAAATGATTTAACTTTAAAATTTAAAACTTTAAACAAAGCCGAGAGGGATAAGAAAAAAACACTTCAATAGAACGTGAGTACCGGAAATATACAAGATTGTAATACATTATATATAGTATGCAATACAATTAAATGGTAGAATTTGTTGGGAGTGGGTACGAGATCAATTGTGTAGCTGAATTTGAGGCCAGCAGTATATTTTTTTTTTAATTGTGTTATAAAACATACATATAGTCGCAAAATAAATACAGAGTGTCCATTTGTTATTCTGTGTGCAAATAATGTCCGTACACGTATTATAAACGTGATATAATTGCCACAAATCATGTTCTTACTTTAAAGACAGCGCGATACCATAACAATCAATAGATACAACTTATCTAAATACTTATACTTCCCTTTACATTTCTTATATAAAATACAGCAGTTTCTTTTAGGTAGGCGATGGGTTATTACTTACAAATTGAAATATTAACGAACAAGTGCTTGTCGAAACCGCAGTACTTAGGTCAAAATCATGAAGTCAAATCAATTACTCCAATTATGACATTATGGATCAATAAGGACCAGTTTAGTAATATCTCCTGATAACATGTGTGGATGCTGCTAGCGATAATAAATAGTTAGATACATATATTACGTCTATAACATACTTGTAAGTTATATATGACTTAAATCATATTGTCGATTGATGTATACATATAATGTGGGTAATTGTGGCATAGTTTATCTAAGATTTAAGTATTTTCTCATCAGTCATACCATGTTAAATATAATTTCTTAAACTGCTAATTTCCTGGCATCCTGTTTTGCTAGAAGATTGCAATGACCTGCTTGTGCAGTTATGATCATATTTATCACATTGAACATATATTTAGGAAATTATTCACGGCACTTTTAATACGATTAACCATGCTGATGTAATGTGCTGTGTTACTGCTTTCAAAATGATTGAGAACGGGACATTAACATAAACAATCTACTAAATACAAAGACGTTTGCGCTACAAGGATTTGGAAGCATTATACATTAGTTCATAAAGAGTAATATTAGCAAATGGTGTTGAATACTGGGTACAGTAGCAAACAGTTAATGAATAGCATTCATAATACAAGTGGTTAACACAAAAATGCGGGCAATCAACAACTATGGTAAAATGGTAAAATGAAGCTCAAAGTTTATTCAGTTAAACTAAGTATTTAATGTTAACAGTGAACAATTGTTAGGAACATGTTTGGAGTGTTTGATACTTATTACAGCTCGAAGTCTTACGATATCGTTTCAAAATAATAACAATTACATCAGACAAAATTTGAGAATGCAAAATAAATGTTAGCTTACAGGTTGCCTCTTAAGGAGGTGTCCCTTTAATAGTCCAATTAATAATCCAACGTCAAACAATCCTAGAGTTTTCGGTAGAATGTCCTCGTAGATACTTACAGTTAAAATAATCCAAAGGTAGAACAATACACGAATGTAATTAATATAATTCCAAATCCAACACTTAAATATTTATATCACTGTAGAATATAATAAGTCCACGTAAGTTCCAACACAAAAAGTTTTAATATAGAAGCTGCACGTATTTCCAAACTATACGTCCAAACTTAAACTTAAATCGGCTAACATGCCCTTATATAGACCAAAAAAAAAATATAGAACGCAGAAGTATCCAGAACATTCACGAAACCCAGTTAAAAACACAAATGGATTTTCTAGCATGACCCTTTTCTTTCTAGCTGTTACGCGAATGCTAACGTCATGCGAAATACGTCATTAATACGTCTTGACTACAACGATGATCGGACTAGCATAACCTTATACGCTGGTGTACTACTGTTATAACATTATCTAGTTTGGAACTGGGATATATTTTATTATAAATATAGCAAATGCACTCATATAACAAATGCATTTCCTTTTTAAAATATAAAATAAAAATACTGAAATCACATTATCAAAATGCAACATCAGAAAAAAATAATGATACAATAAAACAAATGCTTGCTGATTGACGACAACAGTTTCCTGTTGGAGTTTTCTCTTCGATTTTAAGAAAGACAACGACTAACAATTAGTTATACTCATCCTTGCTTTTAGCTATATGAATTGTGTTCATAAAGTCTTACAGCAAGCTGAATTTAAGTTACGTTTTGAATGTAAATGTGCTCATTAATAACGTTTACGTCTAAAATGAGGAGCATCTTTGTGATTTGCATCTTTCTTGTGGATTATGTTCGTGTATATGGAATGTTTGTAAGACATTTTTACTTTGCTTTGCAATCTAAACATGTATTGACAATGTTCTTTTTTTTCTTTCTTTTGGCTTTACTTGGTTCGAAATTCTAGGTTTTCATGAAGTGTTTTCTTTTTCAACGACAAACACTTTTCACCAGACTGAATATATTTATTTTCTTAATAAGTATGGTATTAACAGTCGAGCACTTTATGAAATTATTTAGTTTTGTAATATAGTATTACTTTTATTTTGTGGCGTGTCACTAAAGTATTAATGCATTTACAGATAAAATTACATATATCCTAAACTTTATATTAACGTCGTTTATCCCGACTGTTTGAATTCTTTTAATTATTTTGCCTTTTTTTAAAAAAAAAAAAGCTTCAAATAGTTTAATAGAACTGATCTTATCGTTAGCAGGCAAACTCGTATCATCATCTAAGTGTTACCCTAATGCAACAGCTTAAAACCATGTCTAGGTTATAACTGTTATAGCAGGCTAAGTTTTATCATCTGCTAAGTGACCGTAATGCAGATCGGCTCATACCACTATTTCACCTAGAATTGCTGTTAAAATTTCGTAAAATCACATATTGGCGACTAAACTCATGTGATAAAAAAGAATCTGATACTCGTTGTCATTAAATACAAAACATTTATAAAACTCACCCAGACAAAAATTGATAGTAAGTTCGCCATAGGCTCAATTACTATCAATTGTCCTGAGCTTGTTTAATCAATGTTTGTATTAAACGACCCCGAATATCAGATCCTCCATATATTGCCTATGTTAATATACTCTTTATAATACATATTCATACTTTTAAAATTGTATTTTTTATCATATTATCACATTTTGTCATAATTATATGATTATATTTATAAAACAACAGAAACATAATTAATGTATTTGGCCTTGCCGGTAGAAGCCGTATAATTATCCGACTGCCGCTACCTGTAGCGGGGTAAGAGCCCTCCAAAGGTAGCCAACCTGTTTGCCTTGGGCGGCGACCCAGCGTCTCCCTGATGACGGGATCCTGATGGGTGAGGTAAATGAAGACTTGCCAGTTATGTCGACATTGACTAATACACCATTTTTGTCCTGAGCTATGGAGTAGACGCGCGGTTATATTGGTCCGGTATAATCAATCGGTTGGCCGCGTTGTTCATAGGTTACTACTATTTCCCTATTGTATACACTTACTTAGCCTCCCTAATCTCCACTCTAATTTCTTTCTTTTCTTTTATTGCATCCTGTGTAACGCAATCTCCTCCCTATTAATGTCTTCTTTTACTTACAATTTAATGGATAGCCGGCTACACGGCTCAATCTATCATCATTTACACTTTGTATTTCATGTCAGCGTATAGTACTCTAGTATCACTGGCTTTGGGAGATCGGAAACCCACTCCATATCAACGTCCCCTTGTTGGGCTCCGAGGCGGGTGGTGACCTATATCAATAACTCAATGGATCGAAAATTAAAATGTTACGAATCAGTCGCAACAATGTCATCAGAAGACTCTGACACCGAATCACCTAAATCAGAATCAATTTTCCCTCATTTCCTCTCGTTATTCAGTCTATTGAGAAAAACTCCCATTTCCAAAATATCACTGTTTGTAATTGAAAAATCCATCAAAGGCCTCATTGGAACTGTTGAAAACGTTTAAAAATGTAAGAATGCCTGCCTCCTTATTAAAACTAACCGAAAATCCTTCTCTGACGAAAGTTTGAAACTCACCGAATTCTGTTCCCTGAAAGTTAAATCGTTCCCTAACAGCTAAAAAGGTACGAGTATTATCCGTAATAACTTTTAACAATCATTAACATCTATCCACATTAAAAGCTGGTTATCTGATTGTCAAAGCTCAAGTATATGTACCAGACCCATTACGTTGCTTTCATTATCAGAGATTTGGTCACCACGGGTCAACTTGCACATACACTTTTATTTGCGGACGATGATGTGAGCCCGCTCATTCCCCAAGCTTCGAATGACAGGCAGATCCGAAGTGCAGAAACTGCTCCGGGCCACACGAAAGTAAGGCCAGGGAATCCCTAAGTTGTAAATTCAAAAAAGAAGTGCTCAAACTAGAATACACCCTCAATGTTTCATTTCCTGAGGCACGTAAATTAGCTAAAGATAAACATACATCTGTTACTTCTAAAATATCTTACGCTGCCGTAACAAAATCATCTCACATTCCGGGTTATCAGGACAATTCAACCCAATACGAAACTCTGTCTGGTGACCAAGTCTGTGACAAAGTCATTATTCCAACCAAATATCTAAACACAGAGTCTTCTGAAACAAACAAAACAACACCTACGAACCAGCCTTAATAATCTGCATCGTCTTCTGCAACACAATCCACGCAATCTACTCAACAACCTGTCCGGAAATTTCAACCAGAGATTGAAAGACAGCCTGCTGTAAAGGCGGCCAAAATCACCTCAAAAGAACCACCTAGCCCCCTCGGGAAAACAAGAGGACATAGTCCTTCTAATGCCCGGAACAAGAGGAGAGTTGGCCGGTCCAACTCTTCAAATAGATTTGACTCTCTGATGGAGACTGATTCTCCACCAGACTAAGTGCCAAGGTCACCCGTTAAGGCCCCAAAATAACCATTTTTTTAAAATAACGTCCCATGAACAACAAAATAGTCCATTGGTATTGTAGCCAATTTTAATGAAATTCTACTTTTATCGGCCACCTTAACTCTGCTGTGCTGTGACGAAGGTCAGTACATATATTAACACACGAACTCAATTCTGTTTTAATATTATCAATAAAAAATGTGCATCTTGTTTACAACAAGAACAATAAACATAAAACACTCCTTGTTTATCAATCAGAAACTCCTCGACATTTTTGTAAAAAAACGATGCACATACATATTATTGACATACATTTCGCTGTCTATATTTAGCATTAGTAAAACAGATTGTAAACGCTTTCGGCATTGCAAACTTGTATTAGTATTATGATCTCATTGGGTGAATACCATTAATAGACACGTGTTTTGCGTATGAAGTACCTCCCACAATTTTATATTATTCTTAAACCAGTGTATTCTTACGGGTCTTTCTCAAAAATGGCGTCGTACTTTACCTGTCCCGACGAGCGTTGATGACATTACTAGCCTAAGAACTATTCGTCAAATAAGGTCTATTCTGCGTTCATCAACGAGTGAGCAACATACTAACAAATTTAAAAATTCAACAATATAATAGAAAGGTCATTTTCAGCTCGACTATGTACACTTGCACACGCCGATGAAGGAATGGTTATACTAGCCATAATAGTTTTATTCGTTTTACCGCGTGACAATCTCTCTTATAAGACTTATTGTAGAAGCTACACAACCTTATAATAACATTATAAATGTATCTCCAAGAATGTCCAGAATGGTTCGAAAAGGTAAATTCAACAAGGTCAATCATGTGTATTTGGAAAGTATTGAAGTCAATAAATTTACTATAGCACTGTTAAGACGTAGGATTTCATCTCACAGACAACAAATAGAAACACGCCAATGGCTAAAACATATATTTATTCAAATAAATAGGTAAAAGTGTGTCATCTACTAAAAGATATGTATAATTTGCTGTTTGAATATCCCATGTACAATACAGTATGATGATCATATATGCTGAAGTAAATTGATCTAAATATACGATAACCAGAAAACGTTTGGATTATTTCAAAGCTAGATATGTACGTATTTAAAATGTTTAAGTTAAGACGAAATTCAGCACAAACTCCCGGAATTACATTTACTAAAACTTAAATGTATACCAACTGACAATGAGAGATCAGATATTACTGTTTTATATTCACCCAAACAATCAATTACAATATAATCAATATGTGTTATATTGTAATTTGTAACAGCATAATTATGTAAAGGACATGTTGTTTTTTTGTATTTTTTGCAATAGTGGATATTTGCAAATCTTCAATGTATCATCTGATACATTATATTGATGATGATGAGGATGAGTGATATGGATACACTGCTACTTACACACTTGGATATTCATTCCACCATAGACCTTTTTCCGATGTCATGTTTTAATTATTTGTGTATTGATGGGCCAGAGGCCTAAGGATTCAATAAAGATATCTACGTAAGTGATACACTACGCTAATTTGTGATAAATTTACATTCCCGTGAGTTGACCTACCTAAAATATAAATAATGGCGAAATGACCAACTAGTCCCTTCTGACAGCTTGGCCATGTTGCATTTCTGCCAAGAAGTTCTCGCGTTGCAAAATCAACATTTGGATTCTCCTTTGCTAATACAATGCTTGTACTTATCAGGGTGAACTACGTTGTTAGTATTACTGGGTCTTATATGTTAAGCATTTAATTTAGAAAATAGGTTCTCCTGATATAATAGGTAACATATCACGATTCCGAGTTCAGATGCGTATTAATTAAATCACAAAGGTCGTAGGCCTTTACTGAAAGAGAAACTGTGTTTTATTGGGCGTTAGATCACGCAAACGTACAATTTATTTCCATTCTAACACGTTCTCTAAGAATTCTGGATTAAAAAGGGATACAAATGCGGACTACAATGTATATAATGTTAATAGGTTGTTTCCATCTTTGGCTCATTGGTTATTTTTATGTCTAAAGGAATATAAATAATCGAAAAAATGCATTCTTTTCTTTCATAATTTAATACTTATTTTAATCGTAATGTGAAATAAAACTAAAAGAACAACGTAACAAAACATGTCAGCATAGTCACCAACACGAAAATGGGTAGGGGAAAATAGAATAGCTACTATATTGCAGTAAAATAATTCCGATTTATGCCATGATATATCTTTTATTTTATCACGCCATAATGCTTCTTTTGTATTTGGAGGTAAAATATTGATAGTGTTAGAATAATGGTTTGCAAATGGCCACTTATAAGTAAGAACTGATTTACGTAAAGTACAATTTAACTATTTTTCTAAGACATGCCTAGTGTTGTTATGTAGAATTGTAATATAGTTATAATTAATAATATTGTTAAACGCTAGTGCAACGGCATAACGCGTTAAACTGTTGACAAAAATGAAAGGAACCAGTTTCAAATATACCTAAAGAAGAAGCCTACGTAGTAATGTTTGTGTGGAATGTCTTATGGTGTCGCCTTCTGTGCCAACACCCTAGCAGTGACGGTGCGACCCGGAGCGGTCTGATGGCGGTGCTGCTGAACGCTCTAGACAGGCTCAGTGTAGAGGAGGAGGAGGTGGCCGTCACTGCAGATCCTGCACCAAATAAGACTTCCAAGACCCCAGATAGTTCCTAATAATGTACGGTATACAATAAATACGTAAGATCATTATATATAATTCGCTAGTCATGTGTTATCAGAGACTGCGGAGATCTCAGATCTTTCCTAGGACAGTACAGTATACCGGCCTGGTAATCGATTTGTAGAGACACCAGATAGTTCTTAATAAGGTACTATATATGAAAATCAGTTTATATACATCGCCAATCAAGTGTTATCTGAGACTACAAAGATTTCAGATTAGCTCTTATACTGTACGGTATACTGACTTAGTAATCGGTGTGTATGTCATAGATCTAGCATCAACTGATACTAAGGAGACCTCAGATTGTCCCTAACTAGATACGCTGTACTATGCCTACCTCAGATCTTCCCTAATACCGTACGGTATACTGGCTTAGTAACAGATTAAAGATAACATATCTTGCGCTTTCTGAACTACGGACATCTAAGGTCTTCCCTTATAGCTGTTTAAACGTTTTCCATCACTAGGAAGATATGGAAAAACAACTCACGTTGATAGAAATGTTGCAGCTCATTGGCAAGAATACAATTGTAATACATATTCTTATACATGATCATGATAAATAATACGATTATACTTAAATTAATGCATCAAATATTTCATTTATCTACGTTAAATATATTTGATTTTTGTAAATATAATTGTGTACATAAATGCTTGTAATCAAGTAAATCTTTAATACCAAAATTAATACCGCAGTTTAGACATTGTATGTTTTATAATCTGTTTTACTTTCTTTCTGCCATACGTATATTCATTCTGTCTATTTAATTGTTCTTTAATTATATTATTTTGGCACGTGTTTGCATGTTCTTGCCTAAGATATGTTGTCAAATTTTCCGAAATAAACTTTTAATATTTTAAACTTTGTATCTCGTGTATGTTATACATTTATCCGACGCTACCGATATCGGGTTGCTCTATAAAATGATTGCATAACATAACATAATATGGGTATACGACGTTATTCTAGCACTTTCTTAAGTATATTATGCATGGACATTTCTAAAGCTGACAATGTTTGTACACATCACTACTGCAGTCCACATTTAAGTATACAATTAAGGTTGCATGTAAGTAAAAATACAAATTAAACGTTTTGTTTTCGCGTATTTCCTAAATATGACTTAATTTAAAAAGCCCAATCTACGTTTGTTGGTGTTCTATAATAACGAATGTGTCCTGTATTTGTCAACACTGAAATATTACTCAAATTAATAAAATCCATATGTTCATATTTGTATGGACAGAAAAATGAGTTGTCATGCCCTGTGTAAATGCGAAAAGCATATACAATTGTACACATTTCTATTAGTTGTGCATTTCAAAACGAAACCTTATCCCATCTTCATCAAAAAGCAGATTTTACATATTTATCTCTCTATGTACTCTTTAATGTTTTTGGACCTTTACATGCGTTCATAAAGGTGTTGTTTGTCTATATGATTGATTTATTTGAATTTTTTAAAGTAAAAGAATATGTTATTTAAAAAAATATTAATTGTAAGAAAGTTACATTACAAATGTATCTTATCTCATCGTAGACAAAACAACGTCATGATTTTCCTAGCCGGAATTTTTGCATAAAGAACCGATTTTCTTTCATTTCATTTCGATCCTTGTTATCCTTTCATATAAAGTCAATATGGCCGCCAAGCTTTAAATTATCGGCGTAAAATATATGCGCCCTTTAGCTTCGTATTAAACATAGCCATACGACATAAAAGCTCAAGATTTTGTAGTAAAATTTAATGTCACAATAAAAAAATGACTGTAAGGTCCGGAATATTAAAACTGCACTTGCATCAACACGGCCGGCTTGACAACGATATCAGATTTTTCGCGATCAGCAAAATATGATCTTTTCGAGCTTTGTGTATGTAAAAGCCTGACAGATTAATCCTAAAGTAAACATGTCCTTCTTTAAAAACACAAATATAACCTGACGCGACTGATTATCAATGGTTAGCAATATTAAAATTGTTGTTTTGTTATTTGCTTTAGCAATTGAAGAAGGATACACATTCCAAAATGTTATCAAAACAAACCACGTAAATCTTAAATTAACTTGCCCAGGTTGTCAATTCCTTAAATACATCACCAGAAACACGTTATGAGAACGGTCAGCGATAATATAAAACCCATTTTTTTCGTCAGATAAATGACCGCCTTTTTAAACAATGTTCAGAATGTGCAAGATAATATATTTTAAATATTCTAATCACAGTGACTGTGTTTGTCACACACCAGGTGGCATCGTTTTCATAGTAATGTCTGTTAATCATTAAACGAGAAAACATATATTTAGCCTTAATTGCAAATAGAGAAAGCATTAGGACACATGTTCAACCCTTGTTCAAAATAACGGTAAATCACGCTGCATTCATTCTTCCATTGTAAGGCATTGGCATCCAGTTTGTCCAAAAGCGTCTCTTCTTGATGATAAAAAAAAACTAAATGGATGGGCAAATAAAAAATGTTCTGAGTAGAAAATCCGACGCTCTCATGATAGGAAATATTATTTGAAAGGACGTTGTGAGTCTTAGGCAAGGATATATGATGTAAATTGTCACAATCTATGTCAAAAACAGGCTTTACCACACCATGACCCCCGTGTAAGGGTATTTTGCGTATTTACGCCAGTGTTAGTCCCTTTTCGGAGGAATTTGCTTTTTGAATCTTGTTTTAAAGCTCAACAAAGTTTGGAAAAATTTCCTTCTGTTCTTTGTGGCATTTGTATTCTATGTTTGCTAGTGGCCGAGTGGTAAGTGTCCTCTGTTGGTCTCTCAACGCATGAGTTCGAGTCCCGATCGGACATATGACTTATGTGAAAAGATCTGAAAGGTGACCTCCTGTTTAAAATACCTTTTAATTGTTACCTTTTATATGTCTAGAAAGCTAAAAGAGCATATTGATTTCTGAAATATTGTATTCTGCCTTTTAGAAAAAAGAAACAACTCCAGTCGTGAGAATAAATGGGGACGGCTTGTTTAATGCGTGGAAATGTAACTACACGCAATGTTACGTTTTGTAACAAACGCTTAATATTTGTTAAACAATCAAATCGTAAATGAATAAACTAAAATGATAGGCTTATAAAAATCGGATATCGAACAATAATACCAGAATTTAACTTTGAATTGTATTTATTTCTTAAAACACCCATCTTACACCTAAATAAAAGTAGACAAAACCTATTTAATGCAAAAAATATAGCCCTCCATTTACAACTGTTCACATTTTGAGCATAGCAGAACGTAATTTAGAACCCGATTGCGATCGATACAAATACAAATATTTGTATGTGGTGGAACTCTTCCGACATTTTACGAATCACAATCGCGTACAATCGACGAGCTCGTAAAAATCCTTGCCTCATGATTATTCATAACATGCGCAGCTGATCGTTATAAGGCAGTTGGACGATTTTGAATCAAAAATCTTGATTGGCTGAATCAAAGAGATAGTGACGAGAAACAATGTGCTAGGATGAAAACAATCTGAAAAAATCTTCAGAATTTGATTCAGTTGTAGGAGGAAACTAGATAAAGGATTTTACGCAGCCGTCATAGCTAGAAACGATCAGCACACAACAAGTAGGTCAATATTCTACTTTCGCTATCTGTCTGAAAACTCGTTTCAGTATGCATACGATTTTCTTCGAATGGTACGTGTTTGTTTGTTGTTGGGGCATCATAAAACGTGTATTCATTGCATGCCGATGACTGCTCACTTCCTTGACGTAAATCGTTCATAAAATATAAAATATAAAAGACTGTGTTAAACAAAATGCAAATGGTCACCGCTTAACACAGGGATAATAACAATATTGTTAAGCCTGGAAGTTAGCTTATTATTGACACTTTATAATAGTTGTTTAAAAATGGAAGGTGTTTCACGGTTATTTACGCATATAAACTATAAGGCAAATCGGATTTATAACCAACAAAAAACGTAGTGTTTCTGACGCAGATTAATTAATAGTTTGTTAACAGATCCCTAATAGGTAAAGCGACATATACGTTTTCTTTTTATAGCTTGCATTTGAGAAACCCAGCAGAACGTGCGATGTTATAGCTCTGTCAAACCAGTTTAAGTAGCCTAGTCGTCCATATTGCTGACAGACCGTCCCAAGGTGGTAACTGTCGGTTTTACTCTTTTCCTTAAATGACTCATCACTGATTTGTTCTTATTTTTACATTTGGCTTGCATGTGAATACGTTTGTCCTGTGCCTTTTAATTTTTTGTATATGTTGCATATATTGTATATTTATGACTTTGTCATACATTCTTATTAATGATCAAAACAATGTTACTTGTGCAGTGTGGCGGTCGTAAAAATCACCCCGTGCATTTAATATATATATATTGTCATTTAATTCACCCTATAGGGATTGGTACGTGTATTTCGTTTGAGAGACATTGGACTTTGCGTCCATACTTCCATCTTCACATAATAAGGATGCTGCAACTATTTAGGTCTTTTTTGTCTTGATTCAAAAAGTTAATTTCATTTACGAACAACAATGTTTGTGTAGTTCTTCCAATCGAAATAATACCCCACTCTCTTCTAAACACAACGTCACTACTTGCGTCATAACTAATCAAAGAAAACGTCAGCGCTTGGACATTTTTTGTTCAAATTGATCGGCTTATTTTCATTGTTTTTATTTGAGAAATCCATCTGGAAGTGTAAGGTTAGAGCTCTGTAAAACCGGTTAAAGCACGCCAGTCGGTCCATTTTGACGACCGACCGTTCCAAAGTATTAAGTGTTGGGTTTGCTTTTTTTTTAATTGACTCATCACTGATTTGTTCTTACTTTTACATTTGGCTTGCATGTGAATACCTTTGTCCTGCGCCTTTTCAAATTTTGGTATGTGCTGCAATGCTTATTGGAATTTGTCATATATTCCTATGAGAGTATTGAATAGGCCTATGATTTGAATTGCCTTGAAGGCACCACTTCTGCGCATGGCCTACTGCGCGGTAGCCTGGATGTGTTGTTATATTAAACGGTGGTGTATAGTAGAACCAAGGATGTGGTTCAGACTAAATAACATTTTGCTAGGAGGGAGAAGTGTAGCTGTTTCACGGGTAGCTTATTCTCAGAGCCTCTTGAGCTCAGTTGGTATATCTATCAGCCAGCATTTGCGAGGTCTGTGGCTCGAATCGTGAGGAGGCTCACAAATAAAAAGATCATTTAATAAATTAGCAATAATATTGTCATATTCTCATAATATGTACAGAGCTTTAACATAATTTTCATAGGGGTTTACAGGCAACGAGAACATGAACGATGTAAATGATTATCCAATATGTGAGATGAATTAGTGCAGGAGAATGCAATGCTTTAATGACCAAACAGGAAGGGTTATTATGAATTTTGTTTCAATCAAATTTATTAATATATGATATATATTATTAAATTGAGAAACTTAGATATGAGAAAATATTGTAAAATGCAAAAAGAAATTGCCATCAATTGTTTTGACGCAACTGGGACCAGAGTCTAGTGCCTCATTAAAAGATGCCTCTAACAGCAACTTCGCAGCTCAACTGCTATGTTTGCTTATTTTGAAATACATCACAGTAATACAAATGTGTTCATAATAATCATACCCACTTACAGTGGTGCAGGAGGAACCAATGCAAATGTAGAACCACTGGTGTACTGCAGCTTTTAAATGAAATTTATGTCAATAGTATTTCTGAATATATTGACATATGTTTTACTTAAATTGAAGTTATTTTACAGTTGCCAATATTGCAATCTGGGGTTTCATTTTTTTCCTTATTTTTAGCACGTTACTGGTATGGTACATTAAATGTATAAATATTATTACATCATTTCTTTAAATATTGTTGTCAGTAGGTAGCTCTCGAAGTAAAATACACAGCATGGGTTTTTTATTCTATTGAGAGTGACTACTTCAATCTTTTAGTTGTGATGCGCCGGTGGTTCTACCCAGACCTAAAGTTGCCAATATATACACGAATAACAAATGCATTTGTTATTTGGTGTTCATTTACATTTTGAAAACATAATTACAAAACAACAACAGTTATTGAAGTTGTTGTCTCGCGACGATTGCAAATATTTGATTACACTGTGAATACCATATAAGAACAACGAGTCTTGTTATTCTTATTTTTCTTGTTAACTTAATGAACTAACAATGTAAACTTTTTTTCTTTGCAGCCTCCTAAGGCACATAAGTTACTGGTACGATGATGGTGGGTTGTATATCAACATAAAAAAGCAAATTGTATCTTCATTCTACACTGGTGACTTCTGAAGGCAGCATGAAGAGAAGGAAGCAGTTTGATCTGAATGAGAAGGTCTTAATAATAACAATAATGTTACTTTTGTATTATTTATTTTTCAATAAGCACAACATAAAACAGAATAATACTAGTAAAACAGCAATGACGTTAAGCCTGCAATCCACCCCATGATCGTCGCTAACTTACAATGTTCTTTAACACCGCAAACATATTTTATTTCTCACTTTAGTTTCTTTTTTCTGGCGGTTCTATCTCAATAACAGCCTCCTTTTTTGTCCATTGAGGAAACTGATTCGCCAAAGCAGGATACTCAATTAAAAATGTTAGAAGTTAAATTGAGACAAATTCTGAAATGAAGAATGTATACAGCTGGAACATTGTTTTTATAACAACCTGGTCACATATTAGCATATAAACATAATGGTTCAAAGCAATTGATTCTTGCATTTCATTTTAATTACCTATGATCTTATATACTGTCACTACGTTGCTATCAAACTTTAAATTGTATTATTTATACCGGAATAATGTTATTGTTTATTTGATGCGTAATTGTAAAACACTGTCATGCCATTCGTTTTTTTTATACTTTAGTTAATATAAGTTTCGTTGAGCCCAACGATAAAAAAGCACGTTAAGACGCAATAATAAGCTTTAGTATAACACTTAAGTTAAAAATACATTTTCCTTAAAGAATATATTTCATACTTTAAGTTCCGCAGAGCTTCTAGACAAACTTACAAAACATTTAACTGTTTAAGAAAACAACTATATTTTTTAGACATATTCTTGCATATCTGTTTCATAGATAACACACAAATCCAAATGGTATTAAGGCAAATACTTGATATCGTTTCGATTCGATAATACGTTTTTACTCTAGATGAGAAATGGGATGTTGTGTTTTATTTTTTAATATTTTTTTATTATTTCCAAACATCCAATACATTACATTTAATTGAAAACAGTGTGGGTATCAAATTTGTATTTTTTAGGAAATGTAGTTGACATAGCCAGATTAGGGTTACTTGATATAAGCCAAAATGAGTGATGTTAGTTTTATTTAGTTCTGACCGCCAGTTCAACACGGCGACGTCATTGGTACTGTGAGACATCGCATGGGATGGCGACATCCCCATCGCAAAGGCGGGTTTATTTCAACCCGCTGTATGGGTACTCGGAACGTAAAATAGGATGATTAAAAGCGCTGGCATCATATGCAGTTTTCAGCCACTGTTTGAGTAAATTGGCCATGACGTTCGGATAATGAAGACTGACAAAGGTCGCTCAATGTTGCCTGAGTCCGAACAAATAATACAGCCATTAAATCCTCACAAAAAATTTCGTCGCGTTTGATTTTCTGCACTGAATAGACTGGTCTTTCTTTTATTTCGGTAATTACGTACGTCTAGACAAATTACGTTCCGGTTCATATTTAATCTGTCAGGCTTTCATACACAAAAGACTAGAAGAGATCATATTGTGTTTATCGCGAAAAATCTAGTATCGTTGTCAAGCCGGACGTATTGATACAAGTGCAGTTTTAATATTCCGGACCTTACAGTAATGTTTAATGACATTCAATTTTATTACAGTTTTTGACGACTGCTTTTATGTCGCATGACTATGTTAAATACGAAGTTAAAGGGTACGTTTATTTTACGCCGATAATTTAAAGCTTGGAAGCCATATTGAATCTATATGAAAGGATAACAGAAATTAAAAAAGACGGGTTCTTAATACATATGTTACGGCTAAATAAATCATGACTTTGTTTCGTCTACGATAAGTAAAACTGATAACCTTTTTATAACGACACTTACGGGACACAATCGTATTACGGAACACAGACAGAACTAGAGTTAGCTTAAAAATAAGTAATCTTTTGAAAATACGCAGCAACAAAACGTTTACTTCGTAATTTTGCTTACTTTCTATCTTAAATGGTACATTTTTATGTGATTATCAGTAGTAATCTGTACAAGTCAATCTCCACTTTAGGAATATCCACACATAATATACGTACACTTTGTCTAGTATACCTTCTTAAACCCCTATTGTTTTATGTTATGCACTCATTTTAATAGAAGAAACCCTGCAAGCAGCAACCTTGGATAGATGTATAACATACATGAGAGACAAAGTTTACAAGATTATAAGTTTACTTCAGAACATCTGACAACATACATAGGCAAGAACATGCAAACACGTGTAAAATAGTACACTTAAAAACAATTAAATAGGCAAAATAAATATACATCTATTGGCAGAATGAAAGTGAAACTGATTATAAAACAAACAATTTCTACATGCAGAATGTGGTATTAAATTAAAGATTGATATGATTTAAAGCATTTATATACAAAATAGATCAGGGCTATGTTCTAAACTCTGAAGATGTCTAGGCACACATAAAACAATGTTGGTCTGTCTAATAACATGATTTTAATTATATAAACATACATGTTTTTCGACATGATTTGGCCATGTTTTATGTATGCTATTAACAAAATAAAGCCCTTTTGAAAGGGAAGTAACTCATATTACAAAATTGTGTGATAGCTTGGCAGTTATGCCCCTTCGTAGAAATTCCAAACTGGTCAGGCCCTATATTGAAGCTAAATGAAGATAAATTGTAAGTTATCATGGAGTTAATATTTAAATCGCACAGAGACGATTTAAAGGTAATATAAAGATCTTCTAAGATTATAAAATGTGTATGGCTACACTTGTTAACGGTAGATTTACGTATTCGATACCAAGTTTTGAATTGTATTAAACGTTTAAAGACAATCAAATTAGCCCTGTTTATTTAAAACTTACAATATTCTACAAAAAACAAACAACGCCCGTCTTATTATAAACCAACATAATCTTCTAACGTTATTTTTCTTTTTCTTAACAATTTTTACATCAATCAAATATATTTATTATCGATAAAGTGAACATTTGATGCATTAATTTAAGTATTAGTTATTATGATCATTTATAAGAATATTTCAATTCGATTCTTGTCAATGAGCTGACATATTACTATCAACGTGAATTAATAGTTCACAATTTTAATGATGGAAACAGCTTTAAAAGCCTTTTTATGATATACCGTTTTCATAATACTCCAACGGATTATACACATCTGAACGTTAATACAATTTTGGATAAAAGCATAGCAATATATGTGTACAATACAAAAATATATATTAGTACAAATCTAATAAATTGAAAATTTGTTAAATATAAGAAAAAATAAAAATTAAACAGCAAAGAAAAATAACAAAATCATTATAAAATGATGATTTAACTGACTTTCAAAATCTAAAAATAATACTTAGCCCTCGCATAAACAGACGAGGTTTGTTTCAAAAGGATATTTCATTGTTGTGAGAAGATCGATTTATTTCCTCTAAGCCTGCAATGTCAAGTAATTCTTTCATTTTCAATCTAATAACCGCTTACTTTAAGCTTAACAGGACAAAACACGAACAAACATGTGATATTTTGCTTAAATTGGTTGAAATAAATGTTGATAAAATGATGATAAGATAAGAGAGTCAGTGAATAATTTGCTTAACTCATTGTGCCCTACAGCTAATTGACCAGTTGTACCCTAGAGGCATTTCTCCAGTTATGCCCTACACCTGGTGGGGGTCTTATCTGCCCCTCATGCCGAGACACATCTGGTGTGGATTACCGGTCAGTGGAAGATATTGGGGGTGGGTGTATACACAACACAATAAACATGTCATTTTGGAAGTACTCTAAAGGGATATTTTCACATACTTGAAGCACAGAAAGTGCTTTACACAACCATGTAATTTTTAACACGATATGAGAAGAAATACTTCAGAAAAGAGTGAAATCTGAAGAACATGTAAGATTGACAATATCAAAATTAACACAGTTCAAATTATTAAAGTGAAGAATATTGACCTCATCAAGTTTTTTTTATGTTTATAACGTTAATAACACTGCTTTATATAATATTTTATATAATGAGTAACTTTAAAACACTCGGCCATCTTTGATTTAAAGTTGCGATTTACCGGTAGTTTGAGAAAATAACACTCTTAAACTTCATATTTGATAGAAAACTTCGGCGATTTCCAAGAGTTAGATTGTGTCTTTTATCTATTGATATCTGCAATTATCATATAATTATTGGATCTGACGTAGGTAATTCCACATATCCGCCGATACATATGCGTATAAGTAGGAATTTTAAAGCTAATAGTAAGGCACATCGCCGTTTTTCTTTGTCTCGACATAATTAATTCATTGTGTTTACATCCGGGTTACATGAAATTCCAATATATTATATAACAAGGTTTCTGATTGGCTGAGATCGAAGTATAAATTAATCATTTGAAAACTGCTTTTACGATCGTATTTCAGCCGAGAAATGTTTCAAGTTAGATGTGAATCACTTCAATCAGAGAAAATGCCGATTTTTCTGTTGCTCGATACAATAAATGAAAAAACAAAAAAGGATTTAAGCCGATAGATTTAGATTACGATGACATTAGCATTTACGATACTGTGATGTACTTGATTGGCCGAGACTCGAAAGTGATTGAAAACATGAGTTTTAACCAGCAAATATGATGGACGCATTAACGCGGCGTTCGGCAGTAGCCGAGACATTTTCAGGGCCGCTTTAATGCGGCGCTCGGCGCCAGACACAGGTAAAATGCGACGCGATAAGTCGTCTCCCGGCATGAGGAGGCTGTTTTTCGTGCCGCTTTAATGCGTCATTAGGGTACAATGAGTTAATCGTTCATAAGGTGGCGGGTCAACTTGACAAAAGGTATGTTCGCACTAAAGCTATGAACATAAATAAATCATAAAACTACAATTTGCAATGTTAGCATGTGCATCATTTAAATTATTTTTAATAACATACCAGTGAACTGACAATACAATTTTATTTCACAACTGAATGGCAATAAAATACGTTTTAGATAAAAACACAGCAATTTATGTGTAAAATATAAAAAAGATAAATAAATACAAATGTAAGAAATTTATCATTTGTTAAATATAAGCAAAAAATAAATTTACAAAAGCAAAACAGGAAAACAAAACAATAATACAATTATGATTTAATTGGCTGTCAAAATCTAAAAAGTAATAATAACTAGCCCTCATATATACAGTAGAGGTTTGTTTCGAAATGATAATCCATTTTTGTAAGAAAGTCGATCCAATTCACATAACCCTAGAAGAAAACTTTTCTTATACCCGTTTGTTTATTAATCTTTTCAGAACAGAAAACGGAACAAAACAGATAACCTTGCATAAATTAGTTGAAACAAATGTTGATAAAATGATGATAAAATGAAATTTTATGAAATAATTTGCTAAATTATTAATAAGGTGGCAGGTCAGCTTGACAGAAGGCTGGTTAAGACTAAAACTATGAACATAAATATTTATAAAACTACATTTTGCCATTCTACAATGTAAGCATGTGCACTATTTAACTGACGTGTCCTCATATATCAATTATAGGCAAGCACTTGCCTTATTTTATAAAGGCGACACTAATGTGCTTCCAAAAGCCCACTGGTTCCTTAGTTACCGCCTTACAAGTTTGCATAGGTGCTGCCTTCCTGTAAATGGTGCCTTATTACGTCATAGCAGAATTGCAATTGCTCCTGAAACAAAGAACAACCCTTCTTTGTAGCGTACAAATTAACTGAATTTACAATAATACGTTTATTGTCTTTGTGCGTAGTTCCGGCATTAGTTGGCCCAGAGGTAGAATAAAAATACCATACCTTGTTAATAACAATCTGAGATCTCCGTAGTCTCAGTTGATGCCGGATCTGTGTCCTACACACTGATTAACAAGTCAATATACCGTATGGTATTAAGATAAATCTGAGATCTCCGTAGTCTCAGATGATGCAGGATCTATGACCTAAACACCGATTACTAAGTCAGTATACCTTACGGTATAAGAGATAATCTGAGATGGCTGTAGTCTCTGTTTACACATTATTAGCGTTTTATATATACTGAACCTACGCACATCTTACCTTATTAGGAACTATTTGGGGTCTTCGAAGTCTCAGATGATGCAGGATCTGCAGGACGGCCACCTCCTTCTCTACATATAGCCTGTCCAGAGCGTTCAGCAGCACCGCCATCAGGCCGCTTCGAGTCGCACCGTCACTGTTAGGATGTTGGCACAGAAGGCGAAACAATAAGACATTTCACACAAGCATTAAGTCCGTACGCTTCTTGTTTAAGTATATTTGAATCAGATTTCTTTCATATTTTGTCAAAAGTTTAACACGTTATGCTATGGCATTCGCGTCTTACAATATGATTAATTATTAATATTATATTTTTATTAGTATATTACAATACTACTTTTCAACCCAAGGCATGCCTTAGAAGGTTCGCTAAATTGTACTTTAATCAGATCAGTTCTTACTTAAACGTGGACATTTTGCAAACCGTTGTTCTAACACTATCAATATTTTATCTTCATAAACTGCTAAGCATTCTGCCGTGATAAAATTAACGATAGACCATGGCATAAAACGGGAAATTTACTGTTTTAAATAACTGTAACCTTTTTTTCCCCTACGCATTTTCATATTGGTGTCTAAAGTGACATGTTCTGATACGTTGTTCTTTTAATTAAATTTGACGTTACGATTAACATAAGTATTAAGCTTTGAAAGAAAAAGCATTATTTCATTATTGATAGTCCTTTAGAAAATAAAAATAACCAGGGAGTAACCGACGTAACATAAAACAGTCAAAAAAAAAAATGGAAACAGTCTAATAACATTGCGTAAATTCTAGGGCGTAGTTGTGTCTCTTTTAAGTCAAATTTCTTTTGAAGGGTAATAAATTTATATTTGCATGTTCTAACGCTCAATATAACACGGTTTCTCCCTAAGTTAAGGCCTACGACCTTCGTGATTAAATTAATACGCATTTGAACTCGAAACCGTGATAAAGTGCACGTTAGATCATGAAAACGTATTTCCTAAGTTAAATGCTTCACATTCATGACCCAGTAATACCAAAAACATAGTTCATCCTGATACGTACAAGCATTGTATCAGTAAAGGAGAATCCAAATGTTGGTTTTGCAGCGCGAGGACTTCTTGGCAGAAATCCAACATTGCCACGCTGTCAGAAGGGACGAGTTGGTCATTTCGCCATTCTTGATATTGTAAGTAGGTCAACTCACGGGACTGTAAATTAAACACAAACTAGCGTAGTGCAACACTTACATAGATACTTTTAATAAATCCTAAGGCCTCTAGCCCATCAATGCACACAAAATGTCATCGGAAAATGGTTAATGGTGGAATAAATATCCAAGTGTTTAAATAGCAGTGTATATCATACACTAGTCTGTATTACTCCTCCGCCTCCTCGTCAATATACAGTAACAGACGATACATTTAAGATCAGTAAATATCCACTATTGCACAAAATACGAAAACATGTCATTTGCATATGCTGTAACAAAAAACACATATATTGATTGTTTGGATTAATATAAAACACTAATATCTGATGTAGCCGAATCAGTTTGTATGCATTGAAGTCTTAATACATGTATGTACTTGAGTTTGTGCTGCATTTTCTCTTAACTTAAAGGATTCAAATACGCACATAGCTAGCTTTGAAATAATCTCTGTTTTTCTGATTATAGTACATAAAGACCAATGAACTCCAGCATATTTTGTCTTCTTATTGTATTGTACATAGGACATTCAAGCAAGAAATGATACTCATCGTCTGGTACATGACACATTTTATCTTTTCCCATCATTTAATGGCATAACTATAGGTTTCTATTTGTAGTCTGTAAGAGGACATCATAAAACTTGACAGTGCTATTCTTAATCAATTAACATCAACACTATCCAAATGCACTTGATATCCAAAACTGTAAAATTGCTTATATTTATTTGCCCTTGTTGACGAATTTCTTTTTTCGAACCTTTCTTGCTAATAGATGTCTTTCACTCTTTGCTTAAATAGAGATAGAAACATGTTTTTATTTCTTCCTCCTTGGTTGTGGCATACATGGCTCAACCCTAGGTTATCTAACATATTTTTGATTTCTGCTTCCCAAAGTGCCTTTACTCTTGACACTGATGTATTTTAACACAAGTTACACAAGTTCTGCCGTTAAATGCATGTGGAGAAGTAGGAGGGTTCTTGTGATTGTATTGATAAATAATCTTAGTTATTTTACACACTTAAACCAATAAAGTTCATAAAACATTATTTGAAAATAAAATCCTACTACATTTCTTTGATTAAAACAGTGTGTGAATGAAATTTAGGAAGTCTTTTTATATGTAAGGATATAAAAGTTTTCATATTACACTAGTGACTATAACTTTATGATTGAAGATGTCATCGATGTCACCATAATGCAGATTGTTTCATACCACTATTGCACTTAGTATTGTGTGTAACAACTGTATATTAGCAATTAAAATCATGTGATAAAAAATCTGACACTCGTTGTCATTTAATACCAACATTTATAAAACTCGCCATAGGCTCGCTTACTATCACCTTTTCTGAACTCGTTGAATAAATGTTTGTTTTAATTGACAACTCGAGTCCGATTCTCTATGTATGATGAAGTTATGACATTGTAACATTATCAGCTTTGTTTAAACACTGGATATTAGACAGTATTAACACAAATGGCGTTAACATCAGTGTTCGTATTCGAAAAAAGTATAAAATCATGAATTCAAAATTGTTACTGAGTATATAGTCTATTAATAAGGCCACACTTAGGCTAGTGCTGAACAACCATACAAAGTAAGAATAACGATTGCCATATATTTCAGATCAATTTCTGCTGTATTTTTGTGTCTGATGAATACAAGTCTTTGTTAATCGATATCTATAAACTTTGTTCATCCGCCATTTTTTCATCTCTTTGTTTTTACTTTCGATTTATTGCCTGAATAAGTCAACAACACAAAGAAATCACCTACCTCTCCCTCAAAAGTTAGATTGTGTTTCGTAATGGTGAACCCTCTGTCTTGCTCAAAAGACATCTGTCGTGTTTGGAACTGTCCATTCTCAAGTTTTCGATCCATCGGAAAACATGAGCCAATGTTCTAGAGTAAACAACAACAATAGTCACAAATCATTATTTCATGCCATTGAGAATGAACTGTAGGCTGGTTGCCTTTCCTTGAGGGTTTTTTTTTGGCAGCGAGAAATGAATTGTTTATATCCGTATAAATTGTGTTCTATTTAATAAATGCTTAGATGTTAGCCACCTAAAATGTTGGCCAAACTAGTTCTAAGATTAAAAACTTTGCGGTGGAAAAATATCAAGCAGCGTTTTTTGGCAGAAACAATATCTGGAGTATTTTAATTTAAAAAAAATGTTTACGACATATTTTGTTATCTCTTATCAGCGGCACTGCTGACTAGGTATCATAAACACATTATTCTCTGCTTTTTAAACTAGTTTACTATTTTTGTTTCTAAAAAACAGCGAAACTGATAAATATTTGATAGTACATCGAGTGTCTATTCTTCTAAATAATCGCAGCAGCAACTAACCAGTAATGCTATGTTGTAAATTGTTAAGGGAACTGTATTAATTATATTTTTTTTTTAAAAACGCTCTCACTCAAATTTTAGGCAAATTGCCATTTCATGTCATTCTTTAACATTTATTTCTAAATTTACTAAATTGTATCTATCAAGCTATATTTAAATACATCATGCAAATTATGAGGCTTTGAATATCATAATGTTTTCCATGATAAGAAAACAAAACGATTTTCTTTCAATTTTGTGGTAAAATATGTCTTTATATACATTATTTCAATAGAATATAATGTTAGGAATCAGTCATAGGACTTAATAATAAACACTTTATTTGCACTTGGTAAAGTGGGTGAGATATTGTGGTAAACTATTTGCAAAGGTTTTAATATTCTTTTTTTTAAAGCCATAAATGTATAAAAACTTACAAAAGTATTTTCAATAAAATGATTATTAAAACCCATTAGTACCTTAATATAGTAAATCATTGTGTTGTGCTTTTTTACGTGATTCGTGATAAAGCATCACTATTGATAGAAACAATATTTATAACGTTTTGTGTGTATTTATGAACTACAATATAATCTATTTATACACAAGTATGACGTTAAATGGAAGTTTCAAGTAAGTTGTTATTTCGTTAAAATCCGATTTATATCTTTGTAAAGCTAAAACCAACGTAATATTAAAGAGTTTATTGATATATTTTAATCTCGTATTGCCAAAGAAAGTTATTTAATGTTAAAACGATAACACTGTTTTGCAAAAATAAAAACGTCAATTTCTGACAAATTGGAATACATGTATGTTTGGCATTAAAGGTAAGTATAATATTGCATCAAAATAGGAAAAGAATCGCAACAACAATCTTATAAGCCTCCCATTATGTAATGAGAAATAAGTTGATACTTGCTTCTTTTTTTGTAAAATAAAACCTTAACGCTAGTCAAATACAATAGCATATTAGAAAAATATATCAGGTCAATAATTATTTTTCATATAAATTAAGGACTAACCATAACTGTTAGATTTATTTCTCTCAAGGAAATAACTATTGTAAAGCAAAGTTTCGTAAGAATATTAAAAAACGGACCGAATCTATGGTTTCCAAGTGCATAGGAACACATTTTCAGGAAAATCCGTCACTATGTTTGCGAAACACTAATTTGAATTTGCTGGTGTTTACAGAGAATTATTATTAATCATTCTTTAGATCACATACTTTGAGTTTTTTAAACAAACACAAGATTTGACTTCAGATTTTTACACTTTCAACTGAAACGCAAATCGTGCTAAATTACAGTTTATTATCAAAGTGTAATTGACAACTCTATTCTAAAAAAACAATGAAACTACTTTAAACATGTATACAAACGATATTCACATGGCTGTATACCAACGACCTAACCTTCGTTGAAGAAATAAGAATGTTTAGTATGCTGATTTATTAATACATCAACATTTTAAAAGCAAGCTATCTAAAGCTCTCGTTGAGCTACTCAATCTATTTTCATGTATCACCGACCTCGCTTGTTGGTGTGTCATCAAACGCCAGCACGGTTTGTATTCTGTTTTGGTGGACGAGCCTCCACCAGTCGGTCGTGGTTGTGGGGAGCGGGGTCTGTGTCAAGATCAACCCATGCTTGCGACGATAGCTCTGGGCAAAGAGAAACAAATCATGGCGAAACAGTTAAAACATGTCTAGGTAAAACGTGGTTTGGCTTGCTTACGGTACATATGAAAATTGTTGTAAACGTTGCTAGCAAAATAATTATAAATTGCATTTATTGCAGTTAAATGAATAATTTAATATTATTTATAATATATTTAGATTAATTTTAATGCCTGTACAATTTTCTAATAACATAATACTAACAATATATATATATATATTATATATATATATATATATATATATATATATTCGACTAATATTCCTACTATCCATGACAAATTACACAAAATACTTAAATAAATATATGTATATACATTAATCCTTTAGCAATAATAAAACATGCGAACCATTAGAGCTTAGGAAATGAAATATAAGTATTATTTATTTTACTAATATATATGGATTAGTCAATTATATCAAAATGCTTTGGAAACATCAATACTTAATGGTAAAATACAGTAAACACTAATTCATGTTACGGTAGAAGTACTCGACCAACTATGACCAATACTGTAAATTCCTCTGATATTCATGTATACAAAGACTACTTACAGGCATGTAGACTGCGTTGATATAATTACTGCTTCCATCTGATGTCATCGACAAGTATGGGCGATACTGGTCATCTACAAGAAAAAAAGAGATAAATACAAGTTCACGTGTGCTTATATATAGAAACAATGTTATTAAATATATTATTTATTTGTAAAATAACACGTATAATAATTAACTTATAATTATAAAATAACATGTTTGTGTTCATTTTCTTTACATGATGATATAACAATACATATACATTTTACATATTTTAAAATAGATATTGATAGAAACGTTAACAAATTGAATAGATACATAAATAATATAGCAAATAGTTAAAATATCTTCTTCTGCTGTTCCATTAAAAATAGTTATAAAAATAAATAGACATTACACATTCCATCAACATTCGGCTGTGTCAGATAATGCTGTCACTACATCAGTTTATATATAAACAACCAGATAATGGTCATTTCAGGGTACAAACTTCATATTGTCGAATTATTTTTTTAGCCTCAAAACATTTTCTAACAGCTACAACTACAAACATCTATCAACATTTACAAAATACTACGATTAACAAACTCACATCCAGTGCTAGTTTTAGCCAGTGTCGCTTCATGCTTTACCAAAGTAAAACAAACCATTACAGTTGTTACAATAGTTATTACAATATGTTTTATTTAAAGTTGAATAATGTTACCGCTTTGCAAGCTTCATATTGTTTTCAAACAAATTCAGCACAATGAAACTCATTGAATGTCTAACTGTTACAAGGTTTAGACGAAATAATAATCTAAACTCCATATTGATATCTTGTTTCATTTAGCTTTTCTGTATCTTAAAATATAAACATACCTGGCACAATATATTCGAATCTGTTCTTATGTCTGTTTACCTTCATCACACCAGACTTTGACCTGCTTTCACTTCCAGGTCCATTATCTCCGACCATCGTATGCACCTAAATATTTCAAAGCATCCGTGAGTTTAAGTCAACCTAAATATAGACTATGTCTTATACTGTACATCACCGTTTAACAAATTAAACTCCATCACGAAACATACGTATAAAATGCGCTAAAACACGCTGTACAATTCCTGAAAAGTAATGAATGTATAATCGAAATGAATTTTTTATTGAACGTTTGATTTCAAACAAGAAATTTTTGATTAAGATTGCCTGTGTTTAATAACTCTTTTGAAACAATTACTTCTATTTTTTTTAATATTTAATTTTGCATAATATTCACGGCATTAATCTATATGTATGCTGTTTTTTATGCGAAAAATTCATGTTTAATATTTAAAATTCTTTCGACTTTAGTCATTCATGTAAACGGCATAATAAAAATGTGCTGCTTTCTGTTCATGGTACATTTGCCTCCTTCTCGGCACTGTGATTCTATAGCATTTAGTTGACATTAATAAATAGTATACTATAGATAGTAAAGACCAAACTAACTATCCAGCTGGAAAATATATTGAGGTCCCCGACTTCAGCCTCTCTCATATATTGCATGACGTGTTGCAGCTTGCTTCAACGCGACAGTTAATCTAACCAGATTCTTGCATGAGATCTGTAGATATAGAGTTTCGATAGATCATAATCGGGTCAGTGTAGTTTATCTAACAAACCCACAAAATTACCTTGACGGCATTCCAAGCATGGTCCAAAGCTGATGCTCTCGATGTGAGCCGTAAAAACTCATCTGTCGATGCAGGAAGGGAATGAAGGACCAGAGCGTCGGCCAACAACTCATGCAGATATATGTACTGGCCCTATTTAATTTCATGTGAACATGATAATGGAAAAAAATTATGTAATATTTTATGTATTAGTTTGTAATTTAAGTACAGATCAACAGGGTTCGTTAAAAGCAATGTCTAGTTCAAACGTGTATGTACATAATCATAGATCATATCTTAAACCAGTTAGTTTAACCTTTAAATGATAGACGTAAAAACTAGACATAGTTTGAAGCAGTCAATTTCTTCAAATGTAGATATTTCATGCTTAAAAAATACGAACATTTTCCAATAATCAAGATGGTTTTCATGTTAATATTGGGCAAACAATGACAAAGCATACTGGTCGATAAATAAATACCTTAGTCTGCACCATGAAGACTCTCTGCTGCCTCAACGCCTCCACACACCCATACACGTCAACGTACCCAGTATCACGTCCTTGGGCTATCAGGATGTCCAGGGCGATAAACGTTCCCGTCCGTCCCACCCCTGCACTGGTGGTGAAAGGAAAAAGGGTTTTGAAAACAAAACTACTTTCATAATCAAAAAGGTTCCCGTCCTACCCACCCTTGCATTAATGGTGATTTAGAACATTACTAGGTTTACTATTACGCGAGAATAAATTGCATTTTGATTTACATGCAGGTTCATTTAATCCTGGTTATCTAGTGAAATGAAGACATGTTTCATAATACTAGAACATGTATAAAAATATTCAGCCAGAATGCCACAGACATATAGAGATACCATTGTTTTCTTTGTACACAAACGTTTTATTATCATACAGTTATTTCTGTTGACGAACAGTCTTAGTTTATTTTTCTGCATAGTCACTGGCATATAAGTTGGGAGACCTCATAGTATAAATAAAATATTATCTGACCTCCACGCGGAGAGGGGCTAGGGAGGTATTAGTTAGCGCGGTCTAACTCAATGATGTAAGACAGTGCCGAACGTCTTTGATAATCTTGATTGCATTGAATGATCATATATATATTTGTCAAATAAGTTGCTTTGGGCTAGCTCCAATGAAATACCAGCACTGTCACAGTGGTGTTATAAGAATTCCGATTTACCTGCAGTGGACGAGCCAAGGTGTGTCTGACTTTGGGTTATTCTTGTTAACTCGGCCCCAAAAACAGAGCAGACTCGCAGTTCCGTCCGGACAAGACTTATCCGGCCAGGCCGTGTAGTGGTACTGCTGTACTAGCAGCGGCGACTTGTTGCCGACCTGTATATAAATAAAAAAGAAGAAAGGTACATGAGGGAAATAATTGGCCTGGATGTAATCGTAACAAGTTGATGCAATATTTTCTCACTTTGACAAAGACGTTTAGCTTTCCAAAATAGCTTAAATAAAAGGCAATTTCTTAATAAAATGTTTTTCTTTTTTTAATTGTGATTTTATGAAGATGTTTTTTCTGATGTATATGGCAATATTTCAAAAACGGAGAAAATTGCATAGTTTAATTGAGAAGTATTAATTCAGATTTATTATTGCTAAAACACCTAAAGTCTTTGCCATGCGACAGATGCTTACATATTTAGCTAGAAATGTCCTGGTAGTGAATTCTGCAAACTGTTCCTCGGATAGCACAGTGACCGTTATGTCACCGAAAGTTATCGGGCCAGTTGAATCCCAATACTGTTCACACTTCATCTGGACAAAGCAAATATTGAAATAATATATGAATAATCATAACAGACGATGAAAGGAATATGAGCGCTTCACCTCCAGACACGTTGGTAAGGAAGCACATTATTATACGAGTAACCTAGGCTGAAACTGATTAAATAACGATCTCTATTGGTTTTTTAGTTAAGAAGCTGGAAATTTTAATCAACATACGATCCTTATTTAAAAAAACTGTTCGCTTTAGAGGCTTTAACTTATCATTTAAATCACTCATTACATGGGTAAATTTAATTGTGGCATGGCCATATTAAACAGTCAAAGTCTCGGATATAACATTTAATTTTGAAAAGAAAAGAATTTAGTTTTGAAAAGAAAAGAAGTTGGATGTTTTGATTAAAGTAATTTAACTTAACAGGAAGGGCTTACCTTTCCTTGTTCATACAGTTCTGTCAGCAAACGATTACTTTAATTTTCTTCTCCCATATAAGTCTCCAAAAATCACCAATGTTTTCTTTGGTTGTACCTGACATAAATCACAATATAAATGTAACTTTGGCATTTAACATGATGTTATTCGTGAAACATGTATTGTTGGATATTGAAGGCATACTTGAACAAAGCGGATAGCGTAAGCTGTGAATCGTTAAGCACTTGGTTTTATTTGTAATAATAACTTTTATTTAACAAGAGTATCGATTCATGAAAACATCAACACAGTTAAGCGTAATAAAGATAAATGGTTAAATCATACCCTACCTTGCGCTGCGATAAAAGCATCTCGAAGCTTATATCCCTTTGAAAAAAAGTAAATGTGTTAATAAATAACTCAACCAAAATAATTGACGCACATTCTTAAATGTATACGTTTTACCTTTTTACATTTTAATATTATACAACTGTTCTGTAGCTGGTAACATTGATTTAATGAAACTGACCCATTTATAACATAGTGTGTTAAATAATTGTGAAAAATGTATCTTTACTCTATATTTTCCTTATTTGATTTTGTTATACAATTGTTGCATTTCTAAACAGTTTTAAATACGTCTAAAAGAGCAATTCACTTGATTGCTTTCATGTTAAGTGTCATGTTTTTGTCATGACACCACTTTTAAAAACATTTATCATTTGAACTTTTCCTCAATTTAACAATTTCACATCAAAACAGATTTCAGTGAAGTATTTACTATACAACAAGTACATGCTGTTTGGAAGTTCAACTTACGTCGATATGGCTAGCATTTATGTAATCTGAACTTGGATCAGACCCGACTGTGTGCAGTATGACCCTGTTGTGGTCATCTATTAAATAACATTATAAATGATGAAAAAATAACCTTTCGTAAGACAGACTTAAACATGCTTGTTAAGTAAAGGTTAAGAAAATACAATATTGTCGGTTATATGAGCTTTGTGTTAGACATCTTTAATATGGTCTTTCGCATTAACAATTCGATTTGGATAAACATACATATTTGACATTAAATATACCATAAATTAAAAATGCATTTTTATCGCGGCTCATTCTTTTTATCTAGAACTCTTCTTAAAACCAAACAATATCATGCAGTTGAGTTTAAAATAGTATTGCTTTATATATGTCTTAGAAAGAATAAGCAGTTATGAAATGGTATTGATGCGCAGGACTGATCCTTATGGGTGATGCGTAGGACTGATGCTGATGGGTGATGAGTAGGACTGATGCACATGGGTGATGGGTAGAATGGATGTACATGACTGTTGTGTGTTGCCGAGATCTACGGTTGATACCTATATCTTAAGTGTACAACTAATCTGTGTGACTGGTGCATATGGGTGATGCTATGAGTGGTGCACATGACTGATACATATATACACATACATGGGTACATCTGCTGGTATCTGTTCTTGTGTTTGTTGCTTGACCTTTGGGCCTCCAGACAAGAATGCTCAGCAATAGTTGGTATTTGCTGGAACAACATGTGATTTTATTATTGGTCAGCCTAATTACAACTGCAGACAAACACACTATCTTTGATGTTTAAGTCTTGTTTGCACGATGTATTTTATTTCAGAATAACGTATTTATTTAAAATAGCAAAAATCAACCTCCATTTTAATGCTTCGACCATTCGAACTCTTCGCTTGTACAGGAAATGATGTAGAAATGTATGATATATAGATGTATGCATGCACTTGAAAAAAGCGCTCGTAATCCTGATTAGACCAATATTTAAAGTGTTTGAGGTGTACAACATTCTTACCAATGGAATACATATTCTTTTTTCTTACTTATACGTTGTCTTAAGGCATTTTAGATAAAACAATATCGAATAAGAGACATAATTACCCGAAGAAAGTGCTACTAGAATTAAAGTTAAGTTAAAGCGAGAATAAACATTAAGTAGTGAGTTCATGTGTAAACATTTAATAACAAGAAGGAACTGCAAATACTGTGGGGGAAACGCACCGCAAACTCAGCCGCTAGTTTTCCTGGATCATGTTTCTCATCCTCTAAAAATCTTATGAGATTTGCCAAAAGTATGCCATGTTCTGGCATCTTAACGATGGGAGCTGTGCCTTCCACCAAGTTGTAATATTCGCAAACGTCTTGGGCTATAGCGGCTGCATGTTGTTGTCTAGATTGGTCAGCATTGTCACAAGTTCTGTTTCTCAGCGCCAGTCGGTCAACTTGGAAATCAAAACAAAAATAGTTATGTTGTCATATCGCAATATAGTTTAACGTCCAGCCGCAATATATTTTATAATTGTCAGATCTCATTAAAAGTGGAATGCCGAATATTTTCCACCACGATTTTTGTCTCATCGAATGTAATCTACGTTGTTATTTAATTCCTCCTATACGGATTGTTACCTGTATTTCCTTTAATGGACATTGGACTGTGTTCCTCAGTTCCATCTTCAGATGAACTGGATGCTACAACCATTTATTCTTCTCTGGTTATGTTTTATTTTGATTCAAAAAGTTATTTCACTTATAATTAACCATTTTTGTTTAGTTTTTCTAATCGAAATAATACCCCTTTCTTTTCTAAACACTGTGGACATTATTTTTCAATGACGTCACTACTTTCGTCATAACTTATTAAAGAAAACATCAGCGCTTGGACACTTTTGTATTCAAATAGATCAGTTTTCTTTTCATTGCTTGAATTTGAGAAACCCATCAGGAAGTGCGAGGTTAGAGCTCTGTTAAACCGATTTAAGCACCCCAGTCGGCCCATATTGCCGATTGACCGTTCCAAGGCGGTAACTGTCTGGTTTGCTTTTTTTGTTAAATAGCTCATAAAAATGTTCTTACTTTTCACTTGGCTTGCACGTGAAATACCATTGTCCTGTGCCTTTTCAGAGTTTGATATATGTTGCAATAATCATAGGACTTTGTCATATATTCTTATTTTGGAATTGTTAAATCTTTACAAAGGAATACTTACTGTTTAAAACTAAATTGTCTGTATCTTGTGTACTATATAATCAATACCCTCGTTTCGTTAGTGCGTACTTCTATTAGTACACCTACTATTATTGCTACATACTACTACCGCCTTTAAGTTACTATGAAAACAAATGACGTTATAATGCCCTAAAATTTGTAAAAATAAAATCAAAGAACGTAAAAAAGGTATTAAAAAATATAAAATACCACTGTCCAAGCCTGAGGCGATCATTCTGTTGACATACGCCGTCTCATCACTAGACTGGACTCGTACTGGTTCTTGGCGGCGTTTGTTTCGTCTATATTAATGAGAGCTAAAAACTAAGCGACATCATGGGAATTGGACTAATAATGAGTTCGTATTAATCGTCCAGAAATTGATTTATTACACGTGTGCCTTTCTGGTCTAAGGCATAACAATAATGACCTGCTCATCATTTAAATATAAAATTAGACTCCGTAACACGATACTAGTATGTGCGTAGAAAGTGCATATTGAAAAAGATTCACTGAAGAGACTGTGATATAGGGCCAAGACAAAGAGAAGATTTTTTTTTTCTGAAAAACTAAAGTTCATCTTCATTTGACTGTTTTATATTCTTTTTAAACGTTAATGTCTTACTTGATTAAAAGGACGGACGACATGACAGGACGGTCTGACTAGATAGATTCGCCGGACACACAAAATGTTAGATATACTAACGACACGGTAAAATGGAACTGGATGTCTGACACGACTGACCGACGGGACTGACTGGACTGATAATACTGACAGACTGGTTGGAATGAGTGGAAGCAATGACTGGTCGGATTGACAAGAGAGTAGATGTATATTTGTTGTATAACAACTGTAAATTTAAATAAAATATAGAATGCGTAAAACAATTTTTTATTACTTTAAATTGTTTCTGGTGATAATTGCACATTATTAAACGTTAATATACCAAAAACAATCACTTATAAAATAGTAGATGAAATACCTACCATGCAAACCATACATGCAGTAAATATAACATTATAACATGAATGGTGCTTTAATGATTTATCTACATTGGAAAACATATGACAGATACACAGAACTTAATTGAGCATTACAATTCACCTGGATGGTATGTAGAACCGTCTGTAGGCCACAACTGTCAAGAGTACGACACCCAGTAGTGCCAGTAAGGCTACTATAGTACCGACCACTACAGGTTCATAGGTATGTTCGTCTTGAACTGACAGCACAACTAGATGCAACACCAGCAGAATTACAAGGAGTAATATCGACAGGTAGATAAGAAGAGACATAATGATGCCAGAACACGCAATATTTTTTTTTCAGGGCGTTACATTGCATAACATTATCTTATCCATAAAATATATAAGGACAAAATGTATTAGGCTTAAATTATTCGGAAAATAAATAAAATTAGACAGATACGACACATATTAAGATAGCGGTTGTTACGAAAGTTAATGTGTCGATTAATTTAAGGACAAACAATGCATGGTGAGCTATGGAATGGTTTAGGTTGTAATAACTTGCTCCCAGTCGATTATAAAGACATTTGCTTAAATTAAGATGCACAGCCGCCTTACCGATTTCACATAGGCTCCCCTGCCAGCCAGTCTCACATCCTCCATCACAATGTCCGTCCGTCTTGTTGCAAGCTTCCCGGTCAGCGCAGTGTCCACTACAGCTGTGGGAACAGCCCATTCCAAACGTACCGTTCGAACATTCTATATTTAAAAATAGTAATCATCTCCTGAATTCCTTTAGTTAAGGAGTGATCAGGAACAGTGTATACCTATTAAATCAGAATAACAAGTGACTCCTTTTAGTCTTCCATAGATATTCCTTCAACCAATATGAATGGCCAATGTCTTGAACTTTTTTGCTAAGTCACTATGATACTACATTCTTCTTTTATACTGATTCCTTTCGGAATGGAAGACGGGGTATAACCTATATACATTATATGTTATTTGGTAAGTCTAGTTTAACTGTCTATTTTACCTGTAAAGAAGTGTTAGTGTTTGTGTCTTGAGGAGGTCACTTGACTTATTACAGTTTATGGGACCTGTTCTATTACAACATGGTATCAGAAAATCAGACCAAGTATTATGACGGCACTCATTATTTGGCTCTTTCTTTGCAAACATTAGGTAGAACAAGTCGTATAAACGTTAGAAAATAAGATTTGCCTTCGTTTCAGAAAGTGATTAATCTATTTATCTTCATGTACATGCAGCATGCAGAAAGCAGGTGGTTAAAAGAGACGTTAATGGAATGTCTCGATGTATAATTGGGTGGCAAAGTCAATGACAGAAAGCGAAAAGAAAACGTTCAATACGCCAACAGACAAATATGTCTGCAGAAAATCTGCCTACTAAAATCTAACAACTGACGATACGCAAACAGAAGATTTACCTGCATACGCGTGATCATAATCGTCTCAAGCAACACATGATGTAAAAAAAACTGAGCAGTGCCACTTTCCCCTGAACAAAGAAGTTCATTTCAAATTAGTTAAGCAAAGTGTTTTCTTTAACAAATGAATAGCCTTTGTTAAATATTTTGGAAATGTTGGTCTGTTTTTTTTGTTTCATGAATTGCATAAAGATCATTTGTTGATAAATCACAATATTGAAAGAATTAAAATAAATAAAAAAACACACTCCCTGTTCTCTCGTACTTTTTGTTGCGTCCGTGTTTTTTAATTGGTCGATGTGTCCCACTTTGTCGAGAGTCAACATGAACTACATGATCATACCTGCATCACATTGGTCCCCCATCCATCCAGCAGCACATCCACTGTGACAGCGTCCGTCTACCTTGTCACAAACATCGTTGTACATACAGTGACCACTGCATTGTCCGGAACATTCCGCACCGTAGGTGTCATTGTTACATTCTGAAAATGTAAGCATGGCATTTTGTAAATATATTTGTTAAATAATTTGATTGTGTCTCCATTTTTTAAGATGATATAAATCATAGTTTATTTTTTGTGATGATCTAACTTAATGTTGTGGTAATAAACTATTTTACTGAAAACATTGCATGTCTGTAAGTATTGAAGACAGACAATAACATATCACGAAACTGTTCTGTTTTGTTTTAAGTAATACTTAAAAAAAATGAAATATTTGTTAAAATCATGGTCTAGAAGAACCAGTTACTGGGAAGCCTATAATACCGGCGCAGAAAAGGATTTAAGCCGATTTGGTGTTTGGGTCGACCTTGTATTTACATGTAGGAAATCCCAAATATGTATTTAATACTGTTTTTACTTTATAACTTGCATATTTATATTTATTACGCTTGAATTGACTCATAACTGAATTTCGTATTTTGTATTTCAGGTTTTACGGCACACCGACATTTGACAGTTCATACGGCGTCGAATACAATGAAGTTAAACGCGAATTAAAGTTAAAATATGCGAGTAGAAATATAAGTATCTATCAGGTTTAAATCATGATAACTGAAAATAGGTTAATATATAACACACTTTCAAAGTGTATAACGCTAGCTGAATAAACTAAAAACATATTAAGAATACCAATCTCGTTCAAGAAGCAAACAAGCATAGAATCTGACACTGTAAAAAAGTACGAACATGCCATTGACATTAAAGCACTTAGCCCGTATATAGTCTGTTTCAATACAATGTAATAAAATATGGTTAACTGCCGATGGTTCCTGGCAAGGGACACATTCAGGTTGGTCTTCTCCTTTTAAAAGATATGAATGAGTTAATCTAGTATGTCCAATGCGACAACGGGTAAGAGCTACGTCTTCCCGTTTATTTTCTTTGCAAATAGAGATATTGCCACCGGTTTTATTATTTGGAATTTGTTAAAAAATAGTATTGTCCCAACTTGTTTTCGGGCCCTGCTTGTAGGGTTCGTAGAATTCTCCGGCTGCCGTTACCTGTAGCGGGGGTAATAACCCTCCAAAGGTAGTCTACCTGTTTGCCATGGGTGGCGACCCAGCGTTTTTCTGATGACGGGATCGTGATGGCTGAGGTTAGTGGAGACTTGTCAGAAATGTCAACACTGACGAATACACAATTTTGGGCTTTATGGATTTGAGTTATGGAGTAGACGGGTGGTTATACTGGTCCGGTATAACCAATCGGCTGGCCGTGTTGTTCATAGATTGCTACTATTTCCCTATTGTCCACACTTACGTAGTCCTCCTACTATCCACTCTAATTTCTGCATTTTCTTTGATTGTATACCGTGTAATGCACCCCTTCCCTCTAATTGTCTCCTTTTACTTATAATATAATAGACAGTCGGCTATACGGATCAATCTGGCATCATTTACATTTTGTATTTCATGTCAGAGTATAGTACTATGATATCACTGGCGTTGGGAGGTCGGATACCCACTTTATGTCAACGTCTTCTTGGTGGGCTCCGAGGTGGGCAGGTGGTGGCTCAGAGTGTCGAAATCTTAAATTCACATGTATCGCAAACGCAAATGCTTTGAACCGATTCCTACAAAATCATCAGAAGATCCTGATACAGACACTTCAAGAACTGACAAAAATTCCCACATTTCCTTGTATTACAATTTTTTAGAATCCCCCCATTTCAAAAATATTACCGTTTGTAAGTTAAAAATATATCAAAGGACTTATTGGAACGGTGGAACATGTTTATTTATTGAGACAAAGAGAAAACATATTTCGGACAAAATTTTAAAATTAACATAATTCTGTTCACTCAAAGTATGCACTTTCCCACATAACACGCTAAATTACTCCAAGGCGTCAGTCGTTGCCTCGACCTATCCGGACTGTCGAAGGAGGAGTTCCTGGCGGAGCGCACACCACAAGGTGTCAGTGGTGTCAGGAGGATTTCCTTCTCCAGGGAAAGGCCGCAATCAACACATTAGTTTAAACAACTCAAAACTTACACCAACAATCAAAATTGGTTATCTTATTGACAAATTTCAAGTCTACATTCCAAGTCCATTACGTTGTTTTGATTGTCAGAAATTTGGTTACCATGAGTATAAATGCTCAAATAATATCATCTGCGGACGATGCAGTGACGTGCTTACGCCCCAAATTTTAAGCGTGAAACTGAACCGAAGTGTTTAAATTGCTCCGAACCTCACGAAAGTAGGTCCAGAGATTATCAAACTTTAAAAATTCAAGAAAGAGGTGCTTAAAATCAATTATAAGAGAAACAAAATTCTGTCTGAAATGTTTTTCTTGTTTTACTATTAATAACGAAAACCGATTTCTGTTGGCTTGTTTAATAAATTGCTTGCTCTGTGTCCTTTCATTTTTGACATTATTTAAATTAGTACTAGTAGGTTGGATATTAAATTTCTTAAGTGCCGCTCTTCGTTTTCAAATGGATTTGTTGCATTCATCTTTAACAAAGGTTTGCTACTCTTTGATTTTGTCGTAGTTAGGTATACACTTTTCTGCTATGTCGTGAATACTTTTTGAGAATGACTGTATTTTATCATCCGCATTCTCAAATGTTGAAGTTGTTAATTATTCACCACAAAACATTGAGAATAATTCCGAATTCGCTCTGTTCACCCTCTAGTTAGTATTATTGTCGCTTAAGTTTACAGATTCGTTGTTAAATTTTACTGGAAAGTGATGACTTGAAAGTTCAAGAGATGAATAACGTACTGAAGCAGGATGTGAGTAAGTTGCCTTTTTATTTTATATTTTTGCCTATTCATAAGGCATATATCATTTTGGGCTATAAAGTCCCTAACGTTTTACCCATATTGTTATAATCAGAATTATCCCATATTGAGTTCTGTTCATTGAAGTCCCCTACAAGAATATTAGGGGAAGGTAATTTATTTAGTAAGTCATTTAATTTTGATTTTGAAATATATTAGTTAGGTGGAAGATAATCAAAGCAAACTGTAATTACTTTATGGACTGTTAAACGAATGGCAACATCCTATTAACCGGTATTTAGGTTAAACTTTGAATGTGGCAGTTTAGAGTTGACAAGTATTGTCGATCCTCCAGCCGGTCTTTCATATATTGTATGAATGTGATTGTATATAGAATAACCTTTAAAATCAATGTTATCATTTTCCTTCAGGAATGTCTCATCAATTCATAGCACAACAGGGTTTAAAGTGGCAAATAGAAGTAAAATTTCATTAAAATTGGCTCTAAACCTCCGACAATTCCAATGCACATTTTTGTTGTGCATGGGATAATACTAAATCGTGGAGCCTTAACGGTGATCTTGATGCTTTGTCCCTTACGGAATCTGTTTCCATCAAACAATCAAATCTATTTAGAGAGTTGGACCGGCCAACTCTTTTCCCCCGGGTATTAAGAGGACTTGGTACTCTTGTTCTTTCTGCCTTTTTTTTGAGGCTTTGAAACAGGTTCTGTGGATTGGGTAGACGACGGTTTGGAAGGTTGTTGAAGGAAGTTTAGAACATTTTGTAGACGACATTGATTTGGAAGAGGTAGTTTTTTTAGTTATGATAGTATTTCTGGTTTTGGTTTCTGAAGACGTATTTTTTAAGTTGGTTGGAATTATGATTTTGTCAGATTATTAGTCACCTGATAGAGTTTCATATTGAATCGAATTTTCCTGGCAAACCGAAGAGGTTGATTTTGTTATTTCAGCGTAAGAAGTTTTGGAAGGGACAGCTGTCGGGCACTTCGGACACGCTTGACACTCAAAATTTTGTGAGTGAGCAGGTTCGCAACATCTTTTGCGGATGATATTGTTTGTGCAAGTAGACTCATGGTAACCAATATTTTGACTATTAAAACAACTTAATGGTTTAGGAATATATACTTGACTTCAATAGTGGTGGGAGGTTTAGGGTTGTTGAATGTTTGGGATTTATGTATTTGTTGCTATACTGCGTCCTTCGAGGCGAGGAGGAAATTCTTCTTGCACCACTCACACCTCCTCCAACGAAAGTCCAGAAAGATCAGGGCAGCGGATGTCACCTTTCGAAAAGTTAAGGGAATTATGCGGGAAGGTTTTGACTCGGTTCAAAACATTTGTCTTTGCGATCCATGTGAATTGAATTTAAGATTTCGACACTCTGAGTCCCCATCCGCCTCGGTGCCCAACAAGGAGACGTTTACATGGAGTGGGTATCCGACCTCTTAACGTCAGTGATATCAGAGTGCTGTACTCTGAAATGAAATACAATATGTAAATGATGTCAGATTTATCCGTATAGCCGGCTGTCCATTAGATTGAAAGTAAAAGTTACACGGCATACGCTAAAAGAAAAAGAAAAAAAATAGAGTGGATAGTAGGAGGACTAAGTAAGTGTGTTCAATAAGGGAATAGTAGGAATCTATGAACAACGCGGCCAGCCGATTGGTTATACCGGATCGATATATCCGCCCGTCTACTCCATAACTCAGGGCCAAAATGGTGTATTGGTCAATGTCGACATAACTTACAAGTCTTTATCAACCTCAACCATCACGATCCAGTCATTACGGAGACGCTAGGTCCGACACCCACGGCAAACAGGTGGGCTACCTTTGGAGGGTTCTTACCCCGCTACAGGTAACGGCAGCCGGAGAATTCTAAACCCCTACCGACAGGACCCTTACTGAAATTATGTCAATTATTATGTTTATTGGAGAAGAATAATAGTAAGAATAATATCGCCTTACAGATTTCTATAGAAACAAAAATTACCTGTTAGACACGTTAACCCTTGCCAACCCGCCTTACAGCCACCTTCACACGTTCCGTTTTTCTTGTCACACATTTTCTCTTTTTGGCAATTGGAACTACATCTATCACTGCAGTTAGCACCATACGAGTCGTTGGGACACTCTGATGAAAAGATAAAACAGTTTTAGAGGAGAAGTTTGAGTAATGAATAGTGTTCCTCAAATTGCAGTTTTAATTACTCCCAACATTTAGTTGAGATTATTTAATGGATTTACACTCCTTAATGCCGGCGATCTTGGATCAGATAGCACGTATTACCTCCGTCAATGTTAAAGAGAATCTTCTTAGGACGGTATACCATATGAGTACCTTTTGTCAACGGTATTTACTCTTAACATATAACCATAATGTTAAATAAAGAACAATTTTTATTACTTTAATTTAACGAAATAGTTAAAGTTCATCTATTTAACGTGTTTTTCCATTGACTAAAGAATCTTACAAACAGAGAATTCATGGCTTAGTGTTAAAAAAGTGTTCTATTTATTTTTAGTTTAAGAAACTTGAATATTTATTTTCAACAAATGCTTAAGCTACACTGTCATAATAGAAATATGGGTCAATCTGGACATCACGAAAACGTCGGCATTGTCATTTTCTTCAAACACACAAACCTCTAATAAGTTAGAAAAAAATCAAAACGGTTGCTTAGCGCCAAGTTAAAAGAACTAGAGGGGGGTATTAGATACTCCAAGTACTTCAAAATATGAGTTTCATGAATTCTCTTTCCTTCGCCATACTATCTCAATTTTAAGCATAAGGTCAACCCGCCTTATTAATTTTCAATACGAAAACATTGAATACGAAATATTTACGACGCTTCGTTGCCAATTTATCTACTCAACCAGGTTTTGCCTTTATAAAAAACATGTTTGTCCAATTAATTTACACAAATAAACGTTGGTTATATACAAGACGCAAATAAACCGCATTTTCAACATATGAAGACAAATTAAGAAACTCTACGCATCAGCGTGTAATAACTATATTTTTATGTTCTAATGCGAAGCTCCTGTCGAATCGTATGTAAAGATATTCATAGCAAAGTTGCTCACAGTATAAAGAAATTAGTTAAAAATGCATCTTCAAAAATCTGTATCTAAATAATGGCAGAAATCATTCAACTCAGTAGTCGTTAAAGGTATATCGATTACTACAGTCCTAAAAATGTAAGGGTTGATGTTTGTTCACGATATAATAAAATTTACGGTTCGAACTATAGCCACTTTACGTTGAGATAAAAAGTTACAATTTAGACTACGTTGCTATAGACATACACTCTCGGTTCATTAAGTTAACCTCTGTCACAGGCTCAGAGTAATCTACAATGACATTTTTTCTTATTTTAACATAGTATATATTCACATCACACAAAGTGTCTTTGTAATTATCAATAAACATTTTAACAACAACTGTATGTTTGATTGAAGTATTAAATAAAATATAAAATTAGTGTATATATTAGTGCTTACATTTATTGTGTTTTACGTTTAATATTATATGCTCGTATTTGTTTATTTATTTTTTCATATGCCAACAAAAAAATGGTTATTTATTAGATGCTTTTAGCATCTCGGTTAGTTGAAAAGGCATTTTTGAGATTAACATGTTGGGAATGGCTAAGACCAGCTGAGTACAGTTGCCTCACAATGTGGGTTTGTGTTCTCACCGGTGGGGGACTATCGGTTTCCGAATGCCTGTTTAAATGTCCTGGAAGTGGTAATTAAATGTGTGAAAAAAAGTTAACGTTTCGGGGATATTGGCAGGTTGAAAGTGTCCGTATGAAATCAATACAATGTCTTTGAATGTGTGCCAGCTACCGACAGGAAAGATCCCATCTTTATTGCCTTTTCGGGATCTACATGGCTGTTTAAAAAGGTAGTGGTAATTGCTTAGAACTATTACAATTTCCTCACTAGGTATATGCGTGAAATATCATGTGTGCAATAACATATTAATCGTTCGCCTTCTTATATTTTGAAGGAAACCAAATACCCAGATCATACATTTGCTTAATAAATAAAAAAGATAGGTTTCGCTACCTACAATACGAAGGACATGTATATTTGATTACGATATGAAATGCTGTAGCATACATGATGCAAAACTGTAAGTTAAGTAACGACATGCTTATTGCTCTACAAGGTACGCTATGTCATTTTAAGATAAATTACCAAAGAATTGCGTTCAATAGGCGATGTTTAAGTTTCCATTTAAATTTCCACAACTCTACCTTTGTCACACTTGTCGCCCATCCATCCAGCTGCACATCCTCGGGGACAGTGTCCATCAACATGGTCACATTGACCGCTGTCTTACACCGTTCGTACATGTTATTGACTTTAAAATACTTAGGCCGAATATGGTCTGTGTCAATACAATGTAATAAAATATGATTAACTCTAAGAGGATCCTGGCAAGGAACACATTAAGGGTGAAGTTCTCTTTTTAAAAGATATGAACGAGTTAATCTACTATGTCCAATGCGACAGCGGGTAAGAGATACATCTTCCCGCCTACTTTCTTTGCAAATAGATATTGGCACAAACGTTAGGTTTATTTACGTATAATTTGTTGTAAACCGTATTGTCCCAACTTGTTTGCCATTCGATTGCAACATATCGATTCTTAAGTGGTTTAAAATCCGGGTGCTGTGTACAAAGATCTGTAACAGTAAGGGCTGAAGCAGATTTTGCACTTTTATTTGCATCCTCGTTTCCTCGGATGCCTACATGACTAGGTAGCCAAAAGAAAACAATATTCTTATTAAGAGAAACTTCATCAAGTTTTATAGGTAATTATCTAATAAAGGGGTTGTTAAAATAGAGATTTTAAAATATTGTAATACTGACAAAGAGTCAGTAAACACTATAAATGTATCGCCAGGATGATCTGATATGAAATCAAGAGTAAGGTTAACAGCCTGAACTTCGGCTCTAAAGATACAATACAACAAATTTTACTAACAGAAGCGCAGCTGATATATGAATCTAATTTTGAGCCATCAGTATATATTTCGAAGTAGTTGGAGTATTTCTTGTTGCTTAGTTCGATACAATTAGAGCGTAGTACGAGAGGGTCTGTGTTTGAATCATTATTTGTACAAAAAGTAAAATCAACAACAGGAGTGTTTAACTGCCATGTTGAAAATTCCAAGACATAATGTTCCATTATTTGATTTCAATTCAGATGTGATTGTATAATTTATAACCAAAAGGTTTTATTGCTTTTTGTTTACGCTCGTACAAGTATTTAGGATTGAATATGACACTGTCTGCAGATTTTTTAGGATTAGATTTAACTTGTAATATAATGAACTGAAGCGCAAGTTTCTCTCGTCTTAGATATAATGATGGCCCAATAGCTTCAACGTAAAGGCTCTCTACAGGAGGGGTCCTGAAAGCTCCAAGGGCCAGATGGAGTCCCTTGTTGTGGTCAACGTCTAGCGACTGGGGATATGATCTCCTGGCAGAGCCGTAAACAATGCTGCCATAATCTATTTTTGATCTTACCAGTGATCTATGAAGTTGTAATAAAAAGCTTTCTATCAGCTCCCCAGTCGGTATGAGATAAAAATGTCAACAGGTTAAGACATTTAAGCCATTTAGTGTTTACATATTTGATATGAGGTATAAACGATAATTTGCTGTCAATTATGACACTTAGACATTTAGTTTCTTTGACGACAATAATACGAACTTTATTGAGAAACAAGTCAGGATCGTTGTACATGGTTCTTTTCTGACGGCAGTGTATGTAGTTTATTTTGGTGGTTGAGAATTAAAAAAAACATTGCTGTTACTCTAAGTTTGTAATTTGTTGAGGCATTTTTGTAATTGCCTTTCTATCGTATGCATGTTTTTTGGAATGATAGCATATAAGGAAATCGTCCACACACAGTGAACAATCTACTCCACTATTTAAAGTTTTTACAATGTTATTTATTTTATTGTTTAACAAAGTAACTGACAATATATTACTCTGAGGGACACCTTGTTTCTGTATATGAACAGAAGACAAATATGCCTAAATTTAACTTGAAAATTTCTGTCATAAAGAAAACTGTTA
>CM017558.1:30503951-30593712 GCA_007844125.1 Sinonovacula constricta | reverse complement strand
TAAGAACAACGGGTTTAGTTTTGTCCTCCTGAACTTAATGAACTGATGTAAAATATAATGGTATTTTCTTTGAAACCAATAAAGACACATTAGTTTCTGGTATGATGGTGGTGGGTTGTATATCAACATAACGAAAGCAGCAAATTGTATCTGCATTCATCACTGGAGACTGCTGAAGGCAAAATGGAAAGAAGAAAGCAGTTTGGTGTGGATGAAAATGTCATAATCAATAACAACAATGTAACATTTGTATTATTATTTTGTTTTCAATAAGCACAACCTAAAACATGATAATAATATTAAAACAGCAGTTAAGTCGAGCCTGCAATCCACCACCCTGATCTTCACTTCCTTGCAATGTTCTTAAAAGACATGTTTAATTAAAAATGTTTAGAGCTATCTTAATAATTCTTACTTATATATATATATATATATATATATATATATATATATATCTATCTCTCTCTCTCTCTCTCTCTATTCTCTCTTCTCTCTCTCTCTCTCTATCTCTCTCTCTCTCTCTCTCTCTCCTCTCTCTCTCTCCTCTCTCTCCCTTCTATATATATCTATATCCTAATATATATATATATATATTATATATGGTATGGAATCATTTCAAGCAATCTAATATACATATACAATAGAACGTTGGTAATATAGAAAACATGTTTATGTATACTTGCAATCATTTTAATCCTCTTTAACTACCTGATTTTAAGCCCTGAACCTCATCACGACTACACGTACAGTGTATGTCCATGTAGGAATCTGATTTGCCATAACAGTTTACTTAATTAAAAAATGCTAGAAGTTTTTTCAGCTGGAAAATAGTTTTAATGCATCCAGGTTACAAAGCACGTGATTCTGACATTTCATCTTAAGTACCTGTGAACTTATACTGTCACTACATTGCTATCAAGACTTTTATTGTATAGTTTATAGGTGAATAATGTTAAGCTTTATTTGTTGCTGTACTGTGTGATTTCAAGTTAAATTAGTAATATGTGTGATATATTGTCACTGATAGTCAAGTGATCCCCATTACTTTTTTTAAATTACCAATATTAGTACTATAAACAACCAGGAAAATGATTGTAAGACATCATCTTGAGTTATGTTATAATACATATGTAAACATAAACACATAAAAACCAAAACATTTTTGAAGGAATACATGTTAACATAAACGTGTAATAAACATTTACATAGGAACTCAATATTACTATTAAACAAATTTCAACAAAACCATTGCACTAGATTCCTCTACAAAAATAGTAAACAATATTTTTTTACTCTCAGTATAAGGCCAGTAACTTTATGCCTGCGTGACACATTGGTCCATTGTTATTTTCTAAATCGTTTCATGTTTATCAAGTCATTACTAAGGTAATGTTTATTTGTGTCCCTCCAATAAATACATATTAAATATAAAAAACTAATACCAAGCAGGAATGCTTAAGAGGATTTGTAGAACCGATGGATGTTCGCCAAATAAACGCTAGTCCAAAAGGGCTTTTTTGCCAAATATATGTTTTTAATTAATGTGTGACAATGAACAAAGGGAAATAACTCCTAAATTATGGAAAATAGAGTAATGGTCCTTGTACACTGTACTTGAAGTCAAAGTCTTCTGGATTTACAGGGTTTTGCATATTATTGCACTTCTGAAAAGTCCCTGTCAGGAATAGTTACTGCCATTCCTAAATGATCAATGCGTTAGCATCATGCCTTCATCTGTCAAAACATCCCTTCTTCTAAGCAGAGTCTCAAAATCATTTAAACGATCAACAAAATCAAATAAACAATCTCAAAGTAAAAAAAATAACAAGACACATATCTACAATGATATAACAACGAAGGAGACGAACTAGCACATTTTCAAAGACTTTGGCATGACATGTTCTGTGATGAAACCATAAACCTACAGGGCTTTTAGTTTACAAAACTACCATACCAAATGTACTTTTTTTCTTAATAAAAAATTACATGTTTGCACGCTGAGCTTAAATAGTACCATGTTAAAGAAACTATCAAAGTTTTGCCTTAAACAAACAGAACCACACATGGGTAAAAATCAACACTAAGATGTTTAAATTGTTGTGCAACTATCATGCCAATTGTTGTATTGTTTGTGACTGACAAATGCAAATGAAATTTAGTAAGAAACACATAGAAAAGATAAACCGTACTTGCGTGTTGATCTAAAGCAGCCTAAAGAAGTTAATAATCATTGCAACACTATGAGCCTCAAAAACAAACAACAACATAATATGTTGAAGGACAGTTAGTTATTATAGAGGTTATACTTTATTATACTATTTATTGTGGCTGTTCCACGCCTTGCTTTTTGGAACATAAACAGTACCAACGAGCAACGAAATATCAGTTATGTTTACAGACCTGACTAATTGTTTATACGGTTTATTGTCAAAACATTATAATTCAGTTATTTGAAGATGGTGTCCACTTAAAACAGATGTAGTGCTGCATTAACTGTGTATAGCATGCCGTAAACACCTGCACCCAACCCAGTCCAATTGTACTAATTGCCCAACCAGAACTACTTTTATATGTGCTCGGGCGTCAGCAACGGAGCTATATCATTACGATTTTTATGTCAAAGCATGGGATCTAACCCAGGGTAACCCGTTTCTGGAGCCAAACCTCTACCGTTTGCCCTACCAGGTCTGAGTCCACCATTGTAAATATAGCATGCCATGAAGATCAAACCAAGTCCCATTTTCCCGACACCAGGCAGACCAGTTGTATAGCTATCCTTTTATTTGATTGAGCATTAGAGAGGGAGCAATACTATTATCATGTCTAATGACTTTGGTATGTCGCAGACAATGATATGATTGAACCAGGGGTCTTCATTTCCTCGTGGCTACAATCTATCGATTGCGCTGCCAGGTCCGGTCTAGAATAATCATACTAAAGGTAAATGCACACAAGCAACATTTGGACAGTAAGTTTCAATTACTTTTTCTACAAAGTCATAAATTGAAAAATCCCTACCTCCCAGCTTCCATGTTTTAACAGATCAAAACTCTTTGAGCAACCTTCCAATAGCTCACCTTGAGTTTATACTCAGGTAAAATACAAATGCTCATTTGACCAACTGTAACTAAGTCAATTAAAATATCTAAGGTGAAGACATGTATGTTATCCTTACCAAAGTTCCAAGATCGGTGGTCTGTGTTTCAATAATCCCCACTCCACCCTTCTGATTGACACGTAACAGCAATTAAAAATATGCTAAATATATGGTTAGGTGTAACTTGATATATTTTTTTGAACTACTTTAGGCATGACTTATTTCAGAGGAAAAAAACAAAACACAAGTCATTTTTTGTTTATTTCAAAAGTGCGAAAAGACAATACCTTAACAAATAAAAACATCGAACAAAATAATCGATATTCTCGATATCAGTTGCAGGCCCTTCTATGTAGGGCTCCAAAATCACTTACAATTTGGTTTGATTAGATGTATATGGTCTTTTAATACAATTTCCCCCTACGCTGGAAGTCAACTTTGGTTATATTCTGGCATTTTACTTTAAATAATTTACGATAAATGTTTCTACTAACTCTTGAACGGCCCGAAGAAGACTCACAACGCAAATAGATAAACTAAAATCCCAAATAATATACCTTTCCATTGCCTTATTTCACATTGTAACCCAGGACAACAAATACACCGGCATATATGAAGCAAGCATCCAAAATGGTATTAAAACAGGTGGTAGAACACAGATAGTCCCCAAAGCTCGAACACATGTGTTTTGATTTTTTAATTTAAATGTGCACTTGAATATTCTTTATTGTGTTATTAGTACATTTCTCTCCAAGAACACCAACCCTTTAACTGACTCCATCATATTCACCATCACAAAAGCTCCTTCTGGCATCAAAAACGATGGTATAAACTAGTTTAACGATGGAAGCTATAATTTTTCAGCAGAGAGAAAAAATACTACATTGAGGTCAGACCTATTACCTTGACCTAACGGTTAAAAATTGATTGTAATGTCCGGAATATTAAAACTGCATTTGCATATATACGGGCGGCTTGGCAACTATACTAGATTGATGCGATAAAAAGAATATGATATTTCCTATTGTCTTGTGTTTGAAAGCCTGACAATTAAATTTGAACGGGCATGCAATTTGTCAGAACGAACGTACATACTAGAAAAAAAAAGTCAATTTAGGGCCAGATAACAAAGACGTTACGAAATATTTAATGGATTTAATGACTGTATAATGTGTTCGGAATAAGAAAACATTGTGGTTGAACTTTGTAAGGCTGCAATGTACGAGAGTCATGTCAAATTTACTCAAACAATATTCGAAACACTGCATATGATGACGGCTTCTAATTATGAATCCCAAATAACAATAACATAACAAGCGCGGGAACAGAAACCCGCCATGTGACTGGGGTGCCGCCATGGGCTGTCTAACTGTACTTATGGCATCGCTTTGTTGAACTTTCGGCCAGCAATAAATTAAAAGTGACATGACTCAGTTTGACTAATCACAATTTAGAATTGTTAAATCTTTGGAAAATAAAAGATTAAAAGACAAACTTCTGTGTATTTCAGAATTTGCGATTAGCGACGATTTAAATATATTTACTTAAAATGCGCGTATCGATGTGTGTTTTCTATATCCATATATTGAAAGCACAATTATGAAAACATACTTGAGCAAAGCTTTTGGCGTTGCGATGGGTTTTCCAAATAAACGGGTGCATTGTAAACTTGTCTAGAGTATTACTTTAGGTAAGGAGGATTTTATTTAAGCAAGATGTATCTATAAGTCCACAGTTATACCACAGGAAATACAGCGTCTTAAATTGTAGTTTAATCGTCGGGCTCGACTAAATTGTTTATGAACTAATTGTAAAAAACACTTAAATCATGGCAATGCGTTACAATTACGTACATAGAGGCAAATGAGAATAAATCATAATGTCTGAAAAAGGAACTACCATTTATTAAATAAAATAACTGTGTTTTCTCAATTTCTGCGTTCTGTTTGTCAAAGTTTTAACTTTATTTTCTATTGAGGGAGTCACATCTTGTTCAGCTTTACAAATACTTTAATAAGTCACCAGATTCGTTTAATATGTACAGCCAGCACGGCCATTTTGTTATGTTCTTTAGTAATTTCTAGCCATGTCCAGACACTGATTGCAATGTTCAAGATGATATTGAAATTTTCTTCACATTAAACGTGCCCCATACCAGTTGGTTAGAACTGCATTTTCAGCTTGTAAATTATTAAAGGAAAACACCTAGGTTATTAAAACTTCACTTGCTGGTGTTTTTTTTTTGTTATGTCTTGTCTCTGTGTTTTTATCACTTTTACATTTACCCTGTTTGCATTTGGAAGTTAAGAATAAAATATCTTATAGGACCTTTTCTTATATGCCTATTGTATGCACTCATCATAAATATAATCTATTCTTCTAGTAAGAGTAAACTAGTTGCCTTCTTCATTTTTAAGAAATGGGAACCGTTTCTCCAGAAAGCTTGTTTTTTGTTGAATACAACTCGACAGCAGAATGTAAAAGTTAGATGTCAAATCATATTCGCCTTTGTAAATCAATTTGAGATTTCCAAAAATGGTCTATTAAAACATAAAATTTGTAACAAACTGCCTTCTGTTTTAAAATGCTCCTTTGTTTTTATTGTATTGTATTTTATTGTACATCGTTTTTATCGCCCCACCAACAACATTTTGGTTATCTGGAGGCTTTGTTCACTTGCAGCAGATATAGTGCTGCCGTCATGCTGCAGTTGCATGCCGTGAACAGTAGACTTTGACATCAGGTCAACCAGTCAACCTACCCTTATATTTGCTTGAGCGTTAGCAAAGCAGCTATACCACAACCATGTTTAACGACTATGGAATGTCGCGGCCCGGGATCGAACCCAGGACCTCTTACGCCTGGCTGAAGCTCTACAGATTGCGCAACCAGGTCCGTGTATTATTATTATTATTATTATTATTATTATTATTATTATTATTATTATTATTATTATTATTATTATTATTATTATTACAAAAAGTCATAGTGAAGTATGTCCGGAAATTTAACATAGCCAATATCTGTAGAAATGCCTAATATTTTAATAGAACTGTCAGGCAGGCAAACACGTAAGACAGATTCTCCATCAGACATCAGAAAAGAAAACAAGTACGCTTAAAACTATTCACGAAGATGCACGTTTCCAAAAAGAACAGCAATACGCGATATGAATATTAACAAGCATTAAAACATTAACGATTAATACTTTGCTGGGTTCGTGTTTAATTAACGCAAAAAAGAAGGACTTACATTCCTAAGATGGAGCTGCATAATTACTGAATAAGGGAGACAACACTTACAAGTTTAATTGTATAATTCATTGACGCTTACACGACATGTATAACTCACAGCGAATACATGATATATGCATCGTAGATATCCTATTTCTATGAAAAAGTCGCAATCCAATATTCATGTATATGGAAAAATGAAGCTCAACGTATTATAAAGCCAAGTTTTTAATATAAACAGTGAACAATTATAACAAACATGTAAGGAGTATTTGTTAATTATTTTAGCTCAAAGTCCTACGATATCGTTTCAAATGACTGACATGAAAACAATATAGTTTGTCGTGAATATATCTTATTCTCACAAGACAATTCCGTTTGATGCTTCATACATGCCTTGGCTTGATTTTTAATGTGATCATGTCGCGTTACACCTTGAAATTCATTCTTCTAGTCTACCATCAATGCATATGACGCTGTAATCATATATTGTCAGAGATTTTCCTTTTAAAAAAGTGGCTGAACGTTACTATCTTGACTATCATTGAGTGTGCGTTATTTATACAAAAATAGCAGTGTTACTCAGTGTATACTTACGTAGAGTTAAGTCACTTTACTCTCTGTCGCTGCATTTGTTTGCTTCATATCAGAACATTTCAACCATTTAGGGCTCATTCTTAATCTTGCATTTTTTTTACTTTTGTAAATATAAAACAATGTATTCAAATACTGAAATCAAATTGTCAAAACACAACACAATAAAAAAGGAAGTAAAAAGCTGTTAAAATTAAATGATACAATTAACACTATCGACAACAAGTGGTCGCGGACTGAGAACAAAAGTTTCCGGCTTCAGTTGTCTCTTTAACTTTAAGAAAGACAATGGCTAAATCTATCCTTGTTTTTTTTTCATCTATATTCATTATGTTCGTCTTACAACAAGCTGAATTTAAGTTAAGCTTTGAATGTTATTGTGCTCATTTGTAACGTTAACGTCTGAAATGAGGAACATCTTTGTGATTTACGTCTTTCTTCTGGATTATGTTCATGTATATGGTATGTTTGTACAATATTTTTTACGATGCTTTGTGATATTTGCATGTTTTGTAATGGCAGATTTTTTTTCTTTCTATTTGTCTCTACTTGGTTCGAAACTTGAGCCTTTCATGACAAACAACTTTCAGCGGAATGAATATAGTCGAACCTTGGCTATGCAAACTCGGGTTCTTCGAAGCCGAGGCATTATTCGCCGTTTCGGCCGGTCCCGAATATTTTTCTTACATAATTTTATGCAGAAAGCCTCCGATTATTTATTTGAAATAATCAAAGACTATGCAGTATTCGATGTCAATTTTGGTCCCCAACATTCAGCTTTAAAGCTTTCTTCACACATCCTATCCAACGCCCGCTCACATCAGCGGTCGGCCACTGTGTATGGTCAACTGTCAAACTGCAAAAGGAGTTTAATCCATTAACATCAGTGTTTGGCTTCGCTAATTGGTTTGTTGAAATTGTTAATTGGGTATGATGTGTTGATAATTTTGACAAACAGTTACAATGCACCATCAATTAAGCAAGAGGACATCAATTTAAAGGTTGACTTGTATTCCCATTGCCTCACAGCGGTATTGCCTACTGTCAGGGTGGATAAGTATAAATGCTGACCGATATCCCCTTCAACTCAATTGAGAAATGGCAAACATAGCGGGTGAAATCATAGCTGAATTATCCAGCATGAAGGGGATGCACAGATCAGCTTGCCACCATTATGCGTTTATGCTGCGGTTTCTTGACGATGATAACACCACGTCTGTTCGACAACACTTAATACACATATGCATACATTTGTATCTGATTTTACTTTGAAAGGAGTAAAATATAAAATATGATGCTTATTCCATTTGTTTTTCCACCAGATATTTTTTCTTATCTTTCACTGTGAAAAATAGTATGATATATCCATTGCTTCTTGCACATTACGGCGGAGAATCAAAATGGCGGACTCCTAGTCGGATTTTTTAAGTGGAAGCAATTTGGATTATTCCAACCCTTGCAATGACGTCATCAATCAAAAAAGCTGTATTAAGCTTGAGATATATAAGAAAATATGAAATGGGAGTATTGCATAGACATCACGGGGAATCATGTGATCAATTTCTTCCCATTTAAAAACGGGGAATATGTTTTGTTATGCCATGCTGCGATAATTTTACATTTCGAAATGGTTATTTCACGCAACAGCTGTTGTATTGTTAGAAATCAATTAGATTCCTTCGGTACTTTATTAATAATGCGTGTTTCATTACTCCTTAGCATGCATTATTTATTATTATTCCATGCTTTTTTAAATGTAGTGCGCAGCAATGTTAGCCTGATCCTGACGTAATAGTTATTAACAGAAATAGTGTCGTAAAGTGAAAAAGACATGTGCATGTGTTTTCTTTCCGTCAAATACAAATTACAGTTGCAACATAGAATCCCAAAACTTCACATTTCATCGTAGACACCATGACTATAGCATGTTGCATTTGTTTTACACATAGCCAATGACAAACTTTGTTATACAAATTATACAACATATATAGTTTAGGCTGTAGCATTAGGCCTACTCTTATTGGAAGATACAACTTTGCCTGATATACAAGTTATATTGTAGACATGGTTTTAGCCTGGTGCATTAAATGTACACTCAGCTAATGATGAAACTATGCACGTTATACCATTTATAACCTAGACATGGTTTTAGGTTGTTGCTTTAGAGCCACCCTAGTGGAAGATACAACTTTGCCTGATATACAAGTTATATTGTAGACATGGTTTTAGCCTGGTGCATTAAATGTACTCTTAGCTGATGATGAAACTATGCACGTTATACCAGTTATAACCTAGACATGGTTGTAGATTGTTGCTTTAGAGCCACTCTTAGTGGAAGATACAACTTTGCCAGTTATACAAGTTATACTGTAGACATGGCTTTAGCCTGGTGCATTAAATGTACACTCAGCCGATGATAAAACTATGCAAGTTATACCAGTTATAACATAGACATGGTTTTAGGCTGTTGCTTTAGAGCTACACTTAGAAGAAAGATACAACTTTGCCAGTTATACAAGTTATATTGTATACATGGTTTTAGGCTGTTGCTTTAGTGCTACACTTAGCTGATGATACAACTGTGCCTGTTATATCAATGATAGACTAGTCATGATTTAAAAACAGTTGCATTTGGTATACACTGAGAGTATGATAAAACATTGCCTGTCATACCAGTTAAAACCTAGACATGGTGATAAACTGTTGCGTTAGCTTTACACTTAGCTGATGACAAAACTTTGCCTGTATTATTGTGTTAGGTTAACATATAGTGGATGTTAGAACTTTGCCCATAATACCAGTTATAACCTAGCCATGTTTTAGACTACTGCGTTAGGTTTGCACTTAGCGGATAATAAAGCCTCTTATATACATTCACCTATCAGCAATCCGAGCATCAGCAACTTCCTCGTACAGCAGTACTAGTTTAATGGCAAATGAAGTAGACAGGGGCTCGACCGTATACAAATCCGCACTTACAAGGAAGAAAATCAACAGAAAGAACACTTAAAATAGCACGCGCTAAGTGTATGCCGGCTCTTCTTAATACAAGTGATTTGTATAAAATAAGTTCGCGATTTACGGGCTGTGAACAATGGTTAAATGAGGTTCAAGGTTGAATTGAAGAACAGTTTCGATTGTGCATATAGTCTTTTTTTGATGGCATTTATTTAAGGATGTTTCTGTTTTCAATACAGTTGTCTTTAAGTCTGACGAGTCCGAAATAAAGATTTAAGTGAGTCTTACAGCCAACCAGCGATGAATTGGATTTTGTACTCGCATATTTTTCCGAGGCATTGCTACAACAAAAGTAGGTAAACTCGTCCATTTCGACCATAATTTTGCCCGTGCGCTGAGTACATTTAATATTAATTTGAAACTATTTCTTTTAACCTCGGCATTACCGACAGCGAATGTGCGAAATGACCAAGCAACTATTCTTAGTGCAAGAGAGAAACGATATTGAAGTTTTTGTGTTTTGTCCAACTATTTCGCCCAATCAGATGCCAGTTTGTATAAAATCTGCTCGAAAAGACATGTTGCTTCGCCGGTAAGAGATATATAAAATATCGATATCAGTTAAGGCAAAAAAAGAATGTTTGACCTTAATTTTCTAATGAGTTAATCTTTCTTAAATTTGGTACATCGCAGGTTTTATTTCACACGTATGCTTACAATTGGACTATTCTATCATCACAAGCCTTAAATGAACATTTTCACAAATTTTTAAGTTAGGTGTGAATGGTCAAAACTTTAATGAACAAAATAAAAGGGGTGTAGAAAGGTTACTCTGTGTTGGAATGTTGCTATATGTACAACATATTTTCTTGTCTTGTGTATAAGGCAACTGTGATATCGACAAGTTGTGTTGTTGGATTTGTTCTTTATAAAAAAGCAGCGTTTTTAATTCTCTGTTAATATTTTATCTGATTTTCAAACTACACTAATTGGCCAGCACTTTCATCAGTGCCAAGCCATAGTCATGTAGTCCTTCTAATAAAAGAGGTATAATTTTCTTTTGAATACTCATCGCAGTTTTGGTGCCTTTACATATCTTAAATTACTAAAATCATATTATCAAAACACAACATTAGAAAAAAGTAAGAAAACAATACTCACAGTAATTAATTTAAAGATGCATAGAAATACAAAATTAAATCCTCAGTATGTACTTTCTGCATGACGTTTATGATATATATAATGGTTTCAAGTTTAAGTACCTCTTACACTTTAAGAAAGACACTTGGTAACATTCAGTCATATCTTTTCTTGTTATTGTCGCTACATGAATAGTATCTGTGAAGTCGTTTAGCAAGCTTAAATTTAAGTTCAAAATTTTATGCTGTTTTTACTCATGTATACAGTTTAATTCGAGCTCGGATCGGGCAATAGTCATGCCCAAATTTGCGATGAGGTGCAGCTTTGGGATTCACGTCTTTTTTCTGGGATGTGTCCATGTGTATGGTAAGTTTGTACGACATTTTAGCCGACGCCTGATTGTTTAAATTAATATTAGTTTAGAAAGAGTATTTGTTGTTTCACTTAAATATAATGAGTTTTAGTTTATTTCTGTACCTGGTAAAAATGTCCAGGTTTTGTAAATATTGTCTTGTTTCAAGTGATTTTTTTCCCAAGAATGCAATCCTTCTTATGTATTTCTTTAACGTTGTATTATATATTTTAAATAGCTGTATTTCAACCAGAGGGTACAATGTGGATGCAAATATACGCTCGGAACTATTTTTATGGGGAAGTGTTAAAATCAAGCCAAATAAATATTAGTTCAGAATAATTAATTAAAATGAATGATAAAGTATACGAGGGTCTACCGTGGAGTACTGATAAAGTCGCCGATTTGTAAGTCTACTTGCTTTGCCTCTCACCGCGTGGGTTCGACTCCCGTTCGGGGCGAAGGACTTAATGTAGGAAGGTCTTCTAGCTGACTTGTGTGCGTCGGTGGTTCAACCAAGACATGTATCTGGGGTTCTTCCTCTACTAAACTGACGGACGTTGCTATACTGATTATAATTAATCGCTGCCATGGATTAAAAAACAACAACACAAAAAACAAATCAAAATTATACCATGCTTCAATGCACTTTACGTGAATAAGATTTGTGAAATTACTGTTTTTACCTTTCTTCGTAGGCAATTCGTTCGAGTTCATCGAATTACTGCTACTTTTATGTTGCATGTCTGCACATATTCATCAATACCGTACAATTATTTAAATAGCAGATATGTAGCTTTTCCTCAGTATTCCAATTTGTGAGGATTTTCATTTTCTTGCATTAATACTGCTTTCGAAACAAGTAAACAAATGTAAAAAGGTCATATAAATACCTGCTTTGTGGCGTGCTGTATAGATTTCCCGCCCAAATGTTACATAAAACATGCTTATCATACAAGAATCAGTACTGTAACCTCCGCAATATTGTTAAATATAGCATCTTTGTATTTATAGGCTCATACATACGTGTACCTATCTTAGTTTGTAAACTGCAGTAGTGATGTCAATTTGCACCTCATAAAACACATATAGGAACTAGAGTCGTTCAGTTTTACAGTTGAAACAATATCAGTACTTTTAAGCTGTACAAAGATCTCGGTGAAGAATTGCAATTTTTCTGTCCCGTCTCTCTTTTATTTTCTCTCTCTCTTTCTTTCTCTCTTTCTCTCTCTCTCTCCCTCTGTCTCTCTGTGCGTGTTTCTCTCTTTAACCGTGTCTGCCTGTCTCTCTCAATATGTATTTATCTCACTCTCTCTGCTATTCTTCTCTCTGTTATTTAATAATTTATGTTATTTGTATCAACCAAACGGCTTTATTGTTAGATGCAGATCGGTATCCAAGTCTCAGAACGACTAGATTTGACAGAGGTAATCATGTGCCCGGTTTATCTGTACACTTGGACAGGTATTTCCAAATTAAGATAGACCTACCCATGAGCACATGTGAAACTGCCTACATAATTTCCTATCTTATTATTATTATTAGTATAAGTGGTAGTAGTAGTAGTAGTAGTAGTAGTAGTAGTAGTAGTAGTAGTAATAGTAGTAGTAGTAGTAGTAGAAGTAGCAGTAGTAGTAGTATTCGTAGTAGTAATAGTAGTAGTAGTAGTAGTAGTAGTAGTAGTAGTAGTAGTAGTAGTAGTAGTAGTAGTAGTAGAAGTAGTAGTAGTAGTAGTAGTAGTAGTAGTAGTAGTAGTAGTAGTAGTAGTGATAGTAGTAGTATAAGTTGGTATATTGTGATTTAAGTGTATATTTTTCTGCGTTGGTTGTTTTCTAGCTAGCAGTAGTAAGTTTGTCAACAAAATCCTCATACAAATAATAATAAGGCACTTGTGAAAATAAAAGTAATTGTGGGGTTGTTTAGCAAAAGATCTGTGATCATAGATATGTATTTCCTAAAACAGATGCACATGTTAAAGCCTAACATGAGCTGGGCAGCAACGATAAACAAACCTTTCAAATCAATAGTCGTCGCTTTTTTATTCTATAAAAAAGATAATTTTAGACGTTTTAAACGAATTGGTCAGGTATATACTGTTTTAGATGGTCGTTTATATTTAAGAAAATAAAACAAAAACTTAACTACCCAACTGAAATATTTAATAAAAATATCTGATCACTACATTAAATTGAAAACCTATTGTCATTCAAAAGATTGTAATATCAAAGGTTTTCGATGCAATTTTACCGCTTTAATCTCAACAATCATGTTTGCATTGTGCAGGTAAAAATAGTAGTTATGTGTATCCGTCAGTCAAAAACATTTCACTGATTGGCTCGATATCGGTGTAATTATTTAAACATATGAAATGCTGTTTGTGTGTAATGTACCTTCTCGTAATTGTCGTTACGTCTCATTGATTATTTACATACGAATGTGATCTTATGATGTTAATATGTCTTACTTGAAAGCTTTTAGTGCCATTGAAATAGTATTAACTTGTTAACCAGAATTCACCTGTAGTCAAAAGACGTCAATAAGTGTATTGTCGATGATCCACCAATCGTTGTCCTTCAGAACTTCTTGATTAGGACAAGCAATCATTGCTGTAATTTTGTTACATCGCACTAGCATATAGAGAATATCACGCTAGTGTTGATATAGAGAAATGTTATCATGCGAGGCTAAGAAAATCAGAAAGCACGCGTCACTGCCGAGTGCTTTCTGATTTCGGGCAGAGGATGATAACATTTATCTATATCAACACTAACCTGGTATTCTTTTTATCCCACCATCAACAGTTTTCTTCAAATTGATTAAAAAGAGAAACATTCAAATTTACCTCTACTGCTCGTTCGCTACATGATCTGACATTCCAATGCAATACACGAATTTCGTGCGCGTGCATAGAATAATTCGGCTATAAGAAATAGTCCTATTTTACAATTAAACATAAGACAATAAACATGTTATTTCTTTTATTTTATTTACATTATACATGAGGTTGTAATTTTATTGATAACGATAATCAAAAATAATGGTTGGAAAATAACAACAACAAAAATCACACCCTCGTGTAAAGTTATACATGTAGTGTGTAATGTCAAGGCCGTGTAACATTAAATATGCTGGCACATGGCATTAAGAAACGAGGATTACGTTGGAGGTTTGTGTGTGTTAGTGGTTGTAACAAACAGTTTGTTCATGGATTTTAATTGTTGATAATATTGAAATGGCGACATAAACTTACAAAGATTGTTGCGTTTTTGACAGGGTGACTTGGAGAAATGTTGCGATTGGTGGCAGTGTGCTGGTGTGCTGGTGTACATGTTTAAGTCTAGAATCTGTGATTTATTAGCACATCTGTCCAGGCTTATGCAGTCAGCTGTATTTGGTTCACCTAAAGATTGAGCTCTATCTAAACCATTTGAATGTTCATCATGTAACGACATTTGGTCATCAGGGTCTGTCCTCAGATTAGACATCTGATTGCTCCTTTCTGAGACAGTCACAGATTAAAGACTGATCAATTTCCTTCTAAAAATGTTGGGATTAAATCCAAAGTTTGCCTCGAAATCTTCGTAGCTCATCTCTTCAACACTGTTTAGGTTTTCTCACGTTTTTTTCATCTCATTCTTTCAATTCACACCAAATAACATCAAAACAAAAGGGATCCACACAATCTGACATTGTTTTTTGTGCAGACTTCAAATTCGTACTTTTATTGGTTTTATTACTATTCATATACATTTTTAATAATGTGCCTGTATTTAACTTTGTTTCAGATTTTTGCAAGTTTTTTTAATTGTAAATATTTACATTTTGATTTAAAAAAGCTTTTATACATTTTTTATTTGCAAACTTTCTATATCATGTTAAATATAACTTCGGCAAATCACGATGAACTGTCCGGTTAGCTCAGTCGGTTAAGACGCCGCTACTTAAATGTTCAATCCATGTGCCTGAGTAGAACCACCGGCGCACTGCAGGTTAGGTGAAAAGCGAAACCACATGAATTCTATATTGTAAAGTTTCTTTTGCGTTTTATATATGAAAAGCTGATTGGAAATTTAATATATCTTCTCCAGCTATTAATTTGCAGTTAATAAATGCTATCTATTGGTAAGTTTTATTTAACCACTTAAAATGAAAACCAGCTTAACTAAACGTTGTTAAGTTATTGTTTCGCTTAAGAATAACTTAATTAAATTTTGAGAATACTTTAATTCAGTTTTAAGATAATTGACAAGATTAACTTGCACGGATGTTCAAAGTGCATTTTCCTTGTTTGAAACTGCATGTATAACTACACATGTCACATGTGCCTGGTATAATTTAGACATTGCTACTAAGTAACTTATATAAGGAAGTCTTCCTGGATAAGTCTAACTACAGATTGCAGCAAGGAAAATACTAGAAACTAATAAGCATCACATTGTTAGGGTGAATAGCTTCACCTTTATCTAAATCAAGGCAGAATGTATTTGTTTTAAACATATTTGATAGGGTGGCGGGGTTAGATAATTGGATATTTGGAAATTGACATCTTAGCAATATCTATCAACCATTTCTTTCTTTTCTTGGTTCTGAAATACATCTCAGCGAAAAATTGTGATGATTTAAAAGACGTCTAGCTACTTTGGTGGTGGAAGACTCCAGACAAATGCCTGGGTAGAATCACTGACGCTCCGCATGCCAGCTGGAAGACCGCCCCACATTAAGGCCTTTGCCTCGAACAGGCCTCGGACCCACGCAGTGTGACGCTAAGCGGTTTGAGGCGTTACACGTCGACAAATACGCCATTTCTTTTCTAAGCGCAAGCAGAGAGAGAGAGAGAGAGAGAGAGAGAGCCAGAAAGAGAGAGAGAGAGGGAGAGAGAGAGAGAGAGAGAAAAGAGAGAAAAGAGAGAAAAGAGAGAAAAGAGAGAAAATAAAACAATATCCTTCACATTAGATCTAGTTGCATTTAAAAACAATTGACCTTTCCTCAGTCTGTCTGTAGCCACGCCTCCCACGTCAACGCATCATTGCTGTAAATATAGTAGACAAAAACTATGCCAAAAAAGCGTCGCTTATATTAAAACCTATGCATATTAGATATATGTTTCGACTGAATTTTAGCTGCTAAAACATTTCCAGTTGGAATGACTTCAAAGATGAAGGTGAAAAACGGCATTGTATTGTAGACGATATTTGATATAAATCGTGTTCTTCCGTGGTATTAGATTGTGTGGTTCTTATTCAAAATAATTCCTCATATATTTTATAGAAAATGTTTAGAACATAGATAATTGCTATTAATTCATTAATTTCCTTTACATGTACATTTTGAACACATAATTAAGAAAAGCCTGTTTGTGTCTTAATATCAGCGACATAAATATTCGTGTAAACACAAGGAATATCATTTTGAGTCAAGTGACACACTTCTGTATACAAGAGATTATATTGTATTGATTTGAACATATTTTATTCTCATTTCGGTCTTATTTTACAAAGCGTGAGTTAAGTTCTGAAACGGGATGCTATGTGGTGTTGCAATTGATTTTGACCGTTTACATCGTACATTCGTATGCAAACCATCATACGAGGAGCCGTTGCGATTATTCCCGAAGTATGTACATGAATATGTATGCAGGCTTTTCTCTATATGATTTTATTGAGTTGGTGCATTGTCATTCATTAAACCAAATACAGCATTACAATTGATATCTGTCTTGTGATCATTTTTATGAAAATTAATTCTCGAGTAATTGTGTACCACTGCCAATGGCTTCTATCCTGACCTATTATCTGATCATTCGACTTAAAGGTTTAAAACCAAAGCTAAAACCTCAAAGCCAATTATTATTTGTTGGTTGGTTTAAGTAATACAGTGGAGTTGACAAATGTTAGACAAACCCAATTAATGAATAATTAATTAATTAATAAAGGATCAAAAAGTTATTCCTTTCATATATATGTTTATTTTATTTTAGTGTAAAGCTTGAGTAATCATATTGGCTTGACTGTTACTTCAAAGGTTTAAATATTACCATTTGCAAAGTTACATGTGTATGAGCTTTTTTTCAAAGGTAGTTTGTTGCTCATATGTATATTTTAATAGCGTTAAATGTTCAACTGGTGAGCATTTTGTTACTGTAAGTTAATACGTTTTAATACACACAAACTTACTGTAGTCCACAATCATGCCAGAGTGCATTGCACAAAGAATGATTTTATGTTATTCTACATTAATTTCAGTTTTTCTTGTAATAATCCAGAATGCAGTCCAAAATTTTGCAATACTGCATTTTATAATAGTGCACAGCAGTTGGTTTCAAATTGCATTATTGACGGTGGTATTTTGCTCCGTCTTGTGGTGCTCTTTTTAAACATTAGTACAAGTTTTTAATTTTCCTTAATGAACGGAAATGTAGACATATACTTGCTACTTGCTGTCATGTGTACCGGTAACTATATAACTATGTAATGTTCTTTACTATATATAGACTTGCCGATGTGATTTCATATTTGTGTAAATCGATCCTGCACGTTATTATATTTCATACTGTGGATAAGACAATTACATCATATTTTAGCAATTGTCTTAAATTATTTTTTATTCCATTGAATGTTGATATTTATTTATAACAAACAGATGGATATGCCTAGTTTAAATGCAAATATTGTTTACCGGATCTGGTAGCGCAATCGTTGGAGCGTAGGCTCTAGGAACGAGAGACCCCGGGTTCGATTCCGGGCCGTGACATACCAAAATCATTAAAAATTGTAGTGGTATAGCTCCCTTGCTTACGCTCAAGCAAATATAAGGGTAGTTCCACGACTGGTTGGCCAGGTGTCAGGATAATGTGACTGGGTGTGGTATCATTCCAGGTGTTCACAGCATGCTTTACAAAGTGAAGGCAGCACTATATATGCATCAAGTGGACACCGTCTCTAGAACTGAAATACTGGTGGTAGGACGATAAACCCAGCCCAATAAACAAACATGTATTGTTTGTTTCATGACTATGGTATCAAAATTGTGAAAACTATTAAGAAAAAATGGACACCAAGGCTACAAAACAACCTTATAATTTAAATAGACAACAATAACCTGCATGAGATACAAACAGGTGTCAGCAATCTGCTTCTCATCTGCCAACGATGTATTTGATGGTCTAAAAGTGTTGCTGTTATCTGTCTTTTTTAGCAGAGATCACTATCGGATTTTTTTAAGAGATGGAGAGACTATTGTTTGGAGTATTTATTTCGTGATTAGTACAGTCTTACAATAAAGTTAAGGTTCAAAATCGTCTTTACAGCGACTAAAGTATTGGTTCATGCAAAAGGTATGAACAAATTACCCAAACAGTGGCTAGATATGAGTACGTGTTTATAACATAACAAACTGTCGGATACCACCTTTAAAATTAGGTTAGCTATCATTTCGTTCATTTTTAATTAAATGTTAAATAATCAACTGTCTGACGTCAAATGAGCGAATGTGCGGAGCCGCAATATTTTCAGTACAATACAATTCTTTATTAATTTATTGAAATGTTTAAGTTGATGAAAGAAACTGATAATGATAACGTATTGCCATAGTACTTATTGCTAAGCATTGTCAAGAACAGAATAATGTACTGCATCGACCATTATGCATTACTTTTAATGACAGCTTACTAATCATATATTTCCAGTGTAATTTGATAATATGTCTCTTTAGCCAGGCTGACTGTTTTCTGTTCTTGATTAACCTTACTTATTTTTAAACTTTACAACGTGTTAACATGTATCAAAATAACATCCACAAAAAAGACGGGGATGCACGTATTGATGCCTAAAATAAAACTGAAACTAAACTATTTGTGAAATGAAAACCGCTGGTCTTGCAGGAAGTGGCATTATTTGCCTTCTAGATGTCATTACTCTTCCAGTGGTAATAGACTCTCTAGCTATGGCTCTAAATTTGACGTCTACCCTTATCCCATGAAATAATATGATAATATATTATCTTTGACGAGGATAATATAAACGGTACTGAATTATGGAAAACGTTTTAGCAGCCTCTAAAATGCAAGGGTTCTATGTAGCAGCTACATTTCAAAAGTTTTGCAAGAGAACATGCCGTTTAAGACCCATCTTAAAAGGTTGGCACCTCTAGTGCTCTCTCAATTAGGACCCTCTAATAATCCTGGATCCGCACCTGTACTTGATCTTCATATTTGTTATTAGAGTATTGGTAAATCAACGGTACATTATCCTGCATGTATTATGCGAATAAGTTATCGAAATTTCAAGTATTTTCTGAAAACAACATAGAAAAAGTAACAAACAGCAAAATTAATAGTTCTTTTTTATTTATTCATTGTTGTTATTAGTTCTTTTAAATGCATTTTGTTTTTTTATAACCATTCCTCTGATTGACACGTGCTGCACATTTTCTTTGATTATGTAGTCTACTAAATACAGCAGGATATCTCTTGGGCTGGTCTAGTTGAATGGCACGTGTAGTCCCTACCATAGTACATAAACAAATCGGCGTGCGTCTGTGTATGTTACCCGTATTGGTACGAATTTTACTTGGCGCGATATCGTTTGGCACGAAAAAGTTCTGTCACAGGTAGAAGTTGGGAGCTAAACTACGTCTTCAATTGTTTATATTAACATACGGGCATATTATGCAAATAAGGATCAACTATTTTCACCGAATAATGGCTTGCAAAGTAAAAGAAGAAAATACGATCAAATATCGTGTGTATGTGGGAAAGTTACACGCACATAATCGAATTACTATATACTTGAATTTCTTACTTATTTATTGTTCATATTAAGCTTATTTTTTGTTTATACATAGTACGGTAATGTCCTGGTCGGCACTGCAAATTTAAAATAAAATAGTCTTGCATGATAACACATATTTTAATTTAAAATTTATCGTTCCATCACCTCGGGCATTAGATATTTAAATGATAATATTTGCTTCATCAAACACCAGCAAGATAAACTTGTCACACGCATCCGGACAAACTCATTTTAAAATGCAGACAATTCCATACCGAAAAGAAATTGTAGTCACACTTGGCACGATAAATCTTAATTGCCCGGCAAGTCTAGCAATTTATTTATCTCAGCCTCATGCGAAAACATTTCTTTTCGTTTTTTCAACACTAACCTAGTATCCTCTTTTTATATTTACATGCATTTGTAAGGTATATCAATTAGAACAGACATAGTGCTATCTTTATGGCGAAAGCGCGTCATTTTCACGTGACACAATACCATACTTAGCAAGTTTACTCGACAACGGGCTTGACTAATGCTCATGATCCCTTCCTACGACGGCCGTAAGTAAGAGGAACTAATTCTGTTGGAATAACGAGGCCAATGTTCTTTCTGAACCGAATACTCAATTGTTAGCCTTTACATGTATGTTAAATACTGCATAAAATAGACACATGAGATGGTAAAGCGTATAGAACTACTTAAATTTATAGAGAAAAGTTAGTCTTGATGCTTAAATTGCATAATGTTAAACATTGCCTAAAATGGGCACATGTTATGGAAATAGCGTATAGAACTACTTAAATTTATAAATCAAAGTTAGTTTAGCTGTTTAATAAATGTTAAATTGATTTTCTTTGTGGGTAGGTATTTGGTACGTTGTCACTGTAGACAAGTTTTAAGAAAACCTTTCACTAATGAATACATTTAGACGACTGCTCACAGAACATTTATGTTGTCAAAAATGAGTAAAATGGTTAACGTAATGTTCTATGACATGCATGCAATTATTTCAAAAGCAAAGCGTGTAGATTTACTACTTTAAACTACACCACAAAAACAGAAAGTACAATGCACGCGCTATGCTTAGTGTCGGTAAGCTCTTAATAATACAATAAAAAAGTGGGTCATTAATAAGCTGTAAACAAGGACTTAAATAGGCATCATCGAATAAGAGGCCATGCCATTTATCAATCCAATGAAATGATATTCCCGACATGTTTGGAAGTAATCATTAATTTATTGTACTCACTATTATCCTGATGTTCTGCTAAACCAACGTAGCCGAACGCTTCATTTCCGACCATAGTAATGAATTTATTGAATACTAATCAGGGGCTACTTCCTGTACTCTTCGGCATTAAGAAAGCAACAGCGTAGGAATGCAGTGGCCAAGCAGCTCCCTAAAGTGCCAAAGAGAAGACGCCATTGACAATAACTGTTTCAGTGTTGGTCCAACATGTACTTTTGCGACCAATCAAATACCAATACAATGTATGTATACAATTTGCTATAAGCATAACCCTTTTTCGCCAGGAAGAGCTTGAATTCTGGACGCCTCGGGCAAAAGGACGGCTAGTAAATTGTCAAATACCGATATCGGTCTGGGTACACAAAAAATGATGTTTGACCTTAAGTTGCAGTAATGTGAGTCTTTTTTCTGGAAAAGGGTACTAAATCGTTTTTATTTACTCAAATTTTAGCCATTCGATTATCCTTTAACCAATAGCCATAAATACGTAAGCATTGTTACAACGTGTAATGTTGGGCGAGAATGGTCAAAACTATAATGATCCAGATAAAATGGAATGTAGAAAGGTTACTCTTTTATACATCAATTTGAAGCATTTATTATTAATGCGAAAAGAAACATGCACAAGTACAATAATAATTGTACAGGATCTGTACATTGTAACTTTTGCAACCTCAATGTGAGCTTACATTTAGAAAATGACATGTTATTATTTAGTTGTCCATTCTTTTGAATAATGCAACAACTTTGTTTTTTAATTCTTTTTATATAGATCAGCCGTTACCGTTCTCCCATAAGTTTTTGTCACTTCCTTGTGAACATTTTGTAATATGTAAGTTATTCCAACACATAGTTTTCTTGTTATCAAAAGGCAATGAATAATTGTCATTTTGTCGGTTCAGTTGTCTATCAAAAATAGTCAGTTAAATCAAAAGAAAATGAATAATGAAATATATACAGTAAACATGATGATTTTTTTTTTTGCAATAATCGTTACTTGTTGTCAACAATGTGCTGATTAAAAGGGACCAAACGCTTATGTCAATCCGAGTGCCCCGTATTGTTTATGCTGTAAGAACTTTTTTTTTCTTTTTTCATTGACCGTCATTAGTGGGAACGAGATTTATTCCATGCAAATATACAATAAATATCCAATGATAAATATAGGGGAAAATAAACACTACCAAACTAAAACGGTTACCAGCGCGTAACCGTTCTTTACGACTTGTTGAGCTACAAATTTAAAACTCAAGCATGTAGTCAAATTACAGTGTCAATATTTTTAAAAGCGTAAACCATTTCGTACAAATCCACCTTGAACAGTTCAGCCTCCTTATTCTCAAGAGTTGTTTTATTATTACGGTGCTATTAATCTTTTTCCACACCAAAAATAATACGTACGATAGAAATATCTTCACACACGTGTTAAACCTAGATTTACTTTTTTCGAATGGTATACTGTAATGATTCGTGAGTGAACGAATGTTTTTTTGCGTTATTACGACCATGTTTAATAATTATTTTTATGCATATAGATTCATAAATGATGTAACAAATTCTGTTAGAATTGGATAAACTGACATTGTTATCTTTAATTTGTTATAAGGTAGATACTGGTGCATATTTTTTTATAAATATAATGAATGGTTTTATATTGAAAAGGCATTTCCTTTTAAGATACATATGACATCGTTATAATACTAAAACCACATTATAAAAACACAACATTAGAAAATAAGAAAGAAAAAAAACTATTAAATAATTTAATGATACAATTAACCAAATCGACAAAAAGTGCTCGATGATTGATAACATAAGATTCCTGCCTACGTGTCCTCTTCCACCACAAGAAAGACAATGGTAAACATTTAGTAATGTCCAATCCCAAAACAAAATCTAACCCCGTCAATAGACTTTGCATAATTCTGTGTATCAGTGCCATTGGGTTTGGCTGCCATCCTGATGGGGCTACTTTGTCCCCATATTTCATCCGAAGGACATTTCTTAAAGTAAAATAGCGTAGGTGTTCGGAATGAATATGCTAGGTTTCTGATATATGGCGATTTTTATGTCTCACTTTTTCTCGTATACTTTAGAAATAAAAGTAAATTATACAGTTCATTTATAACAGCCAAAATCAGACAAACGTCAAAAACACATGGGTCGATGATCTACCAATCTTTGTTTTACATTACTTTTTGATTAGTACAAGAAATCACTTCTCAATTGTAATGTTTGTTTTGGAAGTATTCAATATATGCTATCCAAGATATGTTCTCGAATGTATTAAAATAAGCCATATAACACTATATGCAATTAATACTTGATATCTATCATTTATATCTTGAAAACCAATGCAAAAACCTACTAAATATAGGTCAGAGAAACTACACGTTGCATTTCTGGTCAGATTTTGCACATTTGTTTATATTCAAAAGCTGTGACTTTTTCAGGACAGAACTGTCCGCCTGATCCAGTAGGACATACTGTTTATGGGCCTGGCTGCAAATACCTCTGCCACTGTTATGAGCCTAAGGAGCAATGCAACGCTACCACTGGAAGATGCGTGTCAGGATGTGCAAATGAGTGGATGGGACCCGGTTGTCAATACCGTTGGTGTCTTTTCAGTTATATCACTTAGCAAACCACATACTAATTTAGGTTTTAGTTTAAAAATTATTTAAAATCCATTTACATTTACAAACGAAAACCCATAAGCAAAGGGTTGATTTCTTAAACTAAGAGTAAACTCTCTTGTGTACATTCTTGATAAGCTAGCAAACATCCTAAAACATCCTTGTTAATCGAGACCTCTGTGTAAACAAAAATTTCAATCAGTATGCAATAGTAAGAATAACAACCAACTCGTTTTAAATTTGAACTGAGAATCGACAATAAAGTTTAAAACAGATTACGTGCACTATACAATATTAAACAATTTGCGGGTTTAAAACTATTTAATAATGTACCTGATGGTCACATCGAAATGACACCTTATTGAATTCGCTTTGGTTAGAGTCGGTGATCTAACCGACTATATGTTTACATGTATTCGTTGTGAAAAGCCGACATTAATTAATATGTTTGCCATCTTTTTTACCCTAACGATAAATTTTGCAATAGATTTGGGTATCCAGCCAGTAATTTGAAAGCTGCCGGGTTAAATCAACTAAGCGAGAAACACGCACGAAGGCAGGCATGCACAAACACACACACATAGTCGTGATTTGAAATGCAAACATGTGATTAGTTTTTAGCTAAATTTATACACATGAGATTAGTAATACAATACATATACACAAAGCACGATTTTTAAGTAGGAGATAACTTAAAATATTAAGCGTTGTGCCTAAAAAAGAACCAGAACCTTTGATAAAGACCTTTCCATGTTTACCCACTACTCTGCGGTTGATATTATTTATAAATAGTTACCTGACACTCATTTTCATACGTTAATATATGTAAACGTACTACGTTACATTCATATTTAACCTTGAAGCTAAATAATCCCTCACTTGTTAACTGAAAGCTATAAACAGTATCGCCGAATGCCGATTGACCTAACTTGACACGTGAATATTGTATGCGTACAATATCATGCTTATCATGTATGTTCCATTTTTGTGTAAATGTTTGTGTAAATCTGTTCGTTTGTATTTTGATTTTTTTAAATACATACTACCGACACAAATATGGCTATATTATATTGTAGTCCAACTGTTATTGGTAGAGGGAGATCCCTAATAAAGGTCTTGGTCGAACCACCGGCACACCGCAAGTCAGCTGGCTGACCAAGTTACCACAAGTTTTGCCCTACTGGGTATGGGGTCATGAATGCAAACATGTTATAAGCGGCTCTTCTATGCCACAGGCATTAAAATGAATACATTGACATTTTGTATATTTCACTGACACACTTTCGTTTTCAGCAGATTACTTATGATTCAAGATTTCATTTTCTTATTAAAACGTTTGGTAAAGAGCAATGTGGATATTTTCTTTTTCGTAGGTAATATTTTATGGCGAAAGTTTACAAATCAATTTGATCGCCAAAACGCACGACAATCGATTGATGGCAATGTTCAGACGTGCAGTAGGTCTTTCTCCAGAATCGGTCCTATATGGTGGCGAGCGTGGTTTGAGCAATATGAGATGATTCGTGGGCTGACTTTCATCACTGAAGAGGCCCATTTAGGTATATATTATTAAGAACACGTTCTCCTTTACACCATGAAGAGCAAAACAGAGTTATAAACCTTTATATATCAGGAGAAAATACCTACAAACAACAAATCCACTCTTGGTAAGTGTAATATATTCAAATTAAGCAAATGTTTATGTATTTGTGAAAGAAATACGCATTAAGTGCGTAATATTTGCCACATCGGCTTCAGCCGATAACAAAGGATAAGCATATATGCTAATGCTACTTTTACATAAAATATGAAAGAACGTGGATATAGACAATGCTCTCACTCGTTTACAGGGTCGTTTAAAAGGTTTACGGTGTACGTTGAGAAGAACAGCGAGCAGTCAAACGATACAGGATTCCAACAGCAAGATATGTGTTATAAGCACAACGGGGTGTCCTTCATCACGACGACCATGACGGTCATATGTAACCGGCCATTACGGGGTAACCAGATCCGGATCCAGCTGGATTCCACCCAGACTTATCTAGTGCTGTGTGACATCAGGGTGTTTGGGGGTAATGTTTGTATCAGGGTTTGTCACAATCGAGAAATAAGAAGAGTATATTAATTTAACTATGATATATCATTTAACTTAATAATGTTAACATCTCTTCTCTTTCTATAATAAATTTATATAAAATTTCTATACTTCGTGTACTTATTCACGCGTAACTATGTCCGCATTTTGGTGAAAACGCTACAATGTCCGAACATGTGTATGACCAGTGATTGAAGTAGACTAGTTTCCTATGTTCCGTTCTACACAAGAAGCAGTTTTCTGTGACTTGTCAAAGGTTATCAGATAGTGTGTCACGTGACTCGGCGGGCGGAGCACACTACCCGCGAGCGTGATGTTAATTGCTGAATGGAAGAAAATAAATACCAAAGAAGAAATACAGACAGAGCAAAAGACTAATTTTAATTGGCAATAGTTTAATAATTTTACTGTGCTTTGTTACTCCAGCGTGTTTGAATATACCGTAATTGATATTAAAAGTTATGTGATGTAATGGAAACGTAAGATGTTTCTTTTGTCTGGAAAGGTGATTTTATTAACAAAACACCTACATACCTATCCCATTCAAAATTCTTGAAACTGCAACAATAGCAGATTGTATAAATATATCAATGAATTTGTAATGAAGAACATCACTAAAATAATGAAACTATTTATTTTACTTCTCGATTTTCAGGCAGAAATTTAGCTTACTCAAAGCAAACATCTCAATCAAATATCTTTGAGGATAGGATTTCGGCAAATGCGGTGGATGGTTCAACAGAAAGTCCCCAATGTGCTTTTACAAAACCGGTTGTTGACCTACCACGTGTCTGGACCGTCAATCTCGGAAATGTTGTCCATGTTGAGGCTCTTCAGCTGATAGAACTGCGTATGTAAAAAACAACTGTATTATCATTTCATTTTTGTAACACCTATATCTTGTTAATGTTTAAGCAAAATCTGAAAGAAATTCTAATATGCAAACAAAGGGTAGCCATGAGCGAAATATCCTATATATACAGACATTTAACATGTTATATATATATATATGTGTGTGTGTGTGTGTGTGTGTGTGATAGGTAGAGAGATAGAGAGATAGAGAGATATAAATATATATGTAGAGAGATATATGTATTCTTTCTTTACTCAGGCCAATTTCAACCAGATGACATCATACAAGCCGGAAATAACTCGTATTCGTATTCAATTCAGTTCAACGCCAGTATAAGAAAGGTCTTGTCTTTTACCATGGATGAGACATTTCAGCATCTCCAGTTCAAGCGGAGCCGAGGATATATTGCTTTATGCGAGGTTTTTGTATTTGGTGGTAAGCACATTATTCATATATGCTTTGTATGATTTTGTAAATCACGAACACATGCTTAGTTTTGAATCCCATAGCTCAATCATTTTCTTACGATCTTGGTTATAGAATTTATTACAAACTTTAAATTTAAAAAAAAACAACAACCTTACATGAGCAGGTTTTAATGTAGCTACAATTACACATAATCTGACACCCATACCAAGACTATACACAATTTTTAAACCGCGCGCTCTCGAGGATAATTGCTGTTTTACTGTATCTTCAAGTCTCCTAAAGTGGCACCCGTTGCACACTCTGGTGTAATGCGAGTCCGATATATATTTTTCGGGAGTTTATTTTTATGTAATACTGTTTAGTTTGTTTTTGTGTTTTATTTTAAGTTTAAATACTATTCAATGTTCAATTGAAAGTTCTTCAAGTTGTCTTTATCATTTTATGACGCTTAGAGTAGTGTGTGGTAAAGGCCGAAAACCAATGCTTTGAATCTGCTGGAATCATTTTGTTAAGCAGTTACTCTCGGATACTTAATTTTGTATTATAAACATATCTTTAAAAACCGTTTGCCAGGTTTGCTTACTCTAAATTTGCATTTAGCTGGATTGGACTACTGCTAAAAAGTTTGATTATAGTTTATCGTTTTAGCATGTTTTATTTGCCGAGTTCTTATGTTTAGGCTGTGATCCTTAGATAAAAGTCATTATTACAGTATTGGTACTTCTACCAACACTCGAATCTTCACTATATACAGACAAACAACAACGTGGATTATTAAGCCATAATCTATGATCAAACGATTAACGTCACACTGATGCAAACTAGCATGTTTTCCTCAAGCGTCCGCGGCGTCAATCGATTATTTAAAATCGTTTTTTTTTTTTTTCATAAATGATCATTACGTGATTTAAGCACTATTTTGGTAAATTTAAATCTTAACTTCATTTGCAGCACAGGAAATGTTTACATTGACTTGCCGATTGATAAACTGAAAAAATCGGATCAGGTCTAATACATTAAATCTTTGTTTTACTTGCGTCTAATGTCGAGAATTAAGCAAGTATATGTTGTGCAACATGCCATATCCATTGAAGTAATAACTAGAAATATGTATTGCTGCTCCGTTGATGATTTTCTTGTATGTACATTATGAGATGGGGCTTTTTTATTAACCGGGAAGTGTTATTGAACAAGAAACTACGTTTACAATGCGGATAATCACACGCTCCCATAGGTAGAGTACGTAGTTTGGATGAACTGAATTGTAACTGAGCAATATTCGCCAGTGTTTTAATATAAACAATGGTTGGATGTTAAGGTGCGCGGAAATGTAATAAGCAAGGCAATAATACCGTGTACATGGTCGAGAACATATGATGCTAGAAAGTCATGCAAGTGCATGAACTGAAAAAAAAAACATAAAAAAAACATATAAAATGGACCTATACGGTATGTACTTTTGCGCTTTTTATCACTCTCAACTGTCGTAGGCTAGTCTGCGGATAATATTATATCTGTCTTTATAGAGAAACGGCCTATTTAAGGTTTTCTTAGGCACGTTGATCTCATAAATAAAGCGCAATATATCTGGTACGTGTTATTTTGTTGAAGTTCATTTATATAGTGACTGCCCGGTACGCTTGCATGACTAAAGGCCCCACGAATTTAGTCATTAGCCGAATTGGTAACAGTCAGTTAAATTTAAAGGTTATCCCTGATCATTAGATGATTTGTACACATGATATCCTTCAAAGGTTTGTGCTGTTTTTAGGTTGAAAGAATAAAATACGTACTGTTTTTGTTATTGTTTGCTGATTTTGCTAAAAGTACAAAGCTTTAGATTGCGATTGCCATAATGTATTCTTGGTGTAGAGGTCAATCATACATAAATACGCTGAGTGGCTACACAGATTTGCAATGCTGCAATGTACAATAAATCCTCTTCAAACGGCTTCACCGGGACGCAACAACCTCTAAGCAACAACATCTTTAACCCCCGCCTTTCCCTCCAACGCCCCTTTAAGTTTAAAGTATTTTTTTAGCTCTGAGCAGCACCACCTTTGAGTAAACGTAAACGGCCATCTGGCGACTACTTGAGAAGTTCTACACCTTTATAAGGAATCATGGTTTACTCATTTAGAATATGTACTAATCCAGTGTCTATTTGACAGGCAAACAGTTAGGTGTGAAAAACATTGTTTCAAAGTAGTACTAATAGAAAGAAAACTATCAGTGTAATGGTATGTGTGACTTATTATGAGGTTAATTTAGTCCACAAAAACTTATTGGTGGGTTTTGAAAAAGGGAAAAATGCAGATTACTACTCTTTATCGGCAGATAACTATTATAATACATGTTAATTAAATGTTAAGTCATTTATTTTTATTCATACCTTTAATGTCCCGTTTCATATACGTTATTTACGTAATAAAGTACTGTTTTATATAGGACTTATCTGGGTCTACTAACAAGGATATTTACTTTGCTTAAAATTACACTTTTTATGTTTATAAACTCGTCTATTTCTTTCATTTCAACAAAAGTCAACTAGATTATGAATATGATAAATACTACTCTTTTGATATTATTGAAACACCGAAAAAGTAATGTTAAAGTAAAATATTTTTTCTATAGGATATTTTAACATGACTTCAATAATGACCTCTGCATAGCTCAGCCGCAACAGTTTTCTCTGCCGCTACCAGATGATGCTGTGGAGAAGTTTCGCTGTAAATAAGGTGGGGTGCGGGATGATTGATTCGATGAACTAATTACAAATGCAAAACAGGCTAAGTTGTTTTACCTTTCTATATGTATTGTTCCGAGTGTTATTCAACAGTTAGTGAGAGCGTGTGTGTGTATGTGCATGTGTGTGTGTGTGCGTCAGCGTTTAATTTAGTTATCGTGTGTATATATATATGCTTTTACATAGTATCATCTATCAGTATCTTGGGCAACCCTCGTACTTTTCAGATTGCCTCGACAACGTGTGTGGTCTTAACTGCAATATCCCATGTCACTGTGCTGTGTTCACTTTCGAAAACAAGGTTTCTGGGGAATGTTTGGAAGGGTGTGCCGCGGGCTGGACAGGTCATGGTCGTCGGTGTGATACCGGTAACAAGGACATACACTATTTTGCGATATAGGCGATAACCAATAGCAGGGAAATACGAAGGGGTCTTATTAGAATTACCAATAATATTAAAATCTGAACTAGAATTAGACAAAGCCAAGCAAAGTTAATGTAAAAGTGACAAAAACACAACGAGACGAGACACAATGCGCAAAAAGAAAACAAATCTACAGTACCTGTTTAGCATTCAGTGATGCCTGTGTAATTCATTCATTTCTTGAATAATCTCGCCTTTATCGAAGAGAAAAAGGACATGAATGAAACGAATGTTTACGTCTAACTTGATAACATTTTGTATGTCTACAGCAAGTCAGCTGTCTTCTATTATAATGTTTTTTATCCATTATGAAGAGTGCCCGGACGATAGGTATGGACCAGGATGCAACGGTATCTGTAGAGATAACTGTCTCTGTAATAAGCAAGATGGGAGTTGTATTCAAGACTGCTTACCTGGATGGAAAGGCAAGGGATGCGAAGAAGGTAACTAGACAGTTGTTTGCCCCATGTCTGATATAACTGTCAATAAATATCCTTGTAAGTTGAAAAAGTTAATAAAATACAAAGTATTATTGAAAAACAACGGAGACAAAGTTAAAAATATAGGCATTTTATATTTAAATTAAAAGCGTGATTTATTAAGTATGTAAACATTCAATTGAAACAATTATTTTATTAGCGAAGACAACTTACATGATGTTAATATAGAATGTACAGCTGGAACTTACGGAGCGGGGTGTTTCGGAAAATGTAGCGGTCATTGTCTTAACAACGAAGTCTGTGACAAAAGAGATGGACGCTGTCTCCAAGGATGTGCTGCTGGATGGGTTGGCGACACGTGTCACACTGGTAATGTCAAATGTTCACGCCTGTTGGGTAAGCGTTAGAATGGTTTGCGGTCACCTCTAAGAGAAAATCTTTTTCGTTTCTAGGGCCATTACAATACCAAAATTACAAATTGTTAAATTGACACAGAATGAGCCTAATATAGCAACTACATTATTCATATCGTGTCTTTTGTTAAACCTTCCATTTCGCATTGCGTTTTCGCAATATAATATAAAGATCTGGCTGGCAGTAATCTTTGGTATGGCACAGCTTAGCAACCAAGGTAAGAAAAGAAACATCACTTTTAATAACTGGAAAGTTTCAGTCCTTTGATCCTTTGACTAATTCAGAGGGTCAATATCCTCATTCCAATTAAAACGATAGGGAAGGTGCTCAACCGTACCAATGCTGGATAGGTATGTAAGGTAGATAAAATATACAGTGGGTAAGAAATAGATAAACTGTTTTAGATGATGATACTATACTAGTAATTGCTATGTACTGATAAAATATATGTGTTATCCTTTTAAAAGCATGACTATAACTACATTAAGTTTACAATGAATGTCTATAAACACTATGACAACAATAATTGCTTAGCACTATTATTAGTATGATTTACATTTTAGGTCGACGTAAAACATTTCTTTTTTTACGTGTTATAGTCTGTTCGACATGAGCTTTTGAAAGAAATACTTACAGAATGCAGTGCAGGAACATTTGGCGTGAACTGTTCCGGGAAGTGTAGAAATTGTTTGGGATACGCTGACTGTTCTAAGGTAGATGGGCACTGTCCCCAGGGATGTGCTGCTGGATGGATGGATAACAAGTGTGACAAAGGTTATCATTTATGTATTATATATCGATTTGAAAGGTCTGAAATCTTGTGTTATTATAAAAAAATCAAACCTTTTATATCAAACCAAATATGTAATTTCCAAACAACTATCTACCATTGTCTTATGTCTCGTATACAACTTAATGGTCAAGGAGCAGTTTAAATATATATAGGTAAATTTACAAGTAGATAATATTTATGTATATATGCAAGATCCGTTTAGGATTGCACAGTTCGATCCTCCACATATGTGTAAGTGAAGAGTACGATTTTTTGAAGATTGTGATTTGAGAACCCTGATACTACGGGTGCAATGAAGGAAACTACTACCTCCTCTTAATCAGCAGGACGTCGCTATAATGATAAAAATTGGCCGCTGCGATGTATATCAAAACAAAACCACAACAAAATATTTTCATTGTTCATATAATATTTGGCTGATCGGTTTTTTATGTTAACATAAATAAACACTGGCATCGAAGAAAGTATTTGTAATTGTATTTTGCACACCGACACTTGATAGTCGAAGAAAGTGAAATGTAGTAATTCATTTGGATATTTGCGGAATTCTTTATTTAAGCAACAGCATTGTTAAGTTGGCACTGCAAAGTGAAACCTAACAGTGAATCAGGTTCATTGATTATATGAGAGCTAGCTAGTGCTGCACTGACGGAATATAAAAGTCGAATTTTCAACCGTTAGCGTTTTTCAAAGCAGTGGCGATGTTAGCATGGTGATATTTTAACCTTACTGATATTTTGTTTATATTTGAAAAAAGGAAATTATTGTGAACATGTTGCGATCAGTGTTTAAGATCTGTTTATATCAAATTTATTATTTTTCATCAAAGATCAGTCACTTGACTTGTAATACAATTGTCATTCTTACTAGTAGTTTAGAAATTGATACATATTTACAGCTTCTTCGATATGTTTTTGATCAAAGTATCAGTTACCACTTTTAAATATGTATTATCCTTTTATTTGTTTCTCAGTTTGCGTCGCTTTTGATGCTTTTAAAATTATTGCTTTGTAATTTCCATCTTAGTAAAGGTTTTGTTTTAAATAATATGGGATGGAAAATATATGAGAGTGGTAAAAATGTTTTTATTTTACACCCACTTTGTTATGCATTAAGGAATCTCCACTATTCCTCTTGTACCATGTCAGTATTTATTCATGACAATTGTTCACAATTTCCTATTAAAATTCCACTGTTTTATATAACTTTTGAAAAGATGTTTGGTTAGTTTTTGTAAATATATTTTGAAGTTATCCGCAATATAACAATTCAAAACGCATCAGAAATGACAAAGCGGATATAATCAGCATACATTAATATAAAAATATAATAATATAAGAAAATACTCAGAATACATACCAAAAAGGAGACAGCTCCTACATTTTTTTTTCAAAATTTAAAAAATGACATGTTTTGTTTCAATATGTATTCATATATAACAGTATGTGTGAAAGGACGTTATGGTCCAAACTGCACCCAGGTGTGCAGCGAACACTGCTCTACCAGTCGAGTTTGTAACAGGACAGACGGACGATGTGTGGCCGGTTGTGAGCCGGGATGGGACGGCCCTACTTGTAACCAAGGTATGAATTTACAATATTTTGTTGTGGTAATGTTTTACGACATGTCAAGCAAGTGTTAGATTTATTTTAAGAATGTCAATACGTGTAATAAAAAGAGAATGTGTGACTGTGATTTTACTCTTATTCTGGTATTATTACTCTTTAAGATTCTTCGTGCATTTTAGTATGAGTAAAGTCAAAGCGTTACTGTAGTGTTTATTGCCAGAAAGTGCAAATACAATTGACAGATTGTATAAATTGTCGAGAAATCTAAGTCAGAGAGAGGGCGAGTGGTGGTGATCAATTATTATTACGTATTTTAAAATTTTACCAGACTGTCATGCCGAAGTAAGGGTCGCTGTTGTTGTCATGGTTATGTTTTCCAAAATATGTTCCTGTTGCTACTCATCTACATATTATTTTCATATAACTTTAATATATTTACATGTAGAACTTGCATCCCTTTCCCCATTAACAAAGGAGCCGTTATGCCCATTTATCGTTTGTCTCAGTGCCGTAGACAAAAGGCACACGTTCTGTTCACGGACCAAAACTGTATCAGTGTCATCTCGAAGTTCACATAAATATTTTGGGGCACGCAGTTCCGTTTTAATCTAGGATATTTGGTCTGAGAAACACGGTCAACGTTGTATTTATTAGTCATATATAGAACATGCCCTTACCCGTGGTGGCTACGGTTTAGATGGATCTTTGAAATCCTTTGATAGAGGGACACTCTATTTATGATACAGTATACCGATAATCAAGGCTCTTGCCGTCTTTTCAAGAACATTGTCAAAGTTTTATTTCTGAAATATATTCACGATGTGATGGGAATATCAAAATATAATTACAATATTGAAAACGGGCCGTCAAAAATATAATTACCAAATATTTAGACTAGTTCTTATAAATTCAGAAGACTTTGAACGTTTTATGATAAAATTAATTATGGAATAAGCCACGCCCCTTTCGTCAGCGAAGTTTATGTCGAATACAAATTCTTTAAACAATGTTGATAGAGGGCCGCTTAAAGAATATGTATTCTAAATTTCAAGGCTTGGTGAATCAAAATTATTTTCAACCATAACAGTCATATTGGTACAGACTGCTTACACAGGCCGTAGTCACTTAGTATCCATGTGATTTCGTAATCGAGTTATGAGGGCTATAGGGTACCACGAAAGATGCTGATCGTACGCACAGGACTCTGTTACATCTTGAATGTGATCTGCGTTACGTTTTATAGTGTTAGGAATAACAATACTTAATTAAACCCCAGCGTTAAGAGTTAATATCAAAAGGTAGTTATGCAGCAACTTTTGAGATCATTACCGCAGTTCATATGTAGTGGAGTCATGGCTTCAAAGTTTATCAAGATAAGCAATATATGTAGGAAAGGTTCGTTACAATAACCATTCGTTCATGAAAATTACTACATGCCTCTGATAGAGAAATATTACATAAATACTTTACTAGTCGAATTCAATCTAATTAAAGCTCCTAAGCATGGTTATAAGTTAATCCAAACTTTTATATTTAGAGTGCGAGGTGGGTTTTTACGGGACTAACTGCGATAACCGCTGTAGTATACACTGTTTGCCTTGTTCAATTTGCAATAAAACTAGTGGACACTGCTCTGCATGCAGCCAGGCCTGGACTGGGCCAAAGTGCGACAACGGCAGGTACAAATATTATTAAGGAAACAAAATTGCATTTAGCAGTTCTCAATTTAAAGTTCAAGTCCAAAAGAATGTATTCGTTTTTTGTAGAGAATAACATCGACTTTAGACATAAATATAGACAGCATAACCAGATGAAAATCACTCAATATCTGTGTTAATTTTAGTCGAAAGGAAATTCTTCACATTTTAAACGATAATTAAAAGGAAAGTTTTAACTTCACTATTTTACTAAATAGTTTTATATCGCTAAACAATATACATGAAGACAGTAAAAACTTTTGAAACCTGTGTCGTGGAATGTTGAAAGTAAAGGTTTGTTCTTACTTATTTGACGATTAATTCAAATTTATTTTATTATACACATTTCGGCTTTTCATGTTATACATAAACTAAAATTATATAATAAGTGTAAAGTTCATTTCCTCCACAACAAAAAAAAACTATTGTAAATTATTGAAGTTGACAAAATGACTTAAACCACCCGCCAGCTTATAAATATCCCGATCTCACTGATATATTATTATTACCGTTATTACCGTTTAATTTTGCTATCATCCTCTTATATTTTATTAATATAATGTCATAGTTAATTATACTAATATTAAATTTCCATCAATGTGATAAATTGTGTTGATAAAGTTAAACATAATCTGCTATAATACGACAATTTTATAATATTTTGTAAGCAGTGCAATCAGCCAAATACTTTTCTTTTTTTTTTAAAAATGAGTTGAATACATTTGCTAGTCATTTCAAATGAAAAAGATTTATTTAAACTTTGTAATTGGCTGATTGCGTGGCTATTGATTCAGAGTCCAAAAGAGGTTATGAAATGGAATCTAACGACTGGACAGTTAGCATTGGGCAACGAATTTGATAGTCCGTAGTCACCCGTGGGATGTAATCCACCGTCTTGACCCCGTAGGTGTAGACTGTTGGTCGTAGGGACCCGGTACGCCGAGCCCATGGTTAAAATACTCTCACCTACTTTTTCTATCCATACGTATCAACTTCTTAAACCGGGCTTGATAATTGTTAACCCTTTCCTATAACATTACATAGAAAGCAGTGGCTTATAAGTTAATCGAAAGATATACAAGCCTCTTTGTACTTTACCCTTACATATGTAGCCCTGGCTTATATATATCCTTAGAGATCCACTTCTTATAAGCGTCCTCTTGTTGAACTCCGTGGTGGGTGGGAAACACAGGTGTTGATTTTCTTTCTCTTCTTCCTCGTGACTTCAAATATCCTAAAACGACCTCGACCAAACATCCTTGAAACTGACTCTGATAAAAAACTATTGATTGATATATTTCCAAAATTCATTGTACTCACAGCAGACGAAGATTTTAAACACTTATCAAATGTGTCACCATTCGTAATTGAAGTCACTAAAAAGTATAATTGCGAACCAAAATCTGTTAAAAAAAAAGAAACGGTACTTTACTTGTTGATGTGACTAGAAAATCACAAAACGAACAACTACTAAATTTGAAAAAAAACACTGTTAACCACCGACTTATTTGCATCACCACACAAATCATTTGACTTCTCAAACGGCGTCATAAAAGACAGAATTCTCACTGGAGTTTCGGAAGAAGAAATTGTAACAAACACCGCAAACCAAGGTGTATACGATCATTCTGACATTTAACTGAACCCAAACATCCACGAACATAAAAGTCCCCTACTGTCAAATTAAAGTTGAAATTTACATTCTAAATCCAATGCGATGCTTTAAATGTCAAGGATTCGGCCATAATAAAAGCAACTGTAAACATGTTACAGCCTGCGGTAAGGAGACAACCACAACGAATTCGCGTGTACTGCATTTCAATGCATAAATTGTGACAAAGAACAACCAGTCTTTTCAAATAATTGTGAAACTGGGAAAAAGGAAATCATAAGAAATCAAAACAGAATATCCTATCCTGAAGCAAGAAAACTAATCTAAACTCCAGCAAGTAATATCCATCAGTAAATAAAATCCAGCGTAAAATATGTCAAGATGAAAGACGCAACAACAAAAACAGAGTCAGTTTCTGAAATACGAACGACTTAAGCAAAACATACTGTCCAAAAAGAAACAACGCAATCAATATCACTAGCACAACGAGAGAGAAAAAAACGACAATCACCACCGTCATCCATCAGGACGTCAGTAAAAGGGGTCAAAAGACCCCGGCAACAAGTTTAACTCGCTAGCTGGCGAAGATGTAATGTTCAGCTAGTGAGCCTTCTATATCTAACCAAAAAATAAGTAGTCAAAATCACCAGAAAAAAGCCAAGATCACCCGTAAAAGCTCCGTGATAATGTTTTAAATAGTTTTCATAATGAGTGACACAATAATACATTGGAATTGTAGAGGAATAAAATCTAGTTTTTATTATTTTTTTGTTTTTGTTTTATTGTCCTCAATTAACACCGATGCGCTATGCCTTCAGGGGACATTGTTGAAGGAAAATGATTACATTGATTTTAAAAGTTATTCTGTATGCAATCATATCCATACAATGGGTGATAGTGCGTCTGGAGGATCGACAATACTGCCACATTCGAAGATTAAAACTGAATTACAGGCTATTGCCATTTGTGTAACAGTTCATAAAGTCATTACAACTTCCTCTGTTTATCTTCCACCTAACTCAGATATTTCAAATTCAAAATTAGATCATTTTACAAATAAATTACCTTCCCCTTATATTCTTGTAGGAGATTATAATGGACATAAACCATTATGGGGATGTTCTGATAATAACAATATAGGTAAAACGTTGAAGGACTATATTGCCCAAAACGATATATGCTTAATGAAACAAAAAGGCAACATATTTACGTCCTGCTTCAGGACACTTTTCATCTCTTGAGCTTTCTTTTTGTCATCCTTCTATATATCTTGATTTATGTCAACGTGATAATTTTCCCGTAATCTTAAACAACGAATCGGTCATCTTGATTGACAATTATACTTATTGGAGGATGAACAGAGCAGATTGGGAATTATTCTTAATATTTTGCACTGAAAAATTGACTACACTAGAATCCCACGGTAGCGGCGGTGGCTCCACGGTACCGGTGTTAACACAATATCGCGTGTTTTTGCACCGAAGCGCCACCTGCCGATTGTTTACCTCGACAAGCTTGAATGTCGTTTACTACTCGACCGTAAAAATGTAAAATGCGCTCAAATGGAGAAGTGTCTGGTAAGTATTAAAATATTTATCTTATAAACTAAATATTTCTTCACAAATCCATATGTTATAGTCTCCTTATAAGTCGGGTTCAATTTTTTATGTCATAAAATAGCTGTTAACTTTTCATATAAGCTAAGTGTGACTATTGGTATATTTAAATTGAACACTGAATTCAGTGGCGATTCTGGAATCACATAATTCGGAAAATTTTACCATTACACCGGTAACATGGAGTGACCTAGATTACTAATATTCAATATGGCTGACATTGTTTACATCCACGAACAATCAATTGTGAAAGGGATAAAACTTTTTTTAAAGGTAATAAGAAGATGATATGTTGGCAAATAAGTGACTTCGAGCTTTCATCAGGAGAGTTTTAGTTCTTATGACTTATTTACATATTCATTAACTGCACCGGTATCGTGGGGAACGAGGATACTTCATTATTTAAGAACGTTGATGATAAAATAAATTAATTCTCAAAACTTCTTCATGGCATAGCAGAAAAAGTTTAGACCACTTCCATTAGAAAACGTGGAGCGGCACATAAGAAATTCAAAATTCAACCTACAAGTAATAATTTAAATAATGTCATAAATCAAAATGGCAAAGAGCAGGCGGATCATTAAACAAGCCAACAGAAGATCTTGGCAGAAATGTGTTTCTGATATAACCAGTAAAACCTCAGCTAAAAATGTCTGGTCAGCAAAAACAAAAATGAACGGTAAATCTTATTTAGCAAAAGTTAATCACTTTAAATCTAATAACTCAATAATAACAACAAAAAAAAAAAGAAATTTCAGACACACTGGCCAAAAAGTTTTGCAAAAATTCGTCTTCAGAAAATACTCTTAAAATTTCAAAATGTGAAGGATCGGGTTAAACATAGAAAATTAATTTTAAGTCGAAAAATAGCGAAAATTACATCCAACCCTTTTCTTTAAGAGAACTTGCGCAAGCACTGAATAAATCCCATAATACCGCTGCTGGAACAGATTATATGTCCTTTATTTTTGTTTAACAAATGCTGCATGCATCATTTGATTTACTTTTGTCTATTTATGATAAATTTGATTTTCGAGAGAAGTACTGAAAAAAAATGCATTCATTTTACATTCAACATGTGAATCTCGAAAATGCTTTTTCAACTAAACAAGATGCTAAAAGCACCTAATAAATAACTTTTCTTTTCTGTTGGCATATAAAAAAATCAGATACTAGCATATAATATTAAACGTAAAACTAATAATTGTAAGCACTAATATATACACTTATGTTATATTTTATTCAATACTTCAATCAAACATACAGTTTTTGTAAAAATGCATATTGATAATTACAAAGACACTTTGTGTGATGTGAATTTATACTATTGTAAAATAAGAAAAAATGACAATGTAGATTGCTCTGAGCCTGTGACAGAGATTAACTTAATGAACCGAGAGTGTATGTCTATAGTAACGTAGTCTAAATTGTAGTTTTTTATCTCAACGTACATTGGGTATAGTTCGAACCGTAAATTTTATTATATCGTGCACAAACATCAACCCTTACATTTTCAGGACTGTAGTAATCGATATATCTATAACGACTAATGAGTTGAATGATTTCTGCCATTATTTAGATAAAGATTTATAACGATGCATTTTTTAACTAATTTCTTTGTACTGTGAGCAACTTTGCTATGAATATGTTTACATACGATTCGACAGGAGCTTCGCACTAGAACATATGAATATAGTAATTACACGCTGATGCGTAGAGTTTCTTACTATGTCTTTATATGTTGAAAATGCGGTTTATTTGCGTCTTGTATATAACCAACGTTTATGTGTGTAAACTAATTGTACAAACATGGTTTTTATAAAGACAAAACCTGGCTGAGTAGATAAACTTGCAACGAAGGGTCGTAAATATTTCGTATTCATTGTTTTCGTATTGAAAATTAATAAGGCGGGTTGGCCGTATGCTTAAAATTGAGATAGCATGGCGACGGAAAGAGAGTTCATGAAACGCATATTTTAAAGTTCTGGAGTATCTAATAACCACTCTGGTTGTTTTAACTTACATGGCGCTAAACAACCGTTGTGATTTTTTTCTAACTTAGTAGAGGTTTGTGTGTTTGAAGAAAATGAAAATTCCGACGTTAACGTGATGTCCAGATTGACCCATACTTCTATTATGACAGTGTAGCTTAAGCATTTGTGGAAAATAAATATTCAAGTTTCTTAAAACTAAAAATAAATAGGAAACTTTTTTAATACTAAGTCATGAATTCTCTTTTTGCAAGATTCTTTAGGCAATGGAAAAAAACACGTTAAGTAGATGAACTTTAACTTTTTCGTTCAATAAAGTAATAAAAGTTGTTACTTATTTAACATTATCGTTATATGTTAAGAGTACATACCGTTGACAAAAGGTACTCATATGATATACTGTCCTAAGAAGATTCTCTTTAACATTGACGGGGGTAATACGTGCTATCTGATCCAAGATCGCCGGCATTAAGAAGGATAAATCCATTATACATATCACAATAATCTCAACTAAATTTTGGGAGTAAATAAATCTGCAATTTGAGGAACACTATTCATTACTCAAACTTCTCGTCTAAAACTGTATTATCTTTTCATCAGAGTGTCCCAACGACTCGTATGGTGCTAACTGCAGTGATAGATGTAGTTCCAATTGCCAAAAAGAGAAAATGTGTGACAAGAAAAACGGAATATGTGAAGGTGGCTGTAAGGCGGGTTGGCAAGGGTTAACGTGTCTAAAAGGTAATTTTTTTTCTATAGAAACCTGTAAGGCGTTTTTTACTATTATCCTTCTACAATAAACATAATAATTGACATAATTTCAGTAAGGTTCCTGTCGGTAGGGGCCGTAGAATTCTCCGGCTGCCGCTACCTGTAGCGGAGTAAGAATCCTCCAAAGGTAGCCCACCTGTTTGCCGTGGGTGTCGACCTAGCGTCTCCCTGATGACTGGATCGTGATGGATGAGGTTGATGAAGACTTGTCAGTTATGTCTAGATTGACCAATACACCATTTTGACCATGAGTTATGGAGTAGACGGGCGGTTATAATGATCCGGTATAACCAATCGGCTGGCCGCGTTGTTCATAGATTCCTACTACTTTCTTATTGAACACAGTTACTTAGTCCTCCTACTATCCACTCTATTTTTTCTTTTTCTTTTAGTGTATGCCGTGTAACTTTTACTTACAATCTAATGGACAGCCGGCTATAAGGATCAATCCGGCATCATTTAAATTTAGTATTTCATGTCAGAGTATAGCACTCTGATGTCACTGACGTTAAGAGGTCGGATACCCACTCCATGTAAACGTCTCCTTGTTGGGCTCCGAGGCGGGTGGGGACTCAGAGTGTCGAAATCTTAAATTCAATTCACATGGATCGCAAAGACAAATGTTTTGAGCCGAGTCAAAACCTACCCGCATAAATCCCTTAACTTTTCGAAATGTGGCATCCGCTAACTTGATCTTTCTGGACATTCGGTGGAGAAGTGGTGGGTGGCGCAAGGAGAATTTCCTTCTCGACGGACGCAGTATAGCAACAAATACATAAATCCTAAACATTTAACAACCCTAAACCTCCCACCACTATAGAAGTCGGTTATCTTAAATTTGTCAAAATTCAAGTATATATTGCTAAATCATTAAGTTGTTTTAATAGTAAAAAGTTTGGTTACCATGAGTCTACTTGCTCAAACAATATCATCTGCAGATGATGATGCGAACCCGCTCACTCACCAAATTTTGAGTGTCAAGCGTTTCCGAAGTGCCCGACAGCTGTCTCTTCCAAAACTTCTTACGCTGCAATAACAAAATCAACCTCTTCGGTTTGCCAGAAAAATTCGATTTAATATGAAACTATCAGGTGACCAATAATCTGACAAAATCATAATTCCAACCAACTAAAAAATACGGAGTCTTCAGAAACCAAAACCAGAAAGTATCATAACTACAAAAACTACCTCTTCCAAATCATTGTCGTCCACACAATCTTCTAAACTTCATCCACCCAACCTTCCAAACCGTCGTCTACCCAACCCACAGAACCTATTTCAAAGCCTCAGACAAAGGCAGAAAGAAAAGCTACCGCAAAGGCAAACACTTCAAGGGAAACTACCAGCCCTTCCAGGAAAACAAGAGTACCAAGTCCTCTTAATACCCGGGAGAAGAGAGTTGGCCGGTCCAACTCTCTAAATAGATTTGATTGTTTGATGGAAACAGATTCCGTAAGGGACAAAACATCAAGGTCGCCGTTAAGGCTCCACGATACCCCTATTTAGTATTATCCCATTCACAACAAAAATGTAGATTGGAATTGTCGGAGGTTTAGAGCCAATTTTAATGAAATTCTACTTCTATTTGCCACTTTAAACCCTGCTGTGCTATGAATTGATGAGACATTCCTGAAGGAAAATGATAACATTGATTTTAAAGCTTATTCTATATACAATCAAATTCATACAATATATGAAAGGCCGTCTGGAGGATCGACACTACTTGTCAACTCTAAACTGCCACATTCAAAGATTAACCTAAATACTGGTTAAAAGGCTGTTGCCATTCGTTTAACACTCCATAAAGTCATTAGGGTTTGCTTTGATTATCTTCCAACTAACTCAGATATTTCAAAATCAAAATTAAATGACTTAATAAATCAATTACCGTCCCCTTATATTCTTGTAGGGGACTTCAATGAACAGAACTCATTATGGGATAATTCTGATTATAACAATATGGGTAAAACGTTAGGGGACTTTATAGCCCAAAATGATATATGCCTACTGAATAATAAAAAGGCAACTTACTCACATCCTGCTTCAGTACGTTATTCATCTCTCGACATTTCTTCATTATGTCATCCTTCTATATATCTCGATTATAGCTGGAATGTACACGATGATTTATATGGGAGTAATCGATTTCCTGTAATATTTAACAACGAATCTGTAAACTTAAGCGAAAATAATACTAAGTGGAGGGTGAACAGAGCGAATTCGGAATTATTCTCAACTTCGACATTTGAGAATGCGGATGATAAAATACAGTCATTCTCAAAAATTATTCACGAACTAGCAGAAAAGTGTATACCTAACCACGACAAAACCAAAGAGTAACAAACCTTTGTTTAATGATGAATGCAACAAATCCATTAGAAAACGTAGAACGGCACTTAAGAAATTTAATATCCAACCTACTAGTACTCATTTCAATAATGTCAAAAATGAAAGGACAAAGAGAAGCAAATCATTAAACAAGCCAACAGAAATCTGTTTTCGTTATTAACAGTAAAACTTCAGTTAGAAATGTTTGGTCGGCCGTTAGAAAAAAATGCGGTAAATCTTCTTTAACGACAGTTAATCATTTAAAATCTAATTACTCAGTTATAACAAACAAGAAAGACATTTCAGACAGATTTTTGATTCTCTTGTACTTGATTTTAAGCACCTCTTTTTAAATTGTTTTAAGTTTGACAATCTCTGGACCTACATTCGTGAGGTTCGGAGCAATTTAAACACTTCAGTTCAGTTTCACGCTTAAAATTTGGGGCGTGAGCACGTCACTGCATCGTCCGCAGATAATATTTTTTGCAATTATACTCATGGTAACCAAATTTATGACAATCAAAACAACGTAATGGATTTGGAATGTAGACTTGAATTTTGTCAAAAAGCTTACCGATTTTGATTGTTGGTGTAAGTTTTGGGTTGTTGAATGTTTAAACTAATGTGTTGATTGCGGCCTTTCCCTTGATAAGGAAATCCTCCTGACACCACTCTCACCTTTTGGTGTGCGCTCCGCCAGGAACTCCTCCTTTGACAGTCCGGATAGGTCGACGCAACGACTGACACCTTGGAGTAATTTAGCGTGTTTTGTGGAAAAGTGCGTACTTTGAGTGAACATAATTCTATTAATTTTAAAATTTTGTCCGAAATATGTTTTCTGTTTGTCTCAATAAATAAACAAATCATCTTTCATTTTTTGTACATGTTCCACTGTTCCAATAAGTCCTTTGATAGTTTTTTCAATTACGAACGGTAATATTTTTGTTAAGGGGGTTTCTAAAAAAAATTGTAATACAAGGAAATGTGGGAATTTTTGTCAGTTCTTGTAGTGTCTGTATCAGGGTCTTCTAATAATTTTGTAGGAATCGGTTATAAGCATTTGCGTTTGCGATCCATGTGAATTTAAGATTTCGACACTCTGAACCACCACCTGCCCGCCTCGGAGCGCACGAAGGGGACGTTGACATGGAGTGGGTATCCGACCTCTCAACGCCACTGATATCATAGTACTTTACTCTGACATGAAATACAAAATGTACTTTTTTACATCATGTGTTGCTTGAGACGATAATGATCACGCGTATGCAGGCAGATCTTCTGTTTGCGTATCTTCAGTTGTTAGATTTTAGTAGGCAGATTTTCTGCAGACACATTTTCTGTTGGCGTATTGAATGTTTTCTTTTCACTTTCTATACTTGACCCAATTATACATCGAGGCATTCCATTAACCGTCTCTTTTAACCGCCTGCTTTCTGCATGCTGCATGTACATGTAAGATAAATAGATTTATCACTTTCTGCAACGAAGGCAAATCTTATTTTTTATCGTTTATAGGACGTTTTCTACCTAATGTTTGCAAAAAATAGCCAATTTATAAGTGCCGTCATTGGAAGGTCTGATTTTCTGATACCATGTTGTATTAGCATAGGTCCCCTAAACTGTGATAAGTCAAGTGACCTCCTCAAGACAGAAACACTAACACTTCTCTACAGGTGTCAGAACTTTCAGCAAGATTTTCAAAATAATAGACAGTTAAACTAGACTTACCAAATAACATATAATGTATATAGGTTATACCCCGTCTTCCGTTCCGAAAAGGGATGGGATAAGGAATAAGCCGGCATTTTGGCCGATACTGCGCAGCGACATTTCTATCATTATAGCACAGGGGCACTTATGAGGTGCCCAGGGACTGAACCCGGTCGGTCCATTATACTGACACCGACGAGTCAGGCGTAATGCTGTCCCCTTAGCCCCGAGCGTTAGTAGGGAAGCCACTACTAACAACCTTAAAGTCTTTTGCATGACCCGGCCCGGGATCGAACCCACGACCTCCCGATCCGCAAGCCGACGCTCTATATAGAAATTCACTGCGCCGGATATTTCCGTGCATTGTTGCTGCAACTGTTTAATTAACGATGTATATTTTACATCAATGTTGCGAAGGGATTTTAAGTATAACACTAGTTTTACATTATATTACAGAGGTTTTATACAGGTACGGAATTATTTTAATCATACATGATACTTGTTTGTATAATTTATTACCACAAATTGTATCAATAACTTTTTCAGACAGTCTGAATTTAATTAAAACATGTTAATTTTAAACAATTTGAAAAGGAATTGTTTTGTCAGGTACAAATTATTATATATTCCTGCACAGACGTGTCCTCTTATGCGGACACCGGGTCTTTTAACCGTACATGCTTTAAATAACACGCGCTGTGTAATAAATCACAAATAGCTGCAGTGAAACAGTTTTAACAGACTATGTCAACTTTTAAGCTAAGTACCCTTTTGTATCGATAAACATACCGGTATGCACTATTCGGTTTAAAAACCGTATCGGTCGTTTCAGTTTCGAACCAGTATTGGAAAAAGTATCTTTTTATCTGTTTCTTATTCTTATATCATCGAAATTGTGAAACAGTCTGACCGTTTTGTTTACAATTTACCAGAAGTTAAAATGATTATCAATCGCAATATCAGTGTTTGCATAAATGCTATACTAGCCGAGTGTTCCGAATACGGGTCGACATTATGTGCTCTTTAGTTTTTCTCGAGTCAGTTCACAATGCAGTCTTGTACATTCAAACTACCTGTACATTATATATTTTCAAATGTACATGGTTAAACACGCACACATACACACACGCACACATACACTCTCACACGTGTGGAAAGACAGTTTGTGTTACCTAATTAAGATAGTTGAATTTACTCTAACTTAGAAATGTCACATTTCGAGACGTTAACTTTTAAGTGGTGTCTTGCTTGTTGAACAGTTTTTGAGAGGAACAATATGTTTAACGCCAGTAGAAATAGCTGCTTTATACTGGTACATGTTGGGTATCCATACCTTTGAAACCATTGTGCTATTGACAAGTTGTTAATTTTGGTATTTGCATTAATAATATCATCATCCCCGAACGTTATTGTGGATTATTTTTAATTTAGAGAGGAATTTAGATTTGTATCATGTAAGGAGACAATGCTATTAGGACTTTTTCACTTTAAAATATGTACTAAAGTCAAAGATTATCCTAGTGGGTGCGAAGCAGAATGGATCGAAAATTAAACGTGACTGTTCGTAACGACAGTTCCTTGTTATATTTTTTTTACTATGAGGAAATGATACTTAAAAACACAACTGATCAATTTAACTTATTGAAGAATCATTGTCCAATAGGTATATAGAAGTATATATAAAAATACTTCAGAATAATAAATGTGTAATTTCTTTCATTGATATTGCAACATTCTGGCTTGAACAAAAATTGATGTGTAAATCCATGTTCAATAAAGGAAAGAAATGGTTTTATTTTGCATATTATTTGTATCGGCTGCTACATCTGTATGTTTTCCTTCATTGAAAATTAAATGTGACTGGACCGTGTACGTGTATAAAACATATTAGTTTAACATGTGTGTTTTAGTGTTCGAGAAATATGTATGATCCATGTAAACAGTATTGTTTTATATATAATTCTAGTATTCAAAATTTCAATAAAACTAACAAACAGTGTTCTCATTGCAAGCATGGCTGAACTGGGCTTAAGTGCCACGACGGTCAGTACATACAATAACAAAAGAACTTAATTTTATTTTAAGATCCTCAATAAAATAAAATATATACATATATATTATACATAATTATTAACACAAACTCTATTAGTTAGCAATCTTGCATCAGTTTTTCAACAACATTACAACGGTCACTGTGTTGACAACGGTATCTGTGACAAGGTATATGGATACTGTCCCCGGGGTTGTGGGGTTGTATTGCTGGATGGATGGGCGAAAAATGTGATGCAGGTTATTTTATTGATTAGTGTTTTTAATTTTCGTATCTGAGCAACGATCTAACGATCAGCATATTTCTGTCCCAATAGGCGTATACGATTTCACAATTAAGCATGCATATATATATATATATATATATATATATATATATATATATATATATATATATATATATATATATATATATATATATATATATATATATATATATATATATATATATATATATATATATATATATATATATATATATATTTATATATATATATATTGCAATGTAATTTAATTATTTGTATTACAACGAAATGTCGTTTGGGAAATAAAGGCAAAATATGCATTGTTTTAATTCGATTTTCCTTAACATATTCATTGGCATGGCATGAGAAAGGCGAATATGTATTTTGGGTGATAATTGAAATAAAAGAAGACTATTAATTGACCAGAATTCAAAACTTAATTATAATTATAAATAGAGCTCTTAAAACTATTTGATCCTATCTCCAGTGTGTTCCCACGGCTCGTATGGTGTTAGCTGCAGTGTTAGATGTAGTTCCCATTGTCACATAGAAAGCCTGTGTGACAAGACAAACGGAATGTGTGAAGGTGTTTGTAAGGCGGGTTGGCAAGGGTTAACCTATCTAACCTGTCTAACCTCACATGTAAAACCTGTCTATTCTGTATTATGAAATATTTTGTAACATTATTCTTTTACGGCATTATACATTATAATTGATAGAATTTCATAAATTAATCACTTGGATCAATTTTACAACTAATAAAACTAAGCAAGTTATGCAAATATAAAAGTGTTAAGTAGATATCTGGGTTACCCTACATGTAAATACTAGGTCAAGCCAAACATTAAATCGGCTTTTATCCTGTCCTACGCTGGTATTATAGGTATACTGAGTAACTGGTTCTTCTAGATCATGATTTTATCAAATATTTAAATCTTTTTTAGAAAGTAGTATTGAGAGCAAATACGTTGGGTGATATGTTATTGTCTTCAATACTTACAGACATACAATGTTGTCAGTAAGTTATAGTCTATTACGTCAACTTTAAGTTAGTTAACAAACATTAAACTATGCTTGATATCTTCCAAAATGGAGAAAAATGGGAAATTATCTAACAAGTACGTTTACAAAATGCCATAATTTACAGAATGCAACAATGACACCTATGGCGCAGAATGTTCCGGACAGTGTAGTGGTCACTGTATGTACAACGATGTTTGTGACAAGGTAGACGGACGCTGTGTCCGCGGATGTACTGCTGGATGGATGGGGGACCAATGTGATGAAGGTATGGTCATGTAGTTCAATTTTACTCTTCAGAAAGTGGGACACACTGGCCATTTACAAAAATACAGATACTACAAATACATTAATTTCAACCGTTTGTAAGAATTGAAAGCAATTATTTCTTTTAACGTGTTTCTTTGATTGTTGTGATGTTACCAACACGTTATCTATTCCAGCTCACAAACATCACGAAACAGAAAAAACAGACCATAATTTGTTCAAAAGAATTAACAACTGGTACTCATTTGTACAAGAAAATATTCTGTTTAAATAGGGCATAAACAATTGTGTTGTTAGGGTAACATGCTCTCCAGGATTAGGTAGAGTAGGTAGGATTTGTTTCTTCCATTATAGACATCTGATATTCTGGATAGAATCGTTTCAAATCGTACTGGCTCCTCAAACCTATGGCCCCTTGATTGATTGACACGTTACAATGTAACAGTTGGAATGCATAGTTGTGTAGTCATAACCATATTAACCATTAGCTAGTCAATGCAAGCTCAATCTTTCATATTGCGACTCGGTGTTCCTGTGAGTATAGAACAATTATTATGAACAACATTTGAAGAACTGGAAAGTCGTACTAATTGTCCTTGAGGATCATCAGATATTGACATTGAAACCTCCGATAATGTCTAAACTTTTACCGAGGTATTACCGGAAGTCAATATTGCCTAAGTAAGTCAACAATGGCTGAAGTGAACAAGCAACCACTTTTCATTACTTTACCTCTACAATACAAAAATTGTACAGACCTTAAAAACGGTAGGGTCGGTCATATTTTAGGTAGGCTCGGGTGACATGAATAGAACATTTTTAGGCCTAATTTGACAGAAACTTATGTGTTCAGGGGAAAGTGACACCTCACGTTTTTACATTACATCATGTGTTACTTGAAACGATTGTGATCACGACGTATGCTGGCGGATCTGCTGTTGGCAAATTGTCAGTTGTTGATGGACTTCATGATGATAAGGAGGATGCGGTAGTGGATGGGGGATGATTACATGTATGATTATGATGATTATGTTGAGAATTAGACTGATAATTAGGCCATGGCCCTAACATTTTCCAGACTTGCCCTTTTTCTAGCGCAACATCATATTTCTATGTGTTCCTTTGATAGGATGCAAAATTCAACTTTAAATGAAAGTTGAACTTATGAAAAAGAGCGCGTAGAAATACATACGTGTAGTGGAGGTAGCGTAGGCTTGTAATGACCTCTCTTTAAATTTAAGCTTCATTCTTTGTAGATCCTATGTGAATAAGTGTCTTTACATTCTGTTTGTTTTTTGTGTTTTTTTTTAATTTGAATTTTACAATATAAATGTTGAGTGGCATCTATGGATTGTACTAGATTAAAGCAAATCCAGATTAAAGCCAACCCAATGAACACGCTAGCCTTTCATAATGTACTCGTCAAAACATGCACCCAGTGGCATGGGACTAAATTAATTTTATCATGTACGAGATCAAACACTCTGTTTGAACGTATTAATATCACAATGTCTGTTACAAAGATGATATGATGCCTAAAGTGCTAAATATGGTTCAATATCAAATATTTACATTTCCAACATTTATCGCTGCAATAAACAATACATAAAACATTTACGAAAATATCCGAACGCCATTTTTAGCAATTCTCTATTATTTTATTTCAAGCATTACAGAATAGTGTTGTTTATTTATCCTTTTTCTTCATATTAAATCTTAAATGCAGACATGTCTGTATAAGAATAATGAAACAAAACAACTCTTGAATTGCGGGTATGTTATTGTTTTAGAGATCAATTGCCCTGTACACACGTTTGGACTTGACTGCACTCCATGTGGGCCATGTAAGAACGGATCGTGTGACCCTGTCACCGGAGAATGTCCTTCTGGTTGCTATGACGGATACGTCGGCAGTATGTGTGAGACATTTAACAACGATGCCATGTACACTGTTAACGCATTACTTGTCGGTGCTGGGATGGGCGTAGTCATAACATTACTTGTTGCTGCATTGACTGTTGCTGTACTTTGGAAAATAAAACAAAGGTAATGTTCTACGTTTTAATGTTCTACGTTTTAACTGAGAAGAAATAGAGAAGAGGACAATATTTCTACGTTCGAACAGACTGTACTGATTTTATTTATTCTTCATATTCTTCATATTCTTTATCTTCTTCATATATTACAATTTTTATTATTATTATTATAATTAGTATACTTATTATTATTATTATTATTATTATTATTATTATTATTAGTAGTAGTAGTAGTAGTAGTAGTAGTAGTAGTAGTAGTAATAGTAGTAGTAGTAGTAGTAGTACTCATCCGAACTGAGCTCGCATATATTGTTGACGATCGTGTCAATTCTGCAGTGCACAACTCACGCTTCTCGCCTATATTTTGACGTATACATCAGTCACGGTCCTGAATCGTTCCTCTTTATTGCTATTTTATTAGTTTCCAGGTACACAAAATGTATATTATATAATGTATCATTTGTGTTATTATTCATGTCATTTATTGTCCTGCTTTAAGATAACTTGCACTTAGTTTATTTAAACGGAACGATGTCTTTAACTTACCAATTATAACCAATTAGTATTTAACTGAAAACTAATATGGTAATATTACATTACAGTAGTACTACATGTAGTAGTACTAGTAGTAGTATTTTGCTCTAATTTTAAGGAATTGTTGGTTGCATAAGTACATAATTCCAAGCTGTTTCATGTTCATGGCTTGAGTAGAATAGCGTTGTTTGAGATTTTCCAAGTGTGTGTTTGTTGTTTGTAACTACATTTTCTGCTAAATTATAAATACTAGAAACATAAACAAGAGAGAAGAAGAAGGATGGTGTAGTTTAATGTCCCTGAAATCTAAAGTTCCATTTCAGCACAATCTTGAGATGTTTCGTCTCAAAGTTGACTGTTGCAGATTATTTGTGATACTTCACCAATAATAAGTTCTAGGGGTGTCGGGTCATAACGGCTCAAACTTTAAAACGGCCGGTCCAAAACGGCCCGGACCAAAAAGGCCCACGACTTAAGGGTACCGGAGCGCCCTACAAGTAGGTCGTCCTAAAGGCCCATATGTGTGTTATGATACAAAATGTACATGTATGTTATTGATTTGTTCAAGTAGTCTATTGGTCGTTGCTGTACATTATTAAATGTATAATTGTTTCGCAATTCCCCTTATCTCTTTATTATCGATAGAAACAAGTAAATGAAGGCAACAAATATGATAGGAATGCTGCACGTTTCATCTTATAATTTCCGCATGGACGTGTGTGCAGTTTAGGTCTTTAACTCTCTTTCATCTTTTTCTGCGAAATGGATATCTATTTTTGAGGCAGTTTTTATGAGCTTGAACGTGTTTTTTTATAAAATATAGATAATTTTCTTAACTTAAACGCTAGTGAAATTATGTGATAAACTTGTTGTGAATAAAAATTCTCTAATATGATGTAGGGCTTTTGTGGTACGGGTCTTTCTGGTCCGGGCCGTTTCGATCCTGGTTCTATGTGAGCTTATTCTTTCATGTTCGAGTACCACAGGGATCAGTCTAACGGTTGCTCAACAATCCGCAATTTAGTGAAGTTTCTAACACGCAGACATTTAAAAAAATAATAACTTTGTCAGTTAAAATTCCTTCAGAATTACATTTTGCCTTTTTGTTCGTATTTTGTAAAATAACTTTTCATTCTGTGGCATTTTAATGAACGACCAATGGTTTGGCCGCAGTCAGTATTTCAATTGAAGCATATTGACCTTTTTTCCAGCATTATTTTAATGTTTCTAATTTTTGTGTTGGTGGAAAACAGCTTCATCTACGTTGTGGTATTTCGGACAGACAAAACAAAATATTTAGCAATTTTCAAATGTAAAGCAGACTTTAGGTGTTTCTTCTTTGAACATTGATAACTATATAATAATATTATATATTAATACCATTTATTATTAAATTGGTGATACTTGAAAGTTATGTCGTGCTAGTCAGTAAAAAATTGATTTTCACCACGAAAGGTTTTCACGCACGTTTAATTAAATAATGACGTCACATCAACAAATACGTTAATTAATGGCTAATGGTACTACAGTCGATGCTTATCTCCTATGAATGACAACAGAAACATCAAATGTGACAACATTATCACCATCTTGAGCACTTTAAGTACTCATTTAGGAAAGAAACTTGAAGATGATAGTATACATACACCGGGAGTCTTGTCTAGACGTAGTTTCGATTCATTTATCTGTGGTAATACTTTTCGGAACTTTACTTTTTAGCTAATGGTAGGTGATTCGGACTTCCTACATCGTCAAGTTCCCATAGACCTGTGCAGAAGGTTATGTAATCTGTTTAGAAATAACACAGTTAAGTAATAAGTGGCTTTGTTAACAATACTTTGAATAAGCACAATACAGGTAAATGCAAGTTTTCATCACAAATCAGGTCTACCAGACACGAATCAGTGCTGTAAATCTTGCACAGATCGTAAAATCATGTACGGTATCAAATACATGTATTCGTTTTTATCATTTATAACCTGTAATAATGAGGCATACATTTTATGTACTATTTAGAATATTAAACATGTAAATACGTTTCTCTCCGTCTGTATTCTTAATTATATTCTTATGTAGCTAGTGTCAAAATAATTTAAATGCTTCACTGAAATACGTATTTTTTTTCGACAAAAGCAATTATAACTTTTGCTTTGACGTGTTTAGTTTGGGTATTAGGGTTGCAATATATAAATATTATAATGATGAAACGAAATACTGAGTTTATCAATTATAGCCTTTGTCCATTCTGTATAGAAAACAGAAGAGTTTACTAAAGTGGAACATAACTTCTTACGTTTGTGGCAGATTCATCTCAGTCTAAGATAAGTATAGTTTAGGAAATTAAAGGAAATAGAAAATACAACTCAAAAGCGGTTTTATCATTTGGCTATATTTTTCTTGATTAGTATCATTACTTCAGCTGTTGAAGCATTTGATAAATTATCCACTAAAGAATGCAACGAAGGTACATATGGCATAAACTGTTCGAAGCAATGTAGCGGTCACTGTGGTGACAACGGTATCTGTGACAAGGTACATGGACACTGCCCCCGGGGTTGTACTGCTGGATGGATGGGCAAAAAATGTGATTCAGTGTATTTTAATAATAAGTGTTTTTAAATTTCGTATTTGAGCAACGATCTAACGATCAGCCTATTTCTGTCCCAAATCGGCGTATACGATTTCACACTTAAGCATGCATGTATATATATATATATATATATATATATATATATATATATATATATATATATATATATATATATATATATATATATATATATATATATATATATATATATGTCCAGGTTTTGTGAGTTTGTCTTGTGCAATTTATATAAAATATTATACATTTCTGCAGGCTCCGTCAAGTGCTCTACAAAGATAGAGAAAAGGCAAGAAATATTTACAATACAAACTGTTCTTGCATAGGAGGATGAACAGCCAACTATTACAAGCTTATTTGCAACATTATACAACATTATACAATAAATAGCAATATTTTGCTTAAATATGAAGAAAGTGATTAACTGCTCTAGTTTTCCATTTCTTCTTAATTTAAATAAGTTACAAAGCATTAATGTCGTCCAGTATTTATCAATTTATATATCAACATGTTTTCTTATAGTCCACATATATACGAGGAACCATTGGCAATGACGTCTAGTGGACCAATTAATGAACCAGCTTATGATACCTGTCAGGATCAAGAACGCAAAAATGGTACATCGGATTTAACATAACATTAATAATTGTTCTTCATTCACGCGGACAAAAATGGCTTAAAATTGTCTTACTATATTGTTGATTCGACATTTGAACTTATTTCGTTTAAAGACGTATTGACAGAGTACCATATCATTATTTTGTACTATTTGTATGTCTTTTCAGAGAATGACAGTGACCAAGAACACGTGTATATGAATTAAGTGAAGCAGCAGTGCCGTTAAAGTACTATATCACTTACAGCTTATGTATCTTAAAAATGTACTTTATAACGGCACTTTGTTCTCTACTTTTTCTTAACTTAATGATACGTTTAAATCTTACATCAATTCCATGCAAAGGACATTATTTGCTTTTTTATTAAATACATCGCAACGACCATCATCTGCGTAGAATCACCGGCGAAATGTCATTCACACAGAATGGGCCTCAAAACCTCGCGATGGGATGTCCTTGTTAACCTAGACAAAAAGTTTCAGGTGAAACAGAAAAAAGCAAACAAAACATGTTTACATATGAAAGTTTACGAAAAAAATGTACCAATAAATCATCAGCAGATTCACACAACTGTATTTATATAGCTTAAATTTCTTTAACATTTAACTATTTCTTTTTTGAAGAGTCAAAAGATGTAAAAATGTTATCATTGATAAACAAAAAGGTCCAAAGTTTAGAAAAGTTATAAATGAGGAGAATTACATTCTTACCTTGGTATGTAAAAGCATATATGGCAAAGTCCTATACGATTGCAACATATACCAAAAATTGTTTTGCAGAGCTGTTACCTCGCACTTCCTGATGTTTGTTTCAAATGCAAGATGGAAATAATATCCGATTTGAATAAAAAATGTCCAAGCGCCGATGTATTATTTTATAAGTTATGAAGAAAGTAGCATCGTCGTTAAAATAATGTCGACACAGTATTTAGAAGAGAGACAATCATTATTTCTATAAGAAGAACCACACAAAACAGTTAATTGTAAATTAATTTATTTTTTGCAACAAGAAAAGAAATGACCACAAAAGTGTTAATGGCTGTAGAATCCCGTTAATATGAAGATTAAATTGTGGAAGCAAAGTCCAATATGCATCAAAGGAAATATACGCAACAATCCTTATGGAACGCATTTTTACAACTGCCACAACATAGTTGTAATCACGAATAAGAATATATGACAAAGTCCTAATAAATTGCTGTGTACAGCCTGTTCAGGGTAATGTTTCAGGTTATTATCGGAATAAAACAATAGTTAAATAAATATTATATATAAGGAGTGGTTACCTTAATAGTTTACTGTTCTGTAGGATCTTCTATCTTGTTACAGTCTCTATAATATCAGTACAAAATACTACAACCGGTCATAGTCAAATAATGTTGTCAATTAGTCAATCAGTCTAGGAATACTATTTAAGCAATTAGTGTACACATGGTACTACAGCACTACTACTTTTCACGAACTTAGAGATAGCCTCATATTACAGAACAAAACACTTACTGTGCATACATTACAATATTGCTACAGAGGTGGCTGTATTTAAATAAACGGTCCACTTATACTAAAGATGATGAATGGAATACCCTGTTAGCTCATCTGAATTGTAATCATTATGTTAGCGTAGGTCTCAACACGATGGGTAAACTGCCCAGGTAGCAAATTTGAAATGGTTATCATTATGTTAGCGGAGGTCCCAAAAGATGGATAAACTAGCCAAGCAGCTAATTATAAATGGTATTCACTATGTTAGCTGAGGTCTCAAAAAAGATGGGTTAGCTGCCCCAAAAGCTGATTTGAAATGTTAATCACCAAGTTAGCGGAGGTCACAAGATGATGGGTAACCTGCCTAGGTAGCTTATTTGAAATGGAAAATCACCAAATTAGCGGAGGTCACAAGATGATGGCTAAGCAGCCCAGTTAGCTTATTTAAAATGGTAATCACCAAGTTATCAGAGGTCCCGAGATGATACGTAAGCTGTCCAGTTAGCATATGCGAAATGGCAATATCCACGTTAACGGAGGTCTCTCATTTAAGAGTTTCAGATTGCGTACAAAAGATCCGTCTTTCTAGGTGATAGGAATACAAACACATGTTCCGTTTGCCTTGTTTCTCAATAGGTTAACAGAGGCGTTCCTCAAATAAATAAAGACAACAGTTCATGCGGTTTATTCCAAGTGAAGTGTATGGTCATAAGTGTTTCGAATCCAGGTTACAAAAAGGGCCATTATTGGAAACTGGTTATTAAGATAATTTCTTAATTTAACATATACTTGTTATATAATGTTTGTTTTTTTAATTAAAAGTGTGTGTTTGTGTATTGGGTTTATCGTTCCACCAACAGAATTTCAGTTATCTGGAGACGGTGTCCACTTGAACCAGATATGCTTGCTTCCTTACTGTGTATAGCATGCCGTGAACACCTTTGATGAAACCACGCCCAGTCACATTATCCCGACACAAGGCCAACCAGTTGTGGAACTACCCTTATATTTGATTAAGCGTTAGCAAGGGAGCTATACCACTACCAGTTTCACGACTTTGGTATGTAGCGGTCCGGGATCGAACCCGGGGTCTCCCGTACCTGGAGCCGACGCTCTACCGATTGCGCTACCAGGTCCGGTTTAAAAGTGTATGTGTTTATCAATGCCTCAGTCATCTTTGTCCGCGTTGTAAAAAGTAACTGACAATTATAAGTTAATAAGCATACTGTGTCTTAAAAAAGGAAAAGCAAAGAGAAAGTCAACATTTTGGCATGACCCTGTGCAATCGTTAGATCAGACATTTTCAACAAGTGGGTGCGTACCCAGCAAGCGTTTGCTGTCATGGGTACATGTTCTAGTCTCTTTTAAGTAAAAGAGCGATGAAAGTCACATACTGAACACTAGCTCTGAAATATGCTGTCTGTGCAGTGTAGTTTTATCCCTATAAGCGATTTAAGGTGTGCACATAATGATCAAATGGTAAATCAAATGTACAATGCGTTGGAAAGATGGCTTCCCCTGCTGAAACACTTCTTTAAAACTAACATTATTATAATGTTTCATAATTGAGTATACATCGGAACAAACATGCGGGCTAGTAAGTGCTATCGGATGCACCAAAATACACTTAGTTAAAAATTATGTTATGATTATTTGCAAAATCGTTATTGAGTAGGTATGTTAAAGTCAAAATTAATTTAAAGGACTTATCATGCTGGTTTAATAAGGGAATCTCAATAATCTCAACCTTGTAATTGCTTTTTGTGTAAATCATTGTAAGTTTGGGTTCCGGCCTCCGTCATCTCAGGGTCCACATCTCGATTATATTTAGTATGTTTGCTACATTGCGTATGTCCAAACAAGGCTCATCTGTATATATATATATATATATATATATATATATATATATATATATATATATATATATATATATATATATATATATATATATATATATATATATATATATATATATATATAATTGCTAATTATTATTTCTATATAATACTGGTTTTGAAAGTCAACTATTTTTATTATTATTTTGTTTTGCTATGCTGCTTTTTTTACATTATTTTCGCTTATATTTGTAAATATTAAATTGGTTAGATTTGTATTAATTTTATCTTATTTTATATTTTACACATATATTGCTGGGTTTTAACCGGTAAAATATTAAAAAGACGGTATTTCCTAAAATGTTTTTTTTAAACGTTTTCCATCATTACAAACATATGGAATATTTGTTCACGTTGATAGTAATGTTGCAGTGATTGACAAGAATCGAATTAGAATTTTCTTATAAATTATCGTGATACATGTCAAGACTAGACTTAAATTAATCCATCAAATATTTCATTTATCGACGTTAAAGATATTTTATTTTTTTCAACTATTGCAACTAGAATTCAAATCAGAAGACAGTTCGTTTATTATAAGACGTGTGTAGTTTGTATTTTCGAAGCATGTTTTAGGTTTTAAATAAATGCGGCTAATTTAATTCGTTAAACAGGTTTCTGCAGCCGTACACAATGTATTAGTTCAATCTTTCAAGCTTTTTACATTGCATTAAAATCGCCTCTGGGCGATTTAAACATTAACTCCATGATAAGTTTTAACTTATATTTATCCAGCTTAATTTAAGGGCCTGAACAGTTTGGGTTTTCTACGAAGGGAAATAACGCCAAGGTATTTGGTAATATTGTAGCAGGAGTGACTTCCCTTGCAAAGCACGTTAATTTCGTTATAAGCATCAAAACAATGGTATATAAAAACATATTTAATTATGCAAATCAAGTTCAGACAGACCAACTTTGTTTGATGTATGCCTAGACATCTTCATAATTCAGAACATAAGAATGCCAACTTGTGTACATAAATGCTTTAGATTACCTAAATCTTTAGTGACATATTCTACAATTTAGAAATTGTATGTCTTATTATTAGATTTACGTTCATTCTGCCTTTACATATATATTTATTCTGCCTGTTTAATTGTTATTTAATTGAATTTTCTTCACGTGTCTCCATGTTCTTCCTATGTATGTTGTCAGGTGTTACGAAATAAACTTTTAATCTTTTAAACTTTGGTTCTCATGCATGTTATTCATTTATCAAACGCAGTTTTTTTCTGTTAATATAATTGCATAAAATAAACCAATATGGGTTTTAGACGTTATACTAGACAAACCTGAAGTATATTATGCGTGAACATTCCTAAAGCAGAGATTTTTTTGACAGATTACTGCTTACTTTTGTCTATGTTCCGTAAAGACGAATGAGTCCCGTACTTGTAAAAAATGAAATTTTATTCAAATTTATCAAATCCATATTGTCAATATTTTTTATGGACAGAACAGGATTGAATTGAGGATTTAATGACTGTATTATTTGTTAGGATTCAGACAACATTGAGAGTAACCTTTGTCAGTCTTCAATGTCCGAAAGTCATGGCCAATTTACTCAAACAATGGCTGAAAACTGCATATGATTATCATAATTTATGTTCCGAATCCCCATTACACGAATTTAAACAAACCCACTTTGCGAATGGGATGTCGCCATGCCATGCCTTGTCTCACAGTGCCAATGACGGCGCCGTGTTGAACCGGGGGTCAGCAGTGAATAACACCAACATCACTCATTTTGGCTTATTTCAAGTAACACTGATCTGGCAAAGTCAACATCATCTCGTCAGAAATACGAATAAGATATCCGCACTGTTTTCAATTAAATGTAATATATTGTATGTTTGGAAATTAAAAAATACAAATGTTCTTACTCACCCTAGAGTAAAAACGTAATATCGAATAGCAAAACTTTTCATGTATTTGCTTAATGTAGCATTTGGATTTATGTGTTTTCTGTGAAACAGATATGCAAGCATAATTAATAAAATATAGTTGTTTTCTCAAATAGTTAAATATACGTACATTTTCAGGTTGTTTAGGGGCTCTGTGGAACTTAAAGTATGGAGATTTTATTTCAAAGAAATGTATTCATAATGTAAGTGTTATACTAAAGCTTATTATTGCATCGTAGCTTGCTTTTTTATCGTTTGTCTCATCAAAGCTTTATATTAACTAAAGAATAAGCACAACGAGTCTGAAAATGGCAATGTTTGACAATTACGCACATTGTATGTTTTTGTAATACACGTATATAAGCATCAGAAAATCAAGGCAAGTCTTGTGTGTCCGAATTGTTCTCTTCTTACTTACAAGGAAGGCAGGAGAAGAAGAATCGGTAAGCATCTTGGAAAGATCTTTTTGAGAAAAACATTACACAATACCCTTATATAACAGAACGAAACTGCTCTATCTCTCTAATTTATGTCATTCCTTTTGTCAGAACAGGCAGTACCACGAGCGTTCTTATTCTTAAATTTTAGGGATTCTTGCAACTGGTATATTACTGCTCCACACCATACATCAGAAATATGCGTGTTGCTTACGCGGATGAATGAATAAATAAAACATAGCGAAAAATACATGAAATTAAAAAAGTTAATACATCTAATCGCCCGATATTTAATTTTAAGATCAAACGGCCATCATTTTTACACCTTTTTTTCAGCGATGGTTCTAGTCCTGATCAGGCAGATGACTTAATGTGGAAATATTTTACAGCTGACCTCCTGTTTTAAAATACCTTTGATTCTTATTTCTTGTATGTCTATAAGGTATCAAAGCATATTATTTTCTGAAATCGTTTAAAAATATGACTGTGAGAAGAAATGGTGGCGGCTTGTTTAATGCGTGGAAATGTAATTACGCCGCAATCTTACATTTTGAAACAAACGCCTAATATATGTTAAACAATCAAATCGCAAACGAACGAAACTAGAAAAAAGGATTTTACGCTGCCATCACAGCTAGAAACGATCAGCATACAATAAGTAGTTCAATAATCTAATTACGATTTCTCAGTGTCTAAATACTTGTTTCTGTATGCATAATACTTTTTTTCGAATGATACGTGTTTGTTTGTTGTTAGACTGTACTTTTTTCGAATGATACGTGTTTGTTTGTTGTTGGACTATTATACAACATGTATTCATTGCATGCCGATGACTGCTTACTTCGGTGACGTAAATCATTCATGAAATATTACAGACCAAAATTCTCACCACTAAACACAGTGATTATCAATAAGTTGTTAAACCTTCAGGTTACCTTATTACCGACACTTTAAATTTATTGTTTATAAATCAAATGAAATATAAAGTAAAACGGATTCATAAGCAGCAAATTAGTATTTTTATGATAATATTTCTTACCAAAGTCCCTATTGCTAGGAATTTGTCATATATTCTTATGCTAGTATTGGATAGGTCTGTGGTTTGAATTGCCATGGAGATGCCACTTCTGGGCCCGTTATATTTTGCGCCATGACCTACTGTGCAGTAGCCTGGATGTGTTGTGATATTAAACGGTGGTGTATAGTAGAACCAGAGATGTGGTGAATAACTGTGTGCTAGGGGAGAGAAGTGTAGTAATTTCAAAAGTAGTTTATTAACAAAGCATCTTTAGCTCAGTTGGTAAAGCAATCAGCTAGCATTTGCAAGGTCTGTGGTTCAAATATTGACGAGGGTCATAAACAAACAAATCATTCAAAAAATCAGCAAGAATATTGTCATTCTCATAATATTTATAGAGTTTAAACATAAATTTCATATGGGTTTACAGGTATCAACAACTTGGACGCTATAGAGGACTATCCAATATGTGAGATACATTAATGCCGGAGAATGCAATGCTCAATGACCAATCAAGAAAGGTTGAGATGAATTTTGTTTCAATCACTCAAACTGTTTGGTGATTAAATTTAGAATCCTAGATATGAGATAATATCTTAAAATGCAAATAGCAACTGATATCAAGTTGTTTGCCGCAACTGGGACCCGTGTCTAGTCCATTAAAAGATGCCATTCAAAGCAACTTCACAGCTCAACTGTCATGTTTTGCTAATTTCGAAATGCATGACTGTGAGTCAAATGGCTCATAACAATGATGTCCAACTACAGTGGTGTAGTAAGACCCATGACAAATATCCTGGTAGAACCACTGATGTACTGCAGCCCAAATAGAATTTCAAGTTTATATTAATAGTTATACTGTATTGCCAACTAGAGAACATAAAACAGTTTATCTGTCTTACTAGGCTAAATTAATGTTCTGAAGTCTAAGTCTTACATTGTTTCTTTAAATTTTATTGCGATTAGGTAGCCCACTAAGTTAAATACACGATTTTAACGCTCACGGCATGGGATTGTATTCCATTGAGAGTGACAACTACATTTTGGTAGATATTTTTGCTGTGATGTGCTACCGGTGGTTCTACCGAGAAAAAAGTGGTATTTTCCTACAGTAGGTGCTTAAAATTGCCAATGTGAACATATTGTTATTAAGTGTGCCTTTACATTGGACAAACATAAATTTGATTACAAAACAACAACAGTTATTGAAGTTGCTGTCTCCCAGCATTTTATTATATTTTGCATATACACTATAAAAGAACGACGGGTTTAGTTTTGTCCTCGTCAACTTAATGAACTGATGTAAAAATATAATGGTATTTTCTTTGCAACCAATAAAGGCACATAAGTTACTGGTACGATGGTGGTGGGTTTTATATCAACAAAAAGAAAGCAGCAAATTGTACCTGCATTCTTCACTGGTGACTGCTGAAGGCAAAATGGAAAGAAGAAAGCAGTTTGGTGTGGATGAAAATGTCATAATCAATAACAATAATGTTACATTTGTATTATTTATTTTTCAATAAGCACAACCTAACACATGATAATAATATTAAAGCAGCAATTAAGTTACGCCAGCAATCCACCACCCTGATATATATATATACTATTTATTATCTTACATAAATCTGAAAATTAAATTTATATTTAGAATGGTATGGAATAAATTTCAAGCAATCTAAACATAAGACATAGAACGTTGGTAATATGAAGAAATAAATGTTTTATGTATACTTGCAATCATTTTAATCCTTTTTAACTACCTGATTTTAAGCATTAAACCCCATCACGACTACACGTATATTGTATGTCCATGTAGGAATCTGATTTGCCATAATAGTTTACTACTAAAAATGCTAAAAGTTAAATTCTGAAAAGAAGAATGTTTTCAGCTGGAAAATTGTTTTAATGCATCCAGGTTACAAAGCAAGTGATTCTGACATTTCATCTTAAGTACCTGTGAACTTATACTGTCACTACATTGCTATCAAGATTTTAATTGTATAGTTTATAGGTGAATAATGTTAAGCTTTATTTGTTGCTGTACTGTGTGATTTCAAGTTAAATAAAGGCACACTTACCAACATTTAAAATACTATTAGTAATATGTGTGATATATTGTCACTGATAGACAAGTGATCCACATTATTTTTTTTTTTAAATTGCCAATATTAGTACTATAAACAACCAGGAAAATGATTGTAAGACATCATCTTGAGTTATGTTATAATACACATGTAACATAAACACATAAAAAAGATAACATTTTTGAAGGAATACATGTTAACATAAACATGTAATAAACATTTACATAGGAACTCAATATTACTATTAAACAAATTTCAACAAAACCATTGCACTAGATTCCTCTACAAAATAGTAAACAATATTTTGTTACTCTCAGTATAAGGCCAGTAACTTTATGCCTGCGTGATACATTGGTCCATTGTTATTTTCTAAATCGTTTCATGTTTATCAAATCGTTACTAAGGTAATGTATATTTGTGTCCCTCCAATAAATACATATTAAAATATAAAAAAAACACACACTAATACCAAATATATGTGTTTAATTAAAGTGTGACAAAGAACAAAGGGAAATAACTCCTAAACTATGGAAAAGAGAGTTATGGTCCTTGTACACTGTACTTGAAGTCAAAGTCTTCTGGATTGACAGGGTTTTGCATAATAATGCACTTCTGAAAAATCCCTGTCAGGGAAAAGTTCCTGAATTCCTGAATGATCAATGCATAAGCATCATGCCTTCATCTGTCAAAACATCACTTCTTCTAAGCAGAGTCTCAAAATCACTTAAACGATCAACAAAATGCGTGTTGATCTAAAGCAGCCTAAAGAAGTTAATAATCATTGCAACACTAAGAGCCTCACAAACAAACAAGAACATAATATTTTGAAGGACATTTAGTTATCATATATGTATACATAGTGGTCAGAGGTTATACTTTATTATACTATTTATTGTGGTTTATCCACGCCTTGCTTTTTGGAACATAAACAGTACCAACGAGAAACGAAATATCAGTCATGTTTACAGACCTGAATAATTGTTTATACGGTTTATTGTCAAAACAACATAATTCAGTTATTTGAAGATGGAGTCCACTTAAAACAGATATAGCGCTGCATTAACTGTGTATAGCATGCCGTAAACACCGGGCACCCAACCTAGTCCAATTGTACTAATTGTCTGCCTAACCAGAACTACATTCATATGTGTTCGGGCGTCAGCAACGGAGCTATATCATTACGATTTTTATGTCAAAGCATGGGATCTAACCCAGAGTATCCCGTATCTGGAGCCAAACCTCTACCGTTTGCCCTACCAGGTCTGAGTCCACCATTGTAAATATAGCATGCCATGAAGATCAAACCAAGTCCCATTATCCTGACACCGGGCAGACCAGTTGTATAGCTATCCTTTTTTTGATTGAGCATTAGAGAGGGAGCAATACTACTATCATGTCTTATGACTTTGATATGTCGCACCATGATATGATTGAACCAGGGGTCTTCATTTTCTCGTGGCTACGATCTATCGATTGCGCTGCCAGGTCCGGTCTAGAATAATCATACTAAATGTAAATGCACACAAGCAACATTTGCACAGTCAGTCTTTACTTTTTTCTACAAAGTCATACATGGAAAATACCCTACCTCCTAGCTTCCATGTTTTAACAGATCAAAACTCTTTGAGCAACCTTTCAATAGCTCACATTGAGTGTATACTCAGGTAAAATACGAATGCTCATTTGACAAACTGTAACTAAGTCAATTAAAAATATCTAAGGAGAAGACATGTATGTTCCCTGATTACCATTACGAAACCTTCAACAAACAAAAACAATACGAACTCAGAATACCATTTTAACATTTAATTTGGAAATCGTTAGATGTAGCACTTGGGTATACCGAATGAACGATAAAGAACGGGACATTCCCAAGCCGTAATATTATAATTAATATTGATATATACCTAATAACTAATCTGTTCATCTTATATATTAAACTTATTAGTCCAAATTACATACAATTAAAGACACGATGTTAATGAAACAGATAATCTTTCTTGTAAAGAGTCTTTCACATATCCATCTTTGGCTGAATCACTCAGCCAACGTCCATGACGTTTGAACAGTCTGTATTTTACACCTCTATTAACAGCACATGAGTCTCCACCAGATCTTGGAATGTAAACAATATTTCTTAATATCACTGACACGTGGAGCTAGTGCTCTTAAAAACTCGTCACGTAAGTTTGTGTAGGACATCTGCTTGTTACACTGTCTCACTGTATAACCATTTTGGGTTTTACACAAATTACAGAATAGAAAATCACTGGGCTTTAATTTAGCCCATTCTATCAGTTTTTCGGAATTTTCCACAGGACATAAACATGTTCCAGTTCTTGCTAATGTAATCCATGCTCCATCTCTGTATTTATCAGTCTTACTTGTTTCTACGAATATACTCATATAAGTTTCAAAAAACATAATATCAGATACCTTGATATTAAGAAGTTCAGAACTGCGCATGAAACCTGCAAATGCTAACAAACACGCACAGATGATACGTTGACTTTTCAGATTAAAATCTTCATAAATCATGTTTTACACTTTAAGCAAAATATCTACTGTATTTACCAAATGGTTTGGATACAATTCTTTTTACTGCTTCCAAAACATTACACACTTATTTGGAATCTGTTGGCGACTTAAAGTCATACATTTCATGAAACCATTTGATGGCATAAAAAGCCGAAATAACTGAAGCAGGACTTGAAGCACTTTGAATTAAAGAACACAAGTAAATAGCTACAGTAAATGCCTTAGCAGGCAAAATATCCCCTCTCCCTAACCCACTGTTCAAAGCCCATTTATTCCAACGAATAAAACTGTTTTCGTATTTGCGACTGGTACTGACGGCTCTGGACTTCTGTAGTAGGTCCGGGAGAAGGTCCACCTTGCCCGCCAAGACTTCTGGTAACGCTTCAATGTCTGCTTTGTTGTGAGCCTGAAAAAACAGATGTATAAACCAAGAATCAATTAAAATGATCTGATATTACGACATGAACATACATCAATGAAACAATTACGCTCTACACGATAACCAAATATAATGCATCGTAATACATGTAAAATTGACTATATCTCTTACACAATTCATATACAAAAACGATACCGCCTATCTATAGCCTTATCGCTCAAAAATTATATAATTTTATACAACAAACAACAATATATAACATCCAGTCCTGGCAATTCCGCCATACTATATAGCGAAGTCGCTTTGAGTATCAACATGTATACTCATGCATAACAATCTAATATCAACTCATCAAATAGTTCTGAGTATCGACAGGTATACTCATGTACATCAATGAAATATCAACTCATCAAATAACTCTGAGTATCGACTGATATACTCATGTACAACAATAAAATATCAACTCATCAAATAGCCCTGAGTATCGACAGGTATACTCATGTGCAACAATATCAACTCCTGGCGATGCCGCCTTCTTTAGCAATGCCGCTTTCGTAAACAACAACAGGCAAAACTGCCTCAAGCCATGTATTATACAGCTTCTCAATCTACTGTAAAACAAACAGTACATGTATAGTTTAAAATTACTTTGCAAGCGCACTCTCAAACCAATACAAACATACCATGTGTATACAACATGTACAACTACCCCTTTTACTCAAATGTTTGTCAAGGGAGATAAGCCAATAAAATCTTAGTTAGCACTCCAATCTAACGTTGTTTCCCTTAAAATCAATGAACATAGCTAACATTCTAAACTTCAGATCAACATTTCCGAAAATTCCCTTTCTAGTTTTGCACTTACATAATAAGTTCTACTCGTAGGCAAATCTATCCAGTCAATCACATTTACAATGAAATTGCCATTAGGGCAAATTAATCGTCAAAATACTGCTGAATTCCAGTATGGCACAGCTAATACACCTCGCGCTCTGTCCATTTCCATTTTACGAATGACTCTATACACCATAGATATGGGCGGTACAAAAAGACCAAATTCATGATGCCATGACTCTGTGAATGCATCAATACCAGTGGAAGACGGATTCCAAAACCTAGAATAAAATCTAGGCAATATAGCATTATGCTATGATGCGAACCAATCAATTTGTCGTTGACCAAACCTATTTTGCAGTAACTGAAACAATTTAACAGAAATACCCCAGTCGTCGTTATCAACAATCCTTGACAAATAGTCAGCCTTATCATTTTCTGACCTGGGAACCCACTCTAATTCCAGTATAATAGCATTTCATGTGCAAACTCTAAATATTTCAATTGCAATGTCCTGAAAATATTTTTTTCATAGACCCTTTCTTTACAATAGAAGTATCAGCTTGATTGTCGGAAAACCATTTAACCCTATGACTTGTCAAACCTTTACTCAATGACTGCAACACACGCAGTACAGCAACTAATTCAACAGCTGTCCACTGACCATGGGATACACCATTGATAGTGTTGACCTCATATCCTGCGTATCCACTGTGACTTGCATCAGAAAATACTTTCCTTGACCATTTAACCTGTTCAAACAAATCTACAATGTTCACAAGTTTTAAATGGGACTGCCAAAAGCGTAACTGTTCTATACTATCCTCCGAAACAGGAACGTAAGCATCCCAATGTGTAGCACTCAGAATAGCAAAACTAATATATCTAGTCATGATTTGTGACAAATGACCTAGTACCAATGACATAGAAATAATCTGTCCCACTATGCTAGCCAACTTGCGTACTGGAACTCGTCTGTGTATTTTAATAGCGTGGAATATGCCAGAAATCGTGTCTAAAGCTTTACATATCCTGCGATCAGGTATTAACATCGTACCTTCTAGGGAATTCAGTAAAACACCTAGATATTCTAAAACTTGCACAGGTATCCACTCAGACTTTGTCGCATTAGGAATAAACCCAGACATCAACAAATCAGATTTAATCTGAGTTGCTAACTGTTTACACTCGGATACATTATGTGCACAACCGAAACCATCATCAAGAAACATTATGACAAATTTCCCATCGCCTCTCCATTTTGCTATTAGGGGCCTCGTGACCTTGGTGAAAACTGAACAAGCACTAGACAAGCCAAATGGTAACACTAGAAACTTGTAATAAAAGGTATTGCCTAACTTATCAGTCCAAGAGAAACCTAAATACTTAGTATGAGGTTTATAAATTTCAATAAAGTGATATGCACTTGTCAAATCAAAATTTATTAATGAAAAACCCTTTTTTAAATAAGCTAGAACAACCTTTAAATCTTCATATTTTACAGATTGCTTCCAAATGTGCTTATTGGCTACACGTAAATCCAAAATGAACCTTTTCTTTCCTGAATTCTGCACAGAAACAGACAGAGGATTAACTACATAAGGCTTTTCTAAGCACTTTTCAATTAATTTTCTGTCTAACAAATCTTGTATAGCTTCGCTAACAAATTCTTGTTCTAACATGCCGACCTATTGTTCTTATTATAAGAAGCTGGAGGGTTGGTCAATAATGGAAGCTTATAACCATTCTGTATAATGTCTAATACAAAACTGTTTGCCGCTATATCTTTCCAAAATTGCAAATTTTGTCTAAGTCTACCTCGTACTATATTATGTTTCTGTCCCTGTTCATACTTATAAAAATCATGAGTAAATCTATCAAGATCAAAGAAATACTCATCTTTTAACAACTGGTTGTTATCGCCCAACTTGGTGCATGGATTACATTCCGCTCTGCGTTTGGTTTCCTGGTACGGGGGAAGACGCGGCCCGAACAACGTGGGGGCAGTTTCTCCGTAGGTGTGAGCTTTCTCCACAGGCAAAACAGGGTCCAAGGGCGAGGCCACTGAACTGCGTGAACGGTGCTCCTGGGGTGAAGACAGCGTTGCCGTAGCCGTAGTGGCCACGAAAAAGTTTCCCCCTTCCTGCCGCTGGTCTGAGTTGTGAGCTTGAACTCCAGGGTTGACTAGTAGGAGGAACACAGCTAAAACTATACGGTGTGCTGATCGAACCTCGACCACGGGAGCTGTTGCGCTTCCGCTTGATCGCCCGGTTCTCCGCTTTGATGAATCGCGATTCATCTTCCGAATCACTAGCTACCGGATTCGTTTCATATTGGCGTACAGTTTCCCAACCGCCAGTTGAGGAGTCCGCAATACGAATTAATTTGTTCCTCTTTTTTATGCTATCTATAGACTCGTTGCACAATTCTCTTGTATAGTCCGGTTTTTTATTGTCCACATACCACAATATCTGAGTTAGAAGGTCACTCGCACCAGAATTAAATTCGTGCTAAAATTTATTTCCTTGATATTTCCATTTTATTTCCTGTGCTGACTTAACCCTTTTATCCGAAGCACCCTTTAATTCATCATGTAATGCTTGCACCTCTGCCTTATTTCAGAAAATAAATATCCCAATGTCAATCACGGCTCCACGTGTGTAGGCGAATTTTCCGCCAGTCGTCAATAAAGCGCTCCAAAATTATCGATGTCTACTGTTCGGTTACCCAAAGCTGAAAGACAACTTTACTGCTTACAACACGAAAACCCCGTGCCTTGCCGCCAACTTAAAACGCCACCTGGCGGTTGCTTCATTACAAACAAGGGAAACTAATTTTCCTTTAATTCGTTCTTCAAACACAGACAATTATATTTCACCTTACCAAAGTTCCAAGATCGGTGGTCTGTGTTTCCATGACCCCCACCCCACCCTTCTGATGGACACGTAACTGCAATTAAAAATATGCTAAATATATGGTTAGGTGTAACTTAATATATTTTTATTGAACTAATTTAGGTATGGCTTATTTCAGGGGAAAAACAAAACAAAACACAAGACATTTTCTTTAATTTCAAAAGTGCGAAAAGACAATACCTTAACAAATGAAAACATCGAACAAAATAGTCGATATTCTCGATATCAATTGCAGGCCCTTCTATGTAGGGCTCCAAAATCACTTACAATTTGGTTTGATTAGATGTATAGGATATTTTAATACAATTTTCCCCTACGCTAGGAAGTCAACTTTTTCTGATTTGTCCTAACTTAAAAGTATAAAAGCTATTTTACATTGGTAAGAATTGATTTTCTGGTGTAAATTATTTTTACACTTTTTGTTTCATACTAAAATCTACACTCTTTATCATGAAAGAACATGTTTCATCCCAACTTCAAAGTGGCTTGAAAACTGTAAAGTGACAATAATAAAACAGTTCACAGACTTTTTTTGTAATCCATGCTTCATACACGTATTTAAAATACTTTGTAAAAGTTTGGCACGTAATTGCACTATTTATGAATGGCACATTAATTGACATAGTTGCATGTTCAAACATGGATTGAATTACACTAGTTTGTTAAGCTACTAATATAGGTAATAGTTTGAAAACTGTTTCACCATATTCTCGATCTGAAGACATCCTACAAGACAACATGGTCACACATCAGAATGTTTTCCTTGATTGTGTTTTACCACCTTTTATTTGTACTGTTTTAGATATAACACAGTAACACTATTATGGTTACTATAGTGATGTCCAGTTATTATTACTGTGAAGGGGGGACTCCAGATTAGGTCAGGTGACAGACCCTTTCACATGAACGTTTTCGTTACAACCAGGACTTATACACATGCTGTGAGCCACCAAGGTCTCTGGCGTTATAGCTGTGGACACAATAACTTGCCCACATTTAAAACCTTTTAGCCTTTTTACGTTGAATCAATGAATCAAACAACAATCACACATCTTACACCTTCACCGCAACATTGTCACACACAGAATAACAATACGGACCTTTGAAGTCGGCATCTCGTCAATTCATTTTTCAACTTGGCAGGACTGTCTTCGTATGCTAAGTATGCAAAGTCTCGGCCAAGCTTCGACAGATTCCTTAAACTATTCTCGTTGAAATTTAAGTGTTTATAATTCTTTTTATTGTCGATTTGTGCAAAAGAATATCACTCGAATAAATACATTTTTTTTATCTTGCTGGTAAGATGAACGTTCAGTGGATTATTTTATTAATATGTAATGTTATTAAACATTAATACCGTCTTCATTTGAGATTTTAACCCAGTCTCTAGTTCCTTTGACTTGTTGCTTAAAAGCTCTGTTTTAATGTTTCCTCAATATACTCTTGCGATGAGAAATTGTTTAGCTTTTCATATATACCCATTAAAGCGCCTTCCATGCCACTGTTCACCTATGGTTCTACTGGCTTCTACTGCTTGTAAATTAAAGTATGCAATGCATTTCTATCGAATGATCCCTTACTTTACTTGAGTGGGATCGGTGACATTTCTACCATTTACCTGGGTTTCGTCGGTTGCCTTCGCTCCATCGTTTGTATTAGCCACCATAACGTTCTTTTGTGCGGCATTGTAAACTCTGTACACCGTGTTTTGGTTATATTCTGGCATTTTACTTTAAATAATATACGATAAATGTTTCTACTAACTTTTGAACGGCCCGAAGAAGACTTACACACGCAAATAGATAAACTAAAATCCCAAATAATATACCCTTTCAATTGCCTTATTTCACATTGTTACGCAGTACAACACAATACACCGGCATTTATGAAGCAAGCATCCAAAATGGTAAAACAGGTGATAGAACACAGGTTGTCCCCAAAGCTCGAACACATGTGTTTTGATTTTTAATTTAAATGTGCACTTGAATATTCTTAATTGTTTATTAGTACATTTCTCTCCAAGAACACCAACCATTTAACTGACTCCATCATATTCATCATCACAAAAGCTCTTTCTGGCATCAAAAACAATTGTATAAACTAGTTTAACGATGGAAACTATAATTTTTCGGCAGAGAGAAAAAAATCCTTCATTAAGGCCAGACCTATTACCTTGACCTAACGGTTAAAAATTGATTGTAATGTCCGGATATTAAAACTGCATTTGCATATATACGGGCGGCTTGGCAACTATACTAGATTGATGCGATAAAAAGAATATGATATTTTCTATTGTCTTGTGTTTGAAAGCCTGACAATTAAATTTGAACGGGCATGCAATTTGTCAGAACGAACGTACATACTAGAAAAAAAGAACAGTCAATTTAGGGCCAGATAACAAAGACGTGATGAAATATTTAATGGATTTAATGACTGTATAATGTGTTCGGAATAAGGAAACATTGTGATCGAACTTTGTAATGCTGCAATGTACGACAGTCATGACAAATTTACTCAAACAATATTCGAAACACTGCATATGATGACGGCTTCTAATTATGAATCCCAAATCCTCATAACAAGCGCGGAACAGAAACCCGCTATGTGACTGGAGTGCCGCCATTGCTGTCTAACTGTACTATGGCATCGCTTTGTTGAACTTTCGGCCAGCAATAAATTAAAAGTGACATGACTAAGTGTGACAAATCACATTTTAGACTTGTTAAATCTTTGGAAAATAAAAGATTGAAAGACAAACTTCTGTGTATTTGAGAATTTGCGATTAGCGACGATTTAAATATATTTTCTTCAAATGCGCATATCGATGTGTGTTTTCTATATCCATATATTGAAAGCACAATTATGAAAACATACTTGAGCAAAGTTGTTGGCGTTGCGATGGGTTTTCCAAATAAACGGATGCATTGTAAACTTGTCTAGAGTATTTCTTTAGTCAAGGAGGATTTTATTTAAGCAAGATGTATCTATAAGTCCACAGTTATACCACAGGAAATACAGCATCTTAAATTGTAGTTTAATCGTTGGGCTCGACTAAATTGTTTATGAACTAATTGCAAAAAACACTTAAATCATGGCAATGCGTTACAATTACGTACATGGAGGCAAATGAGAATAAATCATAATATCTGAAAACGGAACTACTATATATTAAATAAAATAACTGTGTTTTCTCAATTTATGCGTTCTGTTTGTCAAAATGTTGACTTTACTTTCTATTGAGGGAGTCACATCTTGTTCAGCTTTACAAATACTTTAATAAGTCACCAGATTCGTTTAATATGTACAGCCAGCACGTCCATTTTGTTATGTTGTTAAGTAATTTCTAGCCATGTCCAGACACTGATTGCAATGTTCAAGATGATATTAAAATTTTCTTCACATTAAACGTGCCTCATACCAGTTGGTTAGAACTGCATCTTCAGCTTGTAAATTATTAAAGGAAAACACCTTAAGGTTTAGTCTGGAATATTAAAACTTGACTTCTGGTGTTTTTCTTGTGTGTTGTGTCTTGTCTCTGTGTTTTTATCTTTTTTACATTTACCCTGTTTGCATTTGGAAGTTAAGAATAAAATATCTTATATGACTTTTTCTTATTTACCTATTTTATGTACTCATCATAAATATAATATATTCTTCTTTAAAGCAGCTATATCACTACCATGTTTAACGACTATGGAATGTCGCGGCCCGGGATTGAACCCGGGACCTCTTACGCCTGGCCGAAGCTCTACATATTGCGCAACCCGTCCGTGTATTATTATTATTATTATTATTATTATTATTATTATTATTATTATTATTATTATTATTATTATTATTATTATTATTACAAAAAGGTCATAGTGAAGTATGTCCGGAGATGTAACATAGCCAATATCTGTAGAAATGCCTAATATTTTAATAGAACTGTCAGGCAGGCAAACACGTAAAACAGATTCTCCAAAGACATCAGAAAAGAAAACAAGTACGTTTAAAACTATTCACGAAGATGCACGTTTCCAAAAAGAACAGCAAAACGCGATATGAATATTAACAAGCTTTAAAACATTAACGATTAATACTTTGCTGGGTTCGTGTTTAATTAACGCAAAAAAGAAGGACTTACACTCCTAAGATGGAGCTGCATAATTATTGAATAAGGGAGACAACACTTACAATGTAATTGTATAATTCATTGACGCTTACACGACATGTATAACTCACAGCGAATACATGATATATGCATCGTAAATATCCTATTTCTATGAAAAAGTCGCAATCCAATATTCATGTATATTGAAAAATGAAGCTCAACGTATTATAAAGCCAAGTTTTTAATATAAACAGTGAACTATTATAACAAACATGTAAGGAGTATTTGTTAATTATTTTAGCTCAAAGTCCTCCGATATCGTTTCAAATGACTGACATGAAAACAGTATAGTTTGTCGTGAATATATCTTATTCTCACAAGACAATTCCGTTTGCTGCTTCATACATACCTTGGCTTGATTTTTAAGGTGATCATGTCGCGTTACACCTTGAAATTGATTCTTCTAGTCTACCATCAATGCGTATGACGCTGTAATCATATATTGTCAGAGATTTTCCTTTAAAAAAATTGGCTTAACGTTACTATCTTGACTATCATTGAGTGTGTGTTATTTATACAAAAAATAGCAGTGTTTACCATTGTATACTCATTTCGACGTAGAGTTAAGTCACTTTACTCTCTGTCGCTGCATTTGTTTGCTTCATATCAGAACAGTTCAACCATTTAGGGCTCATTCTTAATCTTGCAATTTTTTTTACTTTTGTAAATATAAAACAATGTATTCAAATACTGAAATCAAATTATCAAAACACAACACAATAAAAAAGGAAGTAAAAAGCTATTAAAATTTAATGATACACTTAACACTATCGACAACAAGTGGTCGCGGACTGAGAACAAATGTTTCCGGCTTCAGTTGTCTCTTTAATTTTAAGAAAGACAATGGCTATATCTATCCTTGTTTTTTATCTATATTCATTGTGTTCGTCTTACAACAAGCTGAATTTAAGTTAAGCTTTGAATGTTATTGTGCTCATTTGTAACGTTAACGTCTGAAATGAGGAACATCTTTGTGATTTACGTCTTTCTTCTGGATTATGTTCATGTATATGGTATGTGTGTACAATATTTTGTACGATGCTTTGTGATATTTGCATGCATCTGTAATGGCAGATTTTTTCTTTCTATTTGTCTCTACTTGGTTCGAAACTTGAGCCTTTCATGACAAACAACTTTCAGCGGAATGAATATAGTCGAACCTTGGCTATGCAAACTCGGGTTCTTCGAAGCCGAGGCATTATTCGCCGTTTTGGCCGGTCCCGAATTTTTCCTTACATAATTTTATGCAGAAAGCCTCCGATTATTTATTTGAAATAATCAAAGTTTCTGCAGTATTCGATGTCAATTTTGGTCCCCAACATTCAGCTTTAAAGCTTTCTTCACACATCTTATCCAACGCCCGCTCACATCAGCGGTCGGCCACTGTGAATGGCCATCTGTCAAACTGCAAAAGGAGTTTACGCCAGTAACATCGGTGTTTTGCTTCGTTAATTGGTTTGTTGAAACTTTTTATTGGGTATGACGTGTTGATAAGTTTGACAAACAGTTACAATGCACCATCAATTAAGCAAGAGGACATCAATTTAAAGGTAGACTTGTATTCCCTTTGCCTCACAGCGGTATTGCATACTGTCAGGGTGGATAAGTATAAATGCTGACCGATATCCCCTTCAACTCAATTGAGAAATGGCAAGCATAGCGGGTGAAATCAAAGCTGAATTATCCAGCATGAAGGGGATGCACAGATCAGCTACAATTTAATACTACGTGATTTATTAATATGTGCTTGCCACCATTATGCTTTTATGTTGCAGTTTCTTGACGATGATAACACCACGTCTATTCGACAATACTTAATACACACATGCATACATTTGTATCTGATTTTACTTTGAAAGGAGTAAAATATAAAATATGATGCTTATTCCATTTGTTTTTCCACCAGATAACTTTTCTTATCTTTCACTATGAAAAATCGTATGATATATCCATTGCTTCTTGCACATTATGGCGGATAATCAAAATGGAGGACTCCTAGTCGGATTTTTTAAGTGGAAGTAATTTGGATTATTCCAACCCCTGCAATGACGTCATCAATCAAAAAAGCTGTATTAAGGTTGAGATATATAAGAAAATATGAAATGGGTGTATTGAATAGACATCACGGGGAATCATGTGATCAATTCCTTTCCATTTAAAAATGGGGAATATGTTTTGTTATGCCATGCTGTGATAATTTTACATTTCGAAATGGTTACTTCACGCAACAGCTATTGTATTGTTAGAAATTAATTAGATTCCTTCAGTACTTTATTAATAATGCGTGTTTCATTACTCCTTAGCATGCATTATTTATTATTATTCCATGCTCTTTTAAATGTAGTGCGCAGCAATGTTATCCTGATCCTGACGTAATAGTTACTAACAGAAATAGTGTCGTAAAGTGAATAAGACATGTGCATGTGTTGTCTTTCCGTGAATTACAAATAACATGCAGTTACAACATAGAATCCCAAAACTTCACATTTCATCGTAGACATGACTATAGCATGTTTGATTTGTTTTACACATAGCTAATGACAAACTTTGTTATACCAATTATACAACAGATATAGTTTAGGCTGTTGCATTAGGCCTACTCTTATTGGAAGATACAACTTTGCCTGCTAAACAAGTTATATTGTAGACATGGCTTTAGCCTGGTGCATTAAATGTACACTCAGCCGATGATAAAAGTATGCAAGTTATACCAGTTATAACCTAGACATGGTTTTAGGCTTTAGAGCTACACTAAGTGGAAGATACACTTTTGTCAGTTTTACAAGTTATATTGTATACATGGTTTTAGGCTGTTGCTTTAGTGCTACACTTAGCTGATGATACAACTGTGCCAGTTATATCTATGATAGACTAGTCATGATTTAAAAACAGTTGCATTTGGTATACACTGAGAGTATGATAAAATATTGCCTGTCATACCAGTTAAAACCTAGACATGGTGATAAACTATTGCGTTAGCTTTACACTTAGCTGATGACAAAACTTTGCCTGTATTATTGTGTTAGGTTAACATATAGTGGATGTTAGAACTTTGCCCATAATACCAGTTATAACCTAGCCATGTTTTAGACTACTGCATTAGGTTTGCACTTAGCGGATAATAAAGCCTCTTATATACATTCACCTATCAGCAATCCGAGCATCAGCAACTTCCTCGTACAGGAGTACTAGTTTAATGGCAAATGAAGTAGACAGGGGCTCGACCGTATACAAATCCGCACTAACAAGGAAGAAAATCAACAGAAAGAACACTTAAAATAGCACGCGCTAAGTGTATGCCGGCTCTTCTTAATACAAGTGATTTGTACAAAATAAGTATTTACGGGCTGTGAACAAGGGTTAAATGAGGTTCAAGGTTGAATTGAAGAACATTTTCGATTGTGTATATAGTCTTATTTTGATGGCATTTATTTAAGGATGTTTCTGTTTTCAATACTGTTGTCTTTAAGTATGACGAGTATTCCGAAATAAAGATTTAAGTGAGTCTTACAGCCAACCAGCGATGAATTGGACTTTGTACTCGCATATTTTTCCGAGGCATTACTACAACAAAAGTAGGTAAACTCGTCCATTTCGACCATAATTTTGCCCGTGCGCTGAGTACATTTAATATTAATTTGAAACTATTTCTTTTAACCTCGGCATTACCGACAGCGAATGTGCGAAATGACCAAGCAACTATTCTTAGTGCAAGAGAGAAACGATATTGAAGTTTTTGTGTTTTGTCCAACTATTTCGCCCAATCAGATGCCAGTTTGTATAAAATCTGCTCGAAAAGACATGTTGCTTCGCCGGTAAGAGACATATAAAATATCGATATCAGTTAAGGCAAATAAAGAATGTTTGACCTTAATTTTCTAATGAGTTAATCTTTCTTAAATTTGGTACATCGCAGGTTTTATTTCACACGTATGCTTACAATTTGACTACTCTATCATCACAAGCCTTAAATGAACATTTTCACAAATTTTTAAGTTAGGTGTGAATGGTCAAAACTTTAATGAACAAAATAAAAGGGGTGTAGAAAGGTTACTCTGTGTTGGAATGTTGCTATGTGTACAACATATTTTCTTGTCTTGTGTATAAGGCAACTGTAGGTGATATCGACAAGTTGTGTTGTTGGATTTGTTCTTTATAAAAAAAGCAGCGTTTTTAATTCTCTGTTAATAGTTTATCTGATTTTCAAACTGCACTAATTGGAAAGTACTTTCATCAGTGCCATATCCATAGTCATGTAGTCCTTCTAATAAAAGAGGTATAATTTTCTTTTGAATACTCATCGCAGTTTTGGTGCCTTTATATATGTTAAATTACTAAAATCATATTATCAAAACACAACATTAGAAAAAAGTAAGAAAAAAAATACTCACAGTAATTAATTAAAAGATGCATAGAAATACAGAATTATATCCTCAGTATGTACTTTCTGCATGACGTTTATGATATATATAATGGTTTCAAGTTTAAGTACCTCTTACACTTTAAGAAAGACACTTGGTAACATTCAGTCATATCTTTCCTTGTTATTGTCGCTACATGAACAGTATCTGTGAAGTCGTATAGCAAGCTTAAATTTAAGTTCAATATTTTATGCTGTTTTTACTCATGTATACAGTTTAATTCGAGCTCGGATCGGGCAATAGTCATGCCCAAATTTGCGATGAGGTGCAGCTTTGGGATTTACGTCTTTTTTCTGGGATGTGTCCATGTGTATGGTAAGTTTGTACGACATTTTAGCCGAAGCCTGATTGTTTAAATTTACATTAGTTTAGAAAGAGTATTTGTTGTTTCACTTAAATATATTGAGTTTTAGTTTATTTCTGTACCTGTTAAAATATCCAGGTTTTGTAAATATCGTCTTGTTTCAAGTGATTTTTTTCCAAGAATGCAATCCTTCTTATGTATTTCTTTAACGTTGTATTATATATTTTAAATAGCTGTATTTCAACCAGAGGGTACAATGTGGATGCAAATACACGCTCGGAACCAGTTTTATGGGGAAGTGTTTAAATCAAGCCAACTAAATATTAGTTCAGAATAATTAATTAAAATGTATGATACCGTGGGGTACTGGAGTCGCCGATTTGTAAGTCTACCTGCTTTGCCTCTCACCGCGTGGGTTCGACTCCCGTTCGGGGCGAAGGACTTAATGTGGGAAAGTCTTACAGCTGACTTGCGGTGCGTCGGTGGTTCTACCAAGACATGTATCTGGGGGTCATCCTCTACCAAACTGCCTGACGTTGCTAAACTGATTATAATTAATCGCTGCCATGTATTAAAAACAACAACACAAAAACAAAGCAAAAGTATACTATGCTTCAATGCACTGTACGTGAATAAGATTTGTGAAATTACTATTTTTACCTTTCTTCTTAGGCAATTCGTTCGAGTTCATCGAATTAGTGCTACTTTTATGGTTCATGACTGCACATATTCATCCATACCGAACAATTGTTTAAATATCAGATATGTAGCTTTTCCTCAGTATTAAAAATTTGTGAGGATTTTCATTTTCTTGCATTAATACTGCTTTCGAAACAAGTAAACAAATGTAAAAAGGTCATATAAATACCTACTTTGTGGCGTGCTGTATAGTTTTCCAGTCCAAATGTTACATGAAACATGCTTATCATACAAGAATCAGTACTGTAACCTCCGCAATGTTGTTAAATATGGCATTTCTGTATTTATAGGCTAATACATACGTGTACCTATTTTTGTTTGTAAACTGCAGTAATCATGACAATTTGTACCTCATGAAACACATACAGAAACTAGAGTCGTTCAGTTTTACAGTTGAAACAATATCAGTACTTTTAAGCTGTACAAAGATCTCGGCGAAGAATTGCAATTTTTCTGTCCCGTCTTTCTTTTACTTTCTCTCTCTTTCTTTCTCTCTCTCTCTCTCTCTCTCTCTCTCTCTCCCTGTCTCTTAGTGCGTGTTTCTCTCTTTAACTGTCTGTGTCTGTCTCTCTCAATATGTATTTATCTAACTCTCTCTGCTAGTTTCCTTTCTGTTTTTTAATAATTTATGTAATGCTATTTTTTATCTACCAAACGGCTTTATTTTTAGATGTTGATCCGTAGACAAGTCTACGACTAGATTTGACAGAGGTAATCATGTGCCCGGTTTATCTGTACACTTGGACAGGTCTTTCCAAATTAAGATAGACATACCCATGAGCACATGTGAAACGGCCTAAATCACTTTCTATCTTATTATTAGTAGTTGTATAAGTGATAATGTTATCATTATTATTATGTTTTTGTTATTATTATTGTTATTATTATTATAATTATTATTATTATTATTATTATTATTATTATTATTATTATTATTATTTTTATTATCATTATCATTATTATTATTATTATTATTATTATTATTATTATTATTATTATTATTATTATTATTATTATTATTATTATTCGTTGTAGTAGTAATAGTAGTAGTAGTAGTAGTAGTAGTAGTAGTAGTAGTAGTAGTAGTAGTAGTAGTAGTAGTAGTAGTAGTAGTGGTGGTGGTAGTAGTAGCATACGTTGGTATATTGTGATTTAAGTGTATATTTTTTCTGCGTTGCTTGTTTTCTAGCTAGCAGTAGTAAGTTTGTCAACAAAATCCTCATACAAATAATAATAAGGCACTTGTGATAATAAAAGTAGTTATGGGGTTGTTACGCAAAAGATCTGTGATCATGGATATGTATTTTCTAATACAGATGCAAATGTTAAAGCCTAACATGAGCTGGGCAGAACGGTAAACAAACCTTTCAAATCAATGGTTGTCGCTTTTTATTCTATATAAAAAGACAATTTTAGATATTTTAAACGAATTGGTCACGTATGTATGTACTGTTTTAGATGGTCGTTCCAATTTAAGAAAATACAACAAAATCTTCAACCTCTCCAATGAAATATTTAATAAAACTATCTGATCACTACATTAAATTGAAAACATATTGCCATTCGAAAGATTGTAATATCAAAGGTATCGATGCAATTTTACCGCTTTAATCTCAACAATCATATTTGAATTGTGCAAGTGAAAATGGTAAATATGTATTCCGTCAGTCAAAAACATTTCACTGATTGGCTCGATATCGGTGTAATTATTTAAACAAATGAAATGCTGTTTGTGTGTCTTGATTATTTACCATACGAATGTGATCTTATCATGTTAATATGTCTTACTTAAAAGCTTTTAGTGCAATGGAAATAGTATTAACTTGTTCACCAGAATTCACATGTAGTCAAAAGACGTCACTAAGTGTACTGTCGATGATCCACCAATCGTTGTCCTTCAGAACTTCTTGATTAGGATAAGCAATCATTGCTGTAATTTTTGTTGTTCTTTTTCTTACATCGCACTAGCATATAGAGAATATCAGGCTAGTGTTTATATAGAGAAATGTTATGATGCAAGGCTAAGAAAATCAGAAAGCACGCGGCACTGCCGAGTGCTGTCTGATTTTCGGGCCGAGGATGATAACATGTATCAATATCAACACTAACCTGGTATTCTTTTTATCCCACCATCAACAGTTTTTTTTAAATGGATTAAAAAGAGAAACATTTAAATTTACCGCTACTGCTCGTCCCCTACATGATCTGACATTGCAATGTAATACACGAAATTCATGCGCGTGCATAGAATAATTCGGCTATAAGAAATAGTCCTATTTTAAATTAAAAAATAAGACAATAAACATGCTATTTCTTTTATTGTATATACATAAAACATAATGTTGTCATTTAATTGATTACGATAATCAAAAAAATTGGTTGGAAAATAACAACAACAAAAATCACACCCTCGTGTAAAGTTATACATGTAGTGCGTAATGTCAAGGCCGTATAATATTAAATATGCTAGCACATGGCATTAAGAAACGCGAATTACGTTGGAGTTTTGTGTGTGTAAGTGGTTGTAACAAAAAGTTCATGGATTTTAATTGTTGACGATATTGAAATTCTGAACATTGAATATGGCGCCATATACTTGCAAAGATAGTTGTGTTTTTGACAAGCTGACTTACGAAATTTGGAGAAATTTTGCGATTGGAGGTGGGGTGTGGTGTGCTGGTGTTCATGTTTAAGTCTAGAATCTGTGATTTATTAGCACATTTGTCCAGATTTGTGCAGTCAGCTGTATTTGGTTCACCTAAAGATTGAGCTCTATCTAAACCATTTGAATGTTCATCATGTAACGACATTTGATCATCAGGGTCTGTCCTCAGATTAGACATCTATTTGCTGCTTTCTGAGACAGTCACAGATTAAAGACTGATCGATTTCCTTCTCAAAAATGTTGGGTTAAAGCCAAATTTCGCCTCGAAATCCTCGTAGCTCATCTCTACAACACTGTTTAGGTTTTCTCACGGTTTTTCATCACATTCTTTCAATTCACACCAAATAACATCAAAACAAAAGGGACTCACACAATCTGACATTTTGACAGTTTTTTTTTTGTGTGTGTGCAGACTTCAAATTCGTACTTTTATTGGTTTTATTACTATTCCTATACATTTTTAATAATGTGCATGTATTTTACTTTGTTTCAGATTTTTTCAAGTTTTTTTTTGTTGTAAATGTTTACATTTTGATTAAAAAGCTTTTATACATTCTTTTATTTACAAATTTTCTATATCATGTTAAATATAACTTCGGCAAATCACGATGAACTGTCCGGTTAGCCCAGTCGGTTAAGACGCCGCTACTTAAATGTTCAACCCATGTGCCAGAGCAGAACCACCGGCGCACTGCAGGTTAGGTGGAAAGCGAAACCACATGAATTCTATATTGTAAAGTTAACTTTGCGTTTTATATATGAAAAGCTGATTGGAAATTTAATATATCTTCTCCAGCTATTTATTTGCAGTTATTAAATGCTATCTATTGGTAAGGTTTATTTAACAACTTAAAATGGAAACCAGCTTAATTAAACGTTGTTAAGTTATTGTTTCGCTTAAGAATAACTAAATTAAATTTTAGAGAATACTTAAATTCAGTTTTTAGAATAATTGACAAGATTAACTTGCACGGATGTTCAATGTGCATTTTCCTTGTTTGAAACTGCATGTATAACCACACATGTCATAATGTCTGGTATAATTTAGACATTGCTACTAAGTAACTTATAAAAGGAAGTCTTCCTGGATAAGTCTAACAACAGATTGCAGCAAGGAAAATACTAGAAAGTAATAAGCATCCCATTGTTAGGGTGAATAATTCAGCTTTATCTAGATCAAGGAAGAATGTAGTTGTTTTTAACATATTTGAAAAAGTGGCGGGGTTAGATGAATGGATATTTGGAAATTGACATCTTAGCAATATCTATCAACCCTTTCTTTCTTTTCTTGGTTCTGAAATACATCTCAGCGAACAATTGTGATTATTTAAAAGACGTCTAGCTACTTTGGTGGTGGAAGACTCCAGACAAATGTCTGGGTAGAATCACTGACGCTCCGCATGCCAGCTGGAAGACCGCCCCATATTAAGGCCATGTCTCGAACAGGCCTCTGACCCACGCAGTGAAACGCTAAGCAGTTTGAGGCGTTACACATCGACAATACGCCATTTCTTTTCTAAGCGCAAGCAGAGAGAGAGAGAGAGAGAGAGAGAGAGAGAGAAAGAGACAGACAAACAGAGAGACAGAGAGAGAGAGAGACAGAGAGAAACGAGAGAAAAGAGAGAAAATAAAACAATATTCTTCACATTAGATCTAGTTGCATTTAAATACAATTGACCTTTCCTCAGTCTGTCTGTAGCCACGCCTACCATGTCAACGCATCATTGCTGTAAATATAGTAGACAAAAACTATGCCAAAAATAGCGTCGCTTATATTAAAACCTATGCATATTAGATATATGCTTCGACTAAATTTTAGCTGCTAAAACATTTCCAGTTGGAATGACTTAAAGGATGAAGATGGAAAACGGCATTGTATTGTAGACGATATTTGATATAAAACGTGTTCTTCCGTGGTATTAGACTGTGTGGTTCTTATTCAAAATAATTCCTCAAATTTTTATAGAAAATGTTAAGAACATAGATAATTGCTATTAATTCATTAATTTCCTTTACATGTACATTTTGAACACATAATTAAGGAAAGCCTGTTTGTGTCTTAATATCAGCGACATAAATATTCGTGTAAACAAAAGGAATATCATTTTGAGTCAAGCGACACACTTCTGTATACAAGAGATTATATTGTATTGATTTGAACATATTTTATTCTTATTTCGGACTTATTTACAAAGCGTGAGTTAAGTTCTGAAACGGGATGCTATGTGGTGTTGCAATTGATTTTTACCTCTTACATCGTACATTCGTATGCACACCATCATACAAGGAGCCGTTGCGATTATTCCCGAAGTATGTACATGAATATGTATGCAGGCTTTTCTCTATATGATTTCATTGAGTTGGTGCATTGTCATTCATTAAACCAAAAACAGCAGTACAATTGATATCTGTCTTGTGATCATTTTAATGAAAATTTATTCTCGAGTAATTGTGTACCATGCCAATGGCTTCCATCCTGACCTATTATCTGATCATTCGACTTAAAGGTTTAAAACCAAACTAAAACCTCAAAGCCAATTATTATTTGTTGGTTGGTTTAAGTAATACAGTCGAGTTGACAAATGTTAGACAAACCCAATTAATGAATAATTTATTAATTAATAAAGGATCAAAACATTACTCCTTTCATATATATGTTTGTTTTTTATTTTAGTGTAAAGCTTGAGTAATCATATTGGCTTGACTGTTACTTTAAAGGTTTAAATATAACCATTTGCAAAGTTACATGTGTATGAGCTTTTTTTCAAAGGTAGTTTGTTGCTCATATGTATATTTAATAGCGCTAAATGTTCAACTGGTGAGCATTTTGTTACTGTAAGTTATACGTTTTAAACACACAAACTTACTGTAGTCCACAATCATGCCAGAGTGCATTGCACAAAGGATGTTTTTATGTTATTCTACATGATTTCAGGTTTTTTGCAATAACCCAGAATGCAGTCAACATTTTTGCAATACTGCATTTTATAATAGTGCACAGCAGTTGGTTTCAAATTGCACTATTGACGGTGGTATTTTGCTCCGCTTGTGGTGCTCTTTTTTAAACATTAGTACAAGTTTTTAATTTTCCTTAATGAACGGAAATGTAGACATATACTTGCTACTTGCTGTCATGTGTACCGGTAACTATATAACTATGTAATGTTCTTTACTATATATAGACTTGCCGATGTAATTTCATATTTGTGTAAATCGATCCTGCACGTTATTATATTTCATACTGTGGATAAAACAATTACAGCATATTTTAGCAACTGTCTTAAATGATTTGTTATTCCATTGAATGTTGGTGTTTATTTATAACAAAAAGATGGATATGCCTATTTTAAATGCAAATATTGTTTACCGGACCTGATAGCACAATCGTTGGAGCGTGGGCTCCACGTACAAGAGGCCCCGGGTTCGAACCTGTGCCGCGAGTCATTAAAAGTCATTTTAAGTCATTAAAAATGGTAGTGGTACAGCTCCCTTGCTAACGCTCAAGCAAATTTAAGGTTAGTTCCACGACCGGTTGGCCAGGTGTCAGGATAATGTGACTGGGTGTGGTATCATGCCAGGTGTTCACGTCATGCTATACACAGTGAAGGCAACACTATATCAGTGGACACCGTCTCCAGATAACTGAAATACTGGTGGTGGGACGATAAACCCAGCTAAATAAGCAAATATGTATTGTTTGTTTCATGACTATGGTATCAAAATTGTGGAAACTATTAAGAAAAAATGGACACCAAGGCTACACAACAACCTTATAATTTAAATAGACAACAATAATCTGCATGATATACAAACAGGTGTCAGCAATCTGCTTCTCATCTGCCAACGATGTATTTGATGGTCTAAAAGTTTTGCTGTTATCTATCTTTTTTAGCAGAGATCACTATCGGATTTGTTTAAGAGATGGAGAGACTATTGTTTGGGGTATTTATTTCGTGATTAGTACAGTCTTACAATAAAGTTAAGGTTCTAAATCGTCTTTACAACGACTAAAGTATGGGTTTATGCAAAAGGTATGAACAAATTACCCAAACAGTGACTAGATATGAGTACGTGTTTATAACATAACAAACTGTCGGATACCACCTTTAAAATTAGGTTAGCTATCATTTCGTTCATTTTGAATTAAATGTTAAATAATCAACTGTCTGTCGTCAAATGAGCGTATGTGCGGAGCCGCAATATTTTCAGTGTTTTAGGCACTTATCGACTAGTTTGAGTTCATCGAAGTACCCTTTTCAAACCCATATTTTGCTTATGTTATATGTTGTATATAGTAAATGTATTACTGCTCTATATTGATGCTGCTGATAATAATAATAAAACTGATGTATATTATAAAGATAATGATATGATGATGTAATAGTGATAATGTCGTAGGGGTGTTAGTGCTGTTACAGCTCATTATGTTGACACTGGTGGTGATTTCGTTGATAAGAATAAAATGATGATGATGATGCTTCATTTAATAGTATAGCTTGCAACAATAAAGTTTACCTTGTAATTAAAAAGAGACAATTATAGGAATTATCAGCTTATTTGAGAGGTCATGTTTAAAAAAATTAAAGGGTTTGTCGAGATTCAAAATGCAGCTTGCAATTGCAAACAGATATACGAGGCACGAACGTCGAAAGGAAAGTAGCTTTCCAACATTTGAGCCTAGCATAGTACCGACACAGAGAGGAGGTTGGTCTGTGGCATTATCCTCGTTTAATCTACAGTCGAACAGTCGGCATATACATAATATATATAGGTATGGGCCAATGCACACGTGTACAAGGTACGGGAGGCCCCGGGTTCGATCCCGGGCCGCGACATACCAAAGTCGTTAAAAATAATAGTGGTATAGCTCCCTTGCTAACGCTCAAGCAAATATAAGGGTAGTTCCACGACTGGTTGGCCCGGTGTCAGGATAATGTGACTGGGTGGGGTATCATGCCTGGTGTTCACAGTGAAGGCAGCACTATATCTGCTTCAAGTGGACACCGTCTCCAGATAACTGAAATACTGTTGGTGGGACGATAAACCCAATAAACAAACAAACAAACACGTGTACACTTTGCATGTATAAAATGCGTTTATCTAATGACATTATAATAATTATAGTAAAAAGAAGTTCAGTTTGTACTGTTTAAATTTAGTTTATATTATTTCACAAATAAATTTCTTTCACTGTCTCTCTATATCTCTCTCTCTCTCTCTCTCTCAGTTTCTTTTTGTTTTGTGTCCGTGTTTCTCGCTATGTGTAGGTGTTTCTCTCTGTATCTGGCTCTTCCTCCCGCCCTCTCTCTCTCTCTCTCTCTCTCTCTCTCTCTCTCTCTCTCTCTCTCTCTCTCTTTCTTTTGCTTTCCCTCTTCCTCTCTTATTCTTATGGTTTTCATTGTTTTATTATACATCTAGGCATCTGGAACTGCCCACGTGTTGTCTTTAGTAAAGACGATGTCTTATCAGCTGTTAACACCACGTATAAAAAGAACAACATTGATAACATTGAATATATGTTAAAATTTAGTGATTTTTCGTATTTTCCAATTTCGTACATTGCTTTTTTTGTAAACAGCAGTAGTAATTTTGGCATTTTATTTTAACGGATGTCCTCCGTCAAACATATTAATCACAGTATTTTTTACCAAAACAAACTAAAATTTTCTTAGATATGCCTAAGACAGACACGTTCAAGCCTACATTGTGCTAAGCAGCAGCAATAAACAAACTTTTAAATCAATGCTTGTCACATATTTTTATTATCCACTCGTAATGACACTTTGCTAACAGATAGAAAAATGTGTGCAAGCACTTTATGCTGCCACGACCAATTATAGAATAAACATAGTATCTATAAACTTCTTCATCAGAATCGTAACCATCAAAACTGGTGAGGTGATACTAACATATCTGACATATTTAGAAAGTGCGATGCTCGGATATTGGTCCTTATGTGATGGTATGTGTACGTGCTTAATGGACACCCCAGCCGCTCTAGGTTTCGTATGAAACAAGTATACAGATCGTTCAATCTAAAAAAAAAATCTAACTCCCTCAATAGACTTTACATAATGTTGTGTATGAGAGCCATTGGGTTTGGCTGCCATCCTGATGGGGCTACTGTGTCCCCATATTACCTCCGAAGGCCATTTGTTAAGGTTAAAAGGCATAGGTGATCGGAAGGACTATGCTAGGTTTCTGATTACTATGCATCATATTTTTATCGAATGCTTTAATAAAAATCCAGTAAATTATACAGTTCATTTATATTAGCCAAAAACAGACCAACGTCAAAAACACATCGGTCAATGATCTACCAATATTTGTTTTACATAACTTCTTGAATAGTACAAGAAATCACTTCTTAATTGTAATGTTTGTTTTGGAAGCATTTAATGTATGCTATCCAAGATATGTTCTCGAAAGTATTAAAATAAGCCTTATAACACTATATGCAAGTATTACTTGATATCTATCAATTTTATCTTGAAAACCAATGCAATAACCTACTAAATATAGGCCAGAGAAACTACACGTTGCATTTCTGGTCAGATTTTGCACATTTGTTTATAATCAAATGGTGTGACTTTTTCAGGACAGAACTGTGAGCCTGATTCAGTAGGATATACTCTTTATGGGCCTGGCTGCAAATACCTCTGCCACTGTTACGAGCCTAACGAGCAATGCGACCGTACCACTGGAAGATGCGCGTCAGGATGTGCAAATGAGTGGATGGGACCCGGCTGTCAATACCGTTGGTGCCTATTCAGTTATATCACCTAGCAAACCACATTATAATTTAGGTTTTAGTTTAAAAATATTTTTACAATCCATGTACACTTACAAACGAAAACCCGTATGCAAAGGGTTGAGTTCTTAAACTAAGAGTAAACTCTCTCATGTACATTCTTGATTAGCTACCAAACATCCATCGCACGCACGCAGGCAAGGACACACACACACACACATACACACACACATAGTCGTGATTTGGAATGCAAAAATGTGATTGGTTTTGAGATAAATGTATACACATGACATTAGTAATACAACACATATACATAAAGCACGATTTTTTTAAGTGGGAGATAACTTAATATGTTAAGCGTTGTGGCTAAAAAAAACCTAGAACCTTTGA
>CM017558.1:30448951-30496451 GCA_007844125.1 Sinonovacula constricta | reverse complement strand
ATTTATCTTTATTCATAGATTTAATGTCCCGTTTCATATACGTTGGTTACATAATAAAGTACTGTTTTATTTAGGACTTATCTGGGATCTACTAACAAGGATATTTATTTTGCTTAAAATTACACTTTTTATGTTTATAAGCTCTTCTATTTCTTTTTTTTTCAACAAAAGTCAACTAGATTATGAATATGATAAATGCTACTCTTTTGATACTATTAAAACACCGATCAAGTAATGTTGAAATACACTATTTTTCTATAGGATATTTTAACATGACTTCAATAATGACCTCTGCACAGCTGAGCCACAACAGTTTTCTCTACAGCAACCAGATGATGCTGTGGAGAGGTTTCGCTGTAAATAAGGTGGGGTGCGGATTGAGTGATTCGATGAACTATGTACGAATGTATATATGCTTTTACATAGTATGATTTATCAGTATCTGGGGCAACCCTCGTACTTTTTCAGATTGCCTCGACAACGTATGTGGTCTTAACTGCAATATCCCATGTCACTGTGCTGTGTTCACTTTCGAAAACAAGGTTTCTGGGGAATGTTTGGAGGGATGTGCCGCGGGCTGGACAGGTCATGGTCGTCGTTGTGATACCGGTAACAAGGACATACACTCCTTTGCGATATAGGCGATAACCAATAATACGAAGATACGAAGCAGTCTTATAGGAATTACCAATAATATTAAAATCTGAACTAGAATTAGACAAAGCCAAGCAAAGTTAATGTAAAAGTGACAAAAACACAGAGACGAGACACAACGCGCAAAAAGAAAACAAATTTACAGTACCTGCTTCGCATTCAGTGATGCCTGTGTAATTCATTCATTTCTTGAATAATCGCGCCTTTATGGAAGAGAAAAAGGACATGAATGAAATGATTATTTACGTCAAACTTGATAACATTTTGTATGTCTACATCAAGGCAGCTGTCTTCTATTATAATGTTCTTTTATCCATTATGAAGAGTGCCCGGACGATAGGTATGGACCAGGATGCAACGGTATTTGTAGAGATAACTGTCTCTGTAATAAGCAAGATGGGAGTTGTATCCAAGACTGCTTACCTGGCTGGAAGGGCAAGGGATGCGAAGAAGGTAACTAGACAGTTGTTTGCCCCATGTCTGATATAACTGTTAATAAATATCCTTGTAAGTTGAAAAAGTTAATAAAATACAAAGTATTATTGAAAAACAACGGAGACAAAGTTAAACATATAGGCATTTTATAGTAAAATTAAAAGCGTGATTTATTAAGTATGTAAACATTTAATTGAAACAATTATTTTATTAGCGAAGACAACTTACATGATGTTAATATAGAATGTACAGCTGGAACTTACGGAGCGGGATGTTTCGGAAAATGTAGCGGTCATTGTCTTAACAACGAAGTCTGTGACAAAAGAGATGGACGCTGTCTCCAAGGATGTGCTGCTGGATGGGTTGGCGACACGTGTCATACTGGTAATGTCAAATGTTCACGCCTGTTGGGTAAGCGTTAGAATGGTTTGCGGTCACCTCTAAGAGAAAATCTTTTTCGTTTCTAGGGCCATTACAATACCAAAATTACAAATTGTTAAATTGACACAGAATGAGCCTAATATAGCAACTACATTATTCATATCGTGTCTTTTGTTAAACCTTCCATTTCGCATTGCGTCAATATAATATAAAGATCTGGCTGGCAGTAATCTTTGGTATGGCACAGCTCAGCAACCAAGGTAAGAAAAGAAACATCACTTTTAATAACTGGAAAGTTTCAGTCCTTTGATCCTTTGACTAATTCAGAGGGCCAATATCCTCATTCCAATTAAAACGATAGGGAAGGTGCTCAACCGTACCAATGCTGGATAGGTATGTAAGGTAGATAAACTATACAGTGGGTAAGAAATAGATAAACTGTTTTAGATGATGATACTATACTAGTAATTGCTATGTACTGATAAAATATATGTGTTATCCTTTTAAAAGCATGACTATAACTACATTAAGTTTACAATGAATGTCTATAAACACTATGACAACAATAATTGCTTAGCACTATTATTAGTATGATTTACATTTTAGGTCGACGTAAAACATTTCTTTTTTACGTGTTATAGTCTGTTCGAAATGAGCTTTTGAAAGAAATACTTACAGAATGCAGTGCAGGAACCTTTGGCGTGAACTGTTCCGGGAAGTGTAGAAATTGTTTGGGATACGCTGACTGTTCTAAGGTAGATGGGCACTGTCCCCAGGGATGTGCTGCTGGATGGATGGATAACAAGTGTGACAAAGGTTATCATTTATGTATTATATATCGATTTGAAAGGTCTGAAATCTTGTGTTATTATAAAAAAATCAAACCTTTTATATCAAACCAAATATGTAATTTCCAAACAACTATCTACCATTGTCTTATGTCTCGTATACAACTTAATGGTCAAGGAGCAGTTTAAATATATATAGGTAAATTTACAAGTAGATACTATTAATGTATATATGCAAGATCCGTTTAGGATTGCACAGTTCGATCCTCCACATATGTGTAAGTGAAGAGTACGATTTTTTGAAGATTGTGATTTGAGAACCCTGATACTACGGGTGCAATGAAGGAAACTACTACCACCTCTTAATCAGCAGGACGTCGCTATAATGATATAAAATGGCCGCTGCGATGTATATCAAAACAAAACCACAACAAAATATTTTCATTGTTCATTTAATATTTCGCTGATCGTTTTTTTATGTTAACATAAATAAACACTGGAATCGAAGAAAGTATTTGTAATTGTATTTTGCACACCGACACTTGATAGTCGAGGAAAGTGAAATGTAGTAATTCATTTGGATATTTGCGGAATTCTTTATTTAAGCAACAGCATTGTTAAGTTGGCACTGCAAAGTGAAACCTAACAGTGAATCAGGTTCATTGATTATATGAGAGCTAGCTAGTGCTGCACTGACGGAATATAAAAGTCGAATTTTCAACCGTTAGCGTTTTTCAAAGCAGTGGCGATGTTAGCATGGTGATATTTTAACCTTACTGATATTTTGTTTATATTTGAAAAAAAGGAAATTATTGTGAACATGTTGCGATCAGTGTTTAAGATATGTTTATATCAAATTTATTATTTGTCATCAAAGATCAGTCACTTGACTTGTAATACAATTGTCATTCTTACTAGTAGTTTAGAAATTGATACATATTTACAGCTTCTTCGATATGTTTTTTGGATCAAAGTATCAGTTACCACTTTTAAATATGTATTATCCTTTTATTTGTTTCTCAGTTTGCGTCGTTTTTGATGCTTTTAAAATTATTGCTTTGTAATTTCCATCTTGGTAAAGGTTCTGTTTTAAATAATATGGGATGGAAAATATATGAGAGTGGTAAATCTGTTTTTATTTTACATCCACTTTGTTATGCATTAAGGAATCTCCACGATTCCTCTTGTACCATGTCAGTATTTATTCAAGACAATTGTTCACAATTTACCTATTAAAATTCTACTGTTTTATATAACTTTTGAAAAGATGTTTGGTTAGTTTTTGTAAATATAGTTCGAAGTTATCCGCAATATAACAATTCAAAACGCATCAGAAATGACAAAGCGGATATAATCAGCATACATTAATATAAAAATATAATAATATAAGAAAATACTCAGAATACATCCCAAAAAGTAGACAGCTCCTACATTTTTTTTTCAAAATTTAAAAAATGACATGTTTTGTTTCAATATGTTTTCATATATAACAGTATGTGTGGAAGGACGTTATGGTCCAAACTGCACCCAGGTGTGCAGCGAACACTGCTCTACCAGTCGAGTTTGTAACAGGACAGACGGACGATGTGTGGCCGGTTGTGAGCCGGGATGGGACGGCCCTACTTGTAACAAAGGTATGAATTTACAATATTTTGTTGTGGTAATGTTTTACGACATGTCAAGCAAGTGTTAGTTTTTTTTAAGAATGTCAATATGTGTAATAAAAAGAGAATGTGTGACTGTGATTTTACTCTTATTCTGGTATTATTACTCTTTAAGATTCTTCGTGCATTTTAGTATGAGTAAAGTCAAAGCGTTACTGTAGTGTTTATTGCCAGAAAGTGCAAATACAATTGACAGATTGTATAAATTATCGAGAAATCTAAGTCAGAGAGAGGGCGAGGGGTGGTGATCAATTAATTATTACGTATTTTATAATTTTACCAGACTGTCATGCCGAAGTAAGGGTCGCTGTTGTTGTCATGGTTATGTTTTCCAAAATATGTTCCTGTTGCTACTCATCTACATATTATTTACATATAACTTTAATATATTTACATGTAGAACTTGCATCCCTTTCCCCATTAACAAAGGAGCCGTTATGCCCATTTATCGTTTGTCTCATTGCCGTAGACAAAAGGCACACGTTCTGTTCACGGACCAAAACTGTATCAGTGTCATCTCGAAGTTCACATAAATATTTTGGGGCACGCAGTTCCGTTTTAATCTAGGATATTTGGTCTGAGAAACACGGTCAACGTTGTACTTATTAGTCATATATAGAACATGCCCTTATCCGTGGTGGCTACGGTTTAGATGGATCCTTGAAATCCTTTGATAGAGGGACACACTATTTATGATACAGTATACCGATAATCAAGGCTCTTGCCGTCTTTTCAAGAACATTGTCAAAGTTTTATTTTTACAGATTTATTTGGAAAAATATATTCACGATGTAATGGGAATCCTTTCGCAGATCAAAATATAATTACAATATTAAAAACGGGCCGTCCAAAAAATAATTACCAAATATTTAGACTAGTTCTTATAAATTCAGAAGACTTTGAAAGTTTTACGATAAAATGAAATATGGAAAAAGCCACGCCCCTGACGTCAGCGAAGTTTAAGTCGAATACAAATTCTTTAAACAATGTTGATAGAGGGCTGCTTAAAGTATATGTATTCTAAATTTCAAGGCTCGACGAATCAAACTTATTTTCAACCATAACAGTCATATTGGTACAGACTGCTTACACCCGCCGTAGTCACTTAGTATCCATGCGATTTCGTAATCGAGTTATGAGGGCTATAGGGTACCACGAAAGATGCTGATCGTAGGCACAGGACGCTGTTACATCTTGAATGTGATCTGCGTTACGTTTTATAGTGTTGGGAAGAACAATACTTAATTAAACCCCAGCGTTAAGAGTTAATATCAAAAGGTAGTTATGCAGCAATTTTTGAGATTATTACCGCAGTGCATATGTAGTGGAGTCATGGCTTCAAAGTTTATCAAGATGAGCAATATATGTAATAAAGGTTCGTTACAATAACCATTCGTTTATGAAAATTACTACATGCCTCTGATATAGAAATATTACATAAATGCTTTTCAATCTAATAAAAGCTCCTAAGCATGGTTATAAATTAATCCAATCTTTTATATTTAGAGTGCGACGTGGGTTTTTACGGGACTAACTGCGATAACCGCTGTAGTATACACTGTCGGCCTAGTTCAATTTGCAATAAAACTAGTGGACACTGCTCTGCATGCAGCCAGGGCTGGACTGGGCCAAAGTGCGACAACGGTAGGTACAAATATTATTAAGGAAACAAAATTGCATTTAGCAGTTCTCAATTTAAAATTCAAGTCCAATATAATGTTGTTTTTTTTTGTTTTGTTTTTTTGTTGTTGTTTTTTTTGTAGAGAATAATATCGATTTTAAACATAAATATAGACAGTATAACGTATCTGCGGTTTAAACCAGCTACCCCAGATATGAAAATCACTTACTGTCTTTGTTAACTTCAGTCGAAAGGAAATTCTTCACATTTTAAACGATAATTGAAAGGAAAGTTTAACTTCACTATTTTACTTACTAAATAGTTTTATATCGCTAAACAATATACATGAAGACAGTACAACCTTTTGAAACCTGTGTCGTGCAATGTTGAAAGTAAAGGTGTTTTCTTACTTATTTGACGATCAATTCAAATTTATTTTATTATACACATTTCAGCTTTTTTCCTGTTTTCATATATAATAATTGTAAAGTTCATTTTCTCCACAACAAACAAAACAATTTTGTAAATAATTGAAGTTGACAAACTGACTTAAACCACCCGCCAGCTTATAAATATCCCGATCTCATTGATATATTATTATTAACGTTTAATTTTGCTTTCATCCAAAGTATTTTCCTTAAGATATTATTGCTATTATCGCACTCATTTATACACTCTGTTTAAAGTGACATTGGCTTTGAGTGTTAAACATGTCATCTTATATTTTATTCATATTATGTCATAGTTAATTATACTAATATTAAAATTTCCATCAACGTGATAAATTGTGCTGATAAAGTTAAACATAATCTGCTATAATACGACAATTTTATAATATTTTGTAAGCAGTGCAATCAGCCAAATACTTTTTTTTTTTAATTTGAGTTGAATGCATTTGCTAGTCATTTCAAATGCAAAAGATTTATTTAAACTTTGTAATTGGCTGATTCCGTTGTTATTGATTGAGAGTCCAAAAGAGGTTTTGAAATGGAATCTAACGACTGGACAGTTAGAATTGGGCAACGAATTTGATAGTCCGTAGTCACCCGTGGAATGTTACACACCGTCTTGACCATGTAGGTGTAAACGGTACGCCGAGCCCTTGGTTAAAATACTTTCACCTACTTTTTCTATCCATACGTATCACATTCTTAAAGCGGGCTTGATAATGCTTAACCCTTTCCTATAGCATAACCTAGAAGGCAGTGGCTTATAAGTAAATCATAAGATATACTAGCCTCTCCGTACTTTACCCATACATATGTAGCCTTGACGCTTAGAGATCCACTCCTTATAAGCGTCCTCTTGTTGAACTCCGTGGTGGGTGGGTAACACAGGTGTTGATTTTCTTTATCTCCTCCCTCATGGTTTCAAATATCCTAAAACGACCTCGACCGAACATCTTTGAAACTGACTCTGATAAAGAACTAGTGATTGATACATTTCCAAAATTCATTGTACTCACAGCAGACGAAGATTTTGAACACTTATCAAAAATGTCATCATTTGTAATTGAAAAGTCACTAAAAAGTATAATTGCGAACCAAAATCTGTTAAAATATAAGAAACGGTATTTACTTGTTAATGTGACCGGAAAAGCACAAAACGAACAACTACTTAATTTGAAAAAGAAAAAAGGTAACTAAAGACTTATTTGCATCACAACACAAATCATTTGACTTCTCAAACGGCGACATAAAAGACAGAACTCTCACTGGATGTTACAGCCTGTGGTAAGTGCGGCACTTCAGAGAGACAACCACAACGATTTCGCGTGTACTGCAATTAAATGTGTAAATTGTGACAAAGAACAACCAGCCTTTTCAAATAATTGTGAAACTGGGACAAAAAGAAAAACGGATATCATAAGAAATCAAAGCAGAATATCCTAACCTGAAGCAAGAAAACTAATCGATACTTCAGCAAGTCATATTCAGCAGTAAATAAATTCCAGCGTAAAATAAGTCAAGATGAAAGTCGCAACAACAAAAACAGAGTCAGTTTCTGAAACACGAATGACAAAAGCTAAAAAAAACTGTCCAAAAGAAAAAACGCAATCAACATCACAAGCACAACGAGAGCAAAAAAAAAAAACAAACGAAAATCAACACCGTCATCCATCAGGACGTCAGCAAAAGGGGACAAAAGACCCCAGCAACAAGTTTAACTCGCTAGCTGACGAAGATGTAATGTGAGCCTTCAATTTCTAACCAAAAAGTAAGAAGTCAAAATCGCTAGAAAAAAGCCAAGATCAACCGTAAAAGCTCCGTAATAATGTTTTAAATAGTTTTCATAATGAATAACACAATAATACATTGGAATTGTAGAGGTATAAAATCTAATTTTAATTAAATTTTACTTTCATTGTCCACATTAAACACCGATGTGCTATGCCTTCAGGGGACATTGCTGAAGGAAAATGATTACATTGATTTTAAAGGTTATTCTGTATACAATCATATCCATACAATGTGTGATAGTGCGTCTGGAGGATCGACAATAGAAGTTAATTGCAAACTGCCACATTCGAAGATTAAAACTGAATAACAGGCTATTGCCATTCGTGTAACAGTTCATAAAGTCATTACAATTTCGTTTGTTTATCTTCCACCTAACTCAGATATTTCAAATTTAAAATTAGATCATTTTACAAATAAATTACATTCCCCTTATATTCTTGTAGGGGATTATAATGGACATAACCCATTATGGGGATATTCTGATAGTAACAATATAGGTAAAACGTTGGAGGACTATATTGCCCAAAACGATATATGCTTAATGAAACAAAAAGACAACATATTTACGTCCTGCTTCAGGACACTTTTCATCTCATGGCCTTTCTTTGGGTCATCCTTCTATATATCTTGATTTATGTGAACGTGATAATTTTCCCGTAATATTTAACAACGAATCGGTTATCTTGATTGACAATAATACTTATTGGAGGATAAACAGAGCAAGTTGGGAATTATTCGTAATGTTTTGTACTGAATAATTGAATTTTGAAAATGCTGTTTCAACTAACCGAGATACTAAAAGCACCTAATAAATAACTTTTCTTTTCCGTGGCATATGAAAAAAATCAAATAAACAAATACGAGCATATAATTTTAAACGTAAAAACAATAATTGTAAGCACTAATATATACACTAATTTTATATTTTATTCAATACTTCAATCAAACATACAGTTTTTGTAAAAATGCATATTGATAATTACAAAGACACTTTGTGTTATGTGAATATATACTTAAAATAAAAATAAAATGTTAATATAGATTGCTCTGAGCCTGTGACAGAGGTTACCTTAATGAACCGAGAGTGTATGTCTATAGTAACGTAGTCTAAATTGTAGTTTTTATCTCAACGTACATTGGGTATAGTTCGAACCGTAAATTTTATTATATCGGGCACAGCCATCAACCCTTACATTTTCAGGACTGTAGTCATCGATATACCTATAACGATTATTGAGTTGAATGATTTCTGCCATTATTTAGATAAAAATTTATAACGATGCTTTTTTTAACTAATTTCTTTGTACTGTGAGCAACTTTGCTATGAATATGTTTACATACGATTCGACAGGAGCTTCGCATTAGAATATAAAAAAAGTAATTACACGCTGATGCGTAGAGTTTCTTAATTTGTCTTCATATGTTGAAAATGCGGTTTATTTGCGTCTTGTATATAACCAACGTTTATGTGTGTAAACTAATTGTACAAACATGTTTTTTATAAAGGTAAAACCTGGCTGAGTAGATAAACTGGCAACGAAGCGTCGTAAATATTTCGTATTCAATGTTTTCGTATTGAAAATTAATAAGGCGGGTTGACCTTATGCTTAAAATTGAGATAGCATGGCGACGGAAAGAAAGCTCATGAAACGCATTTTTTGAAGTTCTTGGAGTATCTAATAACCACTCTGGTTGTTTTAACTTACATGGCGCTAAACAACCGTTTTGATTTTTTTCTAACTTAGTAGAGGTTTGTGTGTTTGAAGAAAATGAAAATTCCGACGTTAACGTGATGTCCAGATTGACCCATTCTTCTAATATGACAGTGTAGCTTAAGCATTTGTGGAAAATAAATATTCAAGTTTCTTAAACTAAAAATAAATAGAAAACTAAGTCATGAATTCTCTTTTTGTAAGATTCTTTAGTCAATGGAAAAAGCACGTTAAGTAGACGAACTTTAACTACTTCGTTAAATTAAAGTAATACAACTTGTTACTTATTTAACATTATCGTTATATGTTAAGAGTAAATACCGTTGACAAAAGGTACTCATATGGTATACCGTCCTAAGAAGATTCTCTTCAACATTGACGGAGGTAATACGTGCTATCTGATCCAAGATCGCTGGCATTAAGGAGGATAAATCCATTATACATATCACATTAATCTCAACTAAATGTTGGGAGTAAATAAAACTGCAATTTGAGGAACACTATTCATTACTCAAACTTCCCCTCTAAAACTGTTTTATCTTTTCATCAGAGTGTCCCCACGACTCGTATGGTGCTAACTGCAGTGATAGATGTAGTTCCAATTGCCAAAAAGAGAAAATGTGCGACAAGAAAAACGGAACATGTGAAGGTGGCTGTAAGGCGGGTTGGCAAGGGTTAACGTGTCTAATAGGTATTTTTTTTTCTATAAAAATTGTAAGGCGTTTTTTTCTTACTATAATTCCTCTACAATAAACATAATAATTGACATAATTTCAGTTAGGGTCCTCTCGGTAGGGGCCTTAGAATTCTCCAGCTGACTCTACCTGTAGCTGGGTAAGAACGCTCCAAAGGTAGCCCACCTGTTTGCCGTGGGTGTCGACCTAGCGTCTCCCTGATGACTGGATCGTGATGGTTGAGGTTGATGAAGACTTGTCAGTTATGTCGACATTGACCAATACACCATTTTGGCCCTGAGTTATGGAGTAGACGGGCGGTTTTTATGATCCGGTATAACCAATTGGCTGGCCGCGTTGTTCATAGATTCCTACTATTTCCTTATTGAACACACTTACTTAGTCCTTCTACTATCCACTCTAATTTTTGCTTTTTCTTTTAGTGTATGCCGTGTAACTTTTACTTACAATCTAATGGACAGCCGGCTATACGGACCAAGCTGGCATCATTTACATTTTGTATTTCATGTCAGAGTATAGCACTCTGATATCACTGACGTTAAGAGGTCGGATACCCACTCCATGTAAACGTCTCCTTGTTGGGCTCCGAGGCGGGTGGGGACTCAGAGTGTCGAAATCTTAAATTCATTTCACATGGATCGCAAAGACGAATGTTTTGAACCGAGTCAAAACCTTCCCGCATAATTCTCTTAACTTTTCGAAAGGTGACATCCGCTGCCCTGATCTTTCTGGACTTTCGGTGGAGGAGGTGTGAGTGGTGCAAGGATAATTTCCTTCTCGACGGACGCAGTATAGCAACAAATACATAAATCCTAAACATTAAATAACCCTAAACCTCCAACCACTATTGAAGTCGGTTATCTTATTGTCAAAATTCAAGTATATATTCCTAAGCAATTAAGTTGTTTTAATAGTCAAAATTTTGGTTACCATGAGTCTACTTGCACAAACAATATCATCTGCAGAAGATGTTGCGAACCCGCTCACTTACCAAATTTTGAGTGTCAAGCGTTTCCGAAGTGCCCGACAGCTCTCTCTTCCAAAACTTCTTACGCTGCAATAACAAAATCAACCTCTTCGGTTTGCCAGAAAAATTCGATTCAATATGAAACCCTATCAGGCGACCAATAATCTGACGAAATCATAATTCCAACCAACTTAAAAAATACGGAGTCTTCAGAAACCCAAACCAGAAAGTATCATAACTACAAAACTACCTCTTCCAAATCAATGTCGTCTACACAATCTTCTAAACTTCCTCTACCCAGCCTTCTAAACCGTCGTCTACCCAACCCACAGAACCTATTTCAAAGCCTCAGACAAAGGCAGAAAGAAAAGCTACCGCAAAGGCAAACACTTCAAGGGAAACTACCAGCCCTTCCAGGGAAACAAGAGAACCAAGTCCTCTTAATACCCGGGAGAAGAGAGTTGGCCGGTCCAACTCTCTAAATAGATTTGATTCTTTGATGGAAACAGATTCCGTAAGGGACAACACATCAAGGTCACCGTTAGGGCTCCACGATACCCCTATCTACTTTTATCCCATGCACAACAAAAATGTTTAGAATGAAATTCCACTTATATTTGCCACTTTAAACCCTGCTGTGCTATGAATTGATGAGACATTCCTGAAGGAAAATGATAACATTGATTTTAAAGGTTATTCTATATAAAATCACATTCATACTATATATGAAAGGCCGTCTGTAGGATCGACAATACTTGTCAACTCTAAACTGCCACATTCAAAAATTAACATAAATACTGGTTAAAAGGCTGTTGCCATTCGTTTAACAGTCCATAAAGTCATTACAGTTTGCTTTGATTATCTTCCACCTAACTCAGATATTTCAAAATCAAAATTAAATGACTTACTTAATAAATTACCTTCCCCTTATATTCTTGTAGGGAACTTCAATGAACAGAACTCATTATGGGATAATTCTGATTATAACAATATGGGTAAAACGTAAGGGACTTTATAGCCCAAAATGATATATGCCTAATGAATAATAAAAAGGCAACTTACTCACATCCTGCTTCAGTACGTTATTCATCTCTTGACCTTTCTTTATTATGTCATCCTTCTATATATCTCGATTTTAACTGGAATGTACATGCTGATTTATAAGGAGTAATCACTTTCCCGTAATATTTAACAACACATCTGTAAACTTAAGCGACAATAATACTAACTAGAGGGTGAACAGAGCGAATTCGGTATTATTCTCAATGTTTTGTGCTGAATAATTAACAACTTCAACATTTGAGAATGCGGATGATAAAAAACAGTCATTCTCTAAAATTATTCACGACATAGCGAGAAGTGTATACCTAACCACGACAAAATCGAAGAGTAACAAACCTTTGTTTAATGATGAATGCAACAAATCCATTAGAAACGTAGAGCGACACTTAAGAAGTTTAATATCCAACCTACTAGTACTAATTTAAATAATGTCAAAAATGAAAGGACAAAGAGCAAGCAAATTATAAATTAAGCCAACATAAATCTGTTTTCGTTATTAACAGTAAAACTTCAGTTAGAAATGTTTGGTCAGCCGTTAGAAAAAATCTAATGACTCAGTTATAACAAACAAGAAAGACATTTCAGACAGATTTGTGTTTCTCTTGTACTTGACTTTAAGCACCTTTTTCTGGAATTTTTAAAGTTTGACAATCTCTGGAGGTTCGGAGCAATTAAAACACTTCGGTTCAGTTTCACGCTTAAAATTTGGGGCGTGAGCACGTCACTGCATCGTCCGCAGATGATATTATTTGTGCAATTATACTCATGGTAACCAAATTTCTGACGATCAAAACAACGTAATGGATTTGGAATGTAGACTTGAATTTTGTCAATAAGATAACCGATTTTGATTGTTGGTGTAAGTTTTGGGTTGTTGAATGTTTAAACTAATGTGTTGATTGGGCCTTTCCCTGGATAAGGAAATCCTCCTGACACCACTCACACCTTGTGGTGTGCGCTCCGCTAGGAACTCCTTCTTCGACAGTCCGGATAGGTCGAGGCAACGACTGACGCCTTGGAGTAATTTAGTGTGTTATGTGGGAAAGTACGTACTTTGAGTGAACAGAATTCTGTTAATTTTATTTTTTTTCCGAAATATGTTTTCTGTTTGTCTCGATAAATAAACAAATCATCTTTCATTTTGCGTACATGTTCCACTGTTCCAACAAGTCCTTTGATAGCTTTTTCAATTACGAACGGTGATATGTTTGTTATGGGGGTGGGGGGGGGGGGGGTTCTTAAAAAATGTAATACAAGGAAATGTGGGAGTTTTTGTCAGGGTCTTCTGATGGTTATGCAGGAATCAGTTCAAAGCATTTGCGTTTGCGATCCATGTGAATTTATTATTTCGACACTCTTGGCCACCACCTGCCCGCCTCGGAGCCCACCAAGGGGACGTTGACATGGAGTGGTATCCTGACCTCCCAACGCCAGTGATATCATAGTACTATACTCTCACATGAAATACAAAATGTAAATGATGACAGATTGATCCGTATAGCCGACTGTCTATTAGATTGTAAGTAAAAGGAGAAAATTAGAGGGAGGGGGTGCATTACACGGTATACAATCAAAGAAAAAGCAGAAATTAGAGTGGATAGTAGGAGGACTACGTTAGTGTAGACAATATGGAAATACTAGCAATCTATGAATAACACGGCCAGCCGATTGGTTATACCGGTCCAATATAACCGCCCGTCTACTCCAACCTAATCAATCAAATCCATAAAGCCCAAAATGGTGTATTCGTCAGTGTTGACATTTCTGACAAGTCTCTGCTTACCTCAACCATCATGATCCCGTCATCAGATAGACGCTGGGTCGCCACCCATGGCAAACAGGCAGACTACCTTTGGAGGGTTTTTACCCCGCTACAGGTAACGGCAGCCGGATAATTCTAAGGCCCCTACCGGCAGGGCCGGGCAAACCAGTTGTGACAATACTATTTATAACAAATTCCCAATAATAAAACCGGTGGCAATATCTATATTTGCAAAGAAAATAAACGGGAAGACGTAGCGCTTACCCGTTGTCGTATTGGATATACTAGATTAACCCATTCATATCTTTTAAAAGGAGAAGTCCAACCTGAATGTGTCCCTTTCCAGGAACCATTGGCAGTTAACCATAATTTATTACATTGTATTGACACAGACCATATACGGGCTAAGTGCTTTAATGTCAATGGCATGTTCGTACTTATTATACAGTGTCAGATTCTATGCTTGTTTGCTTCTTGAACGAGAGTGGTATTCTTAATATTTTTTTTAGTTTATTAAGCTAACGTTATACACTTTGAAACTTTGTAATATATTAAACTGTTTTCAATTATAATCATCATGATTTAAACCTGATAGATTTTTATATTTCTACTCGCCTATTTTAACTTTAACTCGCGTTTAACTTCATTGTCTTCGGCGCCGTATGACCTGTCAAATGTCGGTGTGCCGTAAAACCTGAAATACAAAATACGAATTTCAGGTATGAGTCAACTCATGCGTAATAAATGTAAATATGCAAGTGATAAAGTAAAACAGTAATAAATACATATTTGGGATTTCCTACACGTAAATACAAGGTCGACCCAAACACCAAATTGGCTTAAATCCTTTTCTGCGCCAGTATTATAGGCTTCCCGAGTAACTTGTTTTTCTAGACCATGACATTATCAAATATTTCAATCTTTTTTTAAGTATTACTTAGAACAAAACAAAATCATATCGTGATATGTTATTGTCAGTCTTCAAAACTTACAGAAATGCAATGTTTTCAGTAGAAAATAGTTTATTACCACAACATTAAGTAAGATCATCACAAAAAAACTATGATTGATATCATCTTATAAATGGAGACAAAATCAAATTATCAAACAAATATATTTACAAAATGCCATGCTTACATATTTACAGAATGTAACAATGACACCTACGGTGCGGAATGTTCCGGACAATGCAGTGGTCACTGTATGTACAACGATGTTTGTGACAAGGTAGACGGACGCTGTCCCAGTGGATGTGCTGCTGGATGGATGGGGGACCAATGTGATGCAGGTATGATCATGTAGTTCATGTTGTCTCTCGACAAAGTGGGACACATCGACCAATTAAAAAACACGGACGCAACAAAAAGTACGAGAGAACTGGGAGTGTGTTTTTTTTATTTATTTTGTTTTTTCAATGTTGTGATTTCTCGACAATTATCTTTTTGCAATTCACGAAACAAACAAAAAAACAGACCAACATTTCCAAAATAATTAACAAAGGCTATTCATTTGTAAAAGAAAATACTTTGCTTAACTTATTTGAAATACACTTCTTTGTTCAGGGGAAAGTGGCACTGCTCAGTTGTTTTTTTACATCATGTGTTGCTTGAGACGATTATGATCACGCGTATGCAGGCAGATCTGCTGTTTGCGTATCGTCAGTTGTTAGATTTTAGTAGGCATATTTTCTGCAGACACATATTCTGTTGGCGTATTGAATGTTTTCTTTTCGCTTTCTGTCCTTGACTTTGTCACCAAATTATACATCGAGACATTCCATTAACGTCTCTTTTAACCACCTGCTTTCTGCATGCTGCATGTACATGTAAGATAAATAGTTTTCTAACGTTTATACGACGTTTTCTACCTAATGTTTGCAAAAATAGCCAAATAATGAGTGCCATCATTGGAAGTAGTAGTACTTGGTCTGATTTTCTGATACCATGTTGTAATAGAATAGGTCCCCTAAACTGTGATATGTCAAGTGACCTCCTCAAGACAGAAACACTAACACTTCTTTACAGGTGTCAGAACTTTCAGCAAGAAATTCAAAATAATAGACAGTTAAACTAGATTTACCAAATGACATATAATGTTTATAGGTTATACCCCGTCTTCCGTTCCGAAAGGAATCAGTATAAAAGAAGAATGTAGTATCATAGTGACTTAGCAAAAAAGTTCAAGACATTGGCCATTCATATCGGTTGAAGGAATATCTATGGAAGACTAAAAGGAGTCACTAGTGATTCTGATTTACGAGGTATAGGTATAAACTGTTCCTGATCACTCCTTAACTAAAAGTATTTAGGAGATGATTACTATTTTCAAATGTAGAATGTTCGAACGGTACGTTTGGAATGGGCTGTTCCCACAGCTGTAGTGGACACTGCGTTGACGGGGAAACTTGCAACAAGACGGACGGACATTGTGATCGAGGATGTGAGACTGGCTGGCAGGGGAGCCTATGTGAAATCGGTAAGGCGGATGTGCATCTCAATTTAAACAAATGTCTTTATAGTCGACTGGGAGCGAGTTATTACAACCTAAACCATTCCATAGCTATCCATGCATTGTTTGTCCTTAAATTTATCGACACATTACCTTTCATAACAACCACTATCTTAATATTTGTCGTATCTGTCTAATTTTATTTATTTTCCGAATAATTGTATCATAATACATTTTATCCTTATATATTTTAAGGATAAGATAATGTATTGCAATGTAGATCTAAAAGTCACTGCGCCGCATATTTCCGTGTATTGTTGCTGCAACTGTTTAATTAACGATGTATATTTTACATCAATATTGCGAAGGGATTTTAAGTATTACGTTAGTTTTACATTATTATACAGAGTGTTATACAGGTACGGAATTATTTTAATCATACATGATACTTGTTTGTATAGTTTATTACCACAAATTGTATCAATAACTTTTCCAGACAGCCTGAATTTAATTAAAACATTTTACTTTTAAACAAGTTGAAAAAGGAATTGTTTTGTCAGGTACATATTATTATATATTCCTGCACAGACGTGTCCTCATATGCGGACACCGGGTCTTTTAACCGTACATGCTTTAAATAACACGCGTTGTGTAATAAATCACAAATAGCTGCAGTGAAACAATTTTAACAGACTATGTCAGCTCTTAAGCTAAGAACCCTTTTGTATCGATACGAATACCGGTATGCACTATTCGGTTAAAAAACCGTATCGGTCGTTTCACTTTCGAACCAGTATCGGAAAAAGTATCTTTTTATCTGTTTCTTATTCTTATATCATCGAAATTGTGAAACAGTCTGACCGTTTTGTTTACAATTTACCAGAAGTTAAAATGATTATCAATCGCAATATCAGTGTTTGCATAAATGCTATATTAGCCGAGGGTTCCGAATACGGATCGACACTATGTGCTCTTCAGTTTTTCTCGGGTCAGTTCACAAGGCAGTCTTGTACTTTCAAACTACCTGAACTTTGTATATTTTTAAAAGTACATGGTTAAACACGCACATATACACACACACGCACACATACACTCACACACGTGTGCGCGTGTGTGTGTGTGTGTGTGTTTCTAGAAATGTTTGGCCACTGGAAAGACAATGTGTGTTACCTAGGTAAGATAGTTGAGTTAACTCTAACTTAGAAATGTCACAGATCGAGACGTTAACTTTTAAGTGGTGTCTTGCTTGTTGAACAGTTTTTGAGAGGAACAATATGTTTAACGCCAGTAGAAATAGCTGCTTTATACTGGTACATATTGGGTTTTCATACCTTTGAAACCATTGTGCTATTGACAAGTTGTTAATTTTGGTATTTGCATTAATAATATCGTCATCCCCGAACGTTATTGTGGATTATTTTTAATTTAGAGAGGAATTTAGAATTGTATCATGTAAGGAGACAATGTTATTAGGACTTGGATACTTGTTCACTTTAAAATATATACTAAAGTCAAAGATTATCCTAGTGGGTGCGAAGCAGGATGGATCGACAATTAAACGTGACTGTTCGTAACGACAGTTCCTTGTTATATTTTCTATTATGAGGAAATGTTACTTGAAAAAACAACTGATTATTTTTACTTATTGAATAATTATTGTCCAATAGGTATATAGAAATATAAAAAAAAAATACTTCAGAATAATAAACGTGTACTTTCTTTCATTGATATTGCAACATTCTGGCTTGAACAAAAATAGATGTGTACATTCATTTTCAATGAAGGGAAAAATTGGTTTTATTTTGCATATTATTTTTATCGGTTGCTACATCTGTATGTTTTCCTTCATTGAAAATTAAACGTGACTGGACCGTGTACGTGTATAAAACATATTAGTGTGACATGTGTGTTTTGGTGTTCGAGAAATATATATGATCCATGTAAACAGTATTGTTTTATATATAATTCTATAATTTTAATAATTATAATTGTAATTGCAATAAAACTAACAGACAGTGTTCTCATTGCAAGCATGGCTGAACTGGGCTTAATTGCTAAAACGGTCAGTACATACAATAACTAAAGAACACAATTTTATTTTAAGATTCTCAATAAAATAAATAACATCAGGTTTATAGCAGCATGCTCTGTCATTAACATGAATCACTTCTTGTTTGTCAGCCATGAAATCCTCGATATGATATATATTACTTTATATAATAATACATACTTTTTTTTCGACAAAAGCAATTATAACTTTTGCTTTGACATGTTTAGTTTGGGTATTATGGTTGCAATATATAAAATATTATAATGATGAAACGAAGTACTGAGTTTATCAAGTATAGCCTTTGTCATGTAGCTCAAGTTTACTCTTCAGAAAGTGGGACAGACTGGTCATTTACAAAAACACAGATACTACAAATGCATTAATTTCAACCGTTTGTAAGAATTGAAAGCAATTATTTCTTTTAACGTGTTTCTTTGAATGTTGTGATGTTATCAACAAATTATCTATTCCAGCTCACAAACATCACGAAACAGAAAAAAACAGACCATAATTGTTCAAAAGAATTAACACTTAATACTCATTTGTACAAGAAAATATTCTGTTTAAATAGGGCATAAACAATTGTGTTGTTAGGGTAACATGCTCTCCAGGATTAGGTAGAGTAGGTAGGATTTGTTTCTTCCGTTATAGACATCTGATATTCCGGGTAGAATCGTTTCAAATCGTACTGGCTCCTCAAATCTATGACCCCTTGATTGATTGACACGTTACAATGTAACAGTTGGAATGCATAGTTGTGTAATACATAACCATATTAACCATTAGCTAATCAATGCAAGCTCAATCTTTAATATTGCGACTAGGGGTTCCTGTGAGTATAGAACAATTATTATGAACAACATTTGAAGAACTGAACGTCGTATTAATTATCCTTGAGGATCGTCAGATATTGACATTGAAACCTCCGATAATGTCTAAACTTTTACCGAGGTATTACCGGAAGTCAATATTGCCTAAGTAAGTCAACAATGGCTGAAGTGAACAAGCAAACACTTTTCATTACTTTACATCTACAATACAAAAATTGTACAGACCTTAAAAACGGTAGGGTCGGTCATATTTTAGGTAGGCTCGGTTGACATGAACAGAACATTTTTAGGCTTATTTTACAGAAACTTATGTGTTCAGGGGAAAGTGGCAGTGCTCAGTTTTTACATTACATCATGTGTTACTTGAAACGATTGTGATCACGACGTATGCTGGCGGATCTGCTGTTAGCGAATTGTCTGTTGTTGATGGACGTCATGATGATAAGGAGGATGAGGTAGTGGATGGGGGATGATTACATGTATGATTATGATGATTATGTTGATAATTAGACTGATAAGTAGGCCATGGCCCTAACATTTCCAGACTTGCCCCTTTTCTAGCGCAACATCATATTTATATGTGTTCCTTTAATAGGATGCAAAATTCTACTTTAAATGAAAGTTGAACTTATGAAAAGGAGCGCGTAGAAATACATACGTGTAATGGAGGTAGCATAGGCCTGTAATGACCTCTCTTTAAATTTAAGCTTTATTCTTTGGAGATCCTATGTGAATAGGTGTCTTTACATTCTGTTTGTTGTTGTTTTTTAAATTAAATTTTACAATATACATTTTGAGTGACACCTATGGATTGTACCAGATTAAAGCAAATCCAGATTAAAGCCAACCCAATGAAAACGCTAGCCTTTCATAATGTACTCGTCAAAACATGCACGCAGTGGCATGGGACTGAATTAATTTTATCATGTACGAGATCAAATACTCTGTTTGAACGTATTAATATCACAATGTCTGTTACAAAGATAGTCTGATGCCTAAAATGCTAAATATGGTACAATATCAAATATTTACATTTCCAACATTTATCGCTGCAATAAACAATACATAAAATATTGACGAAAATATCCGAACGCCATTTTTAGCAATTCTCTATCATTTTATTTCAAGCATTACTGAATATTGTTGTTTATTTATCCCTTTTCTTCATATTAAATCTTAAATGCAGACATGTCTGTATAAGAATAATGAAACAAAACACCTGTTGAATTGCGGGTATGTTATTGTTTTAGAGATCAATTGCCCTGTACATACGTTCGGACTTGACTGCACCCCATGTGGACCTTGTAAGAACGGATCGTGTGACCCTGTCACCGGAGAATGTCCTTCTGGCTGCTATGACGGATACGTCGGCAGTATGTGTGAGACATTTAACAACGATGCCATGTACACTGTTAACGCCGGACTTGTCGGTGCTGGGATGGGCGTAGTCATAACATTACTTGTTGCTGCAGTGACTGTTGCTGTACTTTGGAAAATAAAACAAAGGTATTGTTCTACGTTTTAATGTTCTACGTTTTAACTGAGAAGAAATAGAGAAGAGGACAATATTTTTACGTTCGAACAGACTGTACTGAATTTATTTATTCTTCATATTCTTCATATTCTATATCTTCTTCATATAGTATTTATTATTATTATTATAATAAGTATAAGTATAATTATTATTATTATTATTATTATTAGTAGTAGTAGTAGTAGTAGTAGTAGTAGTAGTAGTAGTAGTAGTAGTAGTAGTAGTAGTAGTAGTAGTAGTAATAGTAGTAGTAGTAGTAGTAGTTCTCATCCGAATTGAGCTCGCATATATTGTTGACGATCGTGTCATATCTGAAGTGCACAACTCACGCTTATCGCCTATATTTTGACGTATACATCAGTCACGGTCCTGAATCGTGCCTCTTTATTGCTATTTTACTAGTTTCCCGGTACACAAAATGTATATTGTATCATTTGGGTTATTATTCATGTCATTTATTGTCCTGCTTTAAGTTTACTTGCACTTAGTTTATTTAAACGGAACGATGTCTTTAACTTACCAATTATAACCAATAAGTATTTAACTGAAAACTAATATGGTAATGTTACATTACAGTAGTACTACATGTAGTAGTACTAGTAGTAGTATTTTGCTCTAATTTTAAGGAATTGTTGGTTGCATAAGTACATAATTCCAACCTGTTTCATGTTCATGGCTTGAGTAGAATAGCGCTGTTTGAGATTTTCCAAGTGTGTGTTTGTTGTTTGTTACTACATTTTCTGCTAAATTATAAATACTAGAAACATAAACATGAGAGAATAAGAAGGATGGTGTAGTTTAATGTCCCTGAAATCTAAAGTTGCATTTCAGCACAATCTTGAGATGTTACGTCTCAAAGTTGACTGTTGCAGATTATTTGTGATACTTCACCAATAATAAGTTCTAGGGGTTTCGGGTCATAACGGCTCAAACTTTAAAACGGCCCGGTCCAAAACGGCCAGGAACAAAAAGGCCCACGACTTTAGGGTACCGAAGCGCCCTACAAATAGGTCGTCCTAAAGGCGATATGTGTGTTATGATATAATATGTACATGTATGTTATTGATTTGTTCAAGTAGTCTATTGGTCGTTGCTGCATATTAATAAATGTATAATTTTTTCGCAATTCCCCTTATCTCTTTTTTAAAGATAGAAACAAGTAAATGAAGGCAACAAATATGATATGAATGCTGCGTGTTTCATCTTTTAATTTCCGCATGGACGTGTGTGCAGTTTAGGTCTTTAACGCTCTTTCATCTTTTTTTTGCGAAATGGATATCTATTTTTGAGGCAGTTTTTATGAGTTTGAACGTATTTTTTTTATAAAATATAGATAATTTTCTTAACTTAAACGCTAGTGAAATTATGTGCTAAACTTGTTGTGAATAAAAATTCTCTAATATGATGTAGGGCTTTTGTGGTACGGGACTTTCTGGTCCGGCCCGTTTCGATCCTGGTTCGTTTTTGAATTGTGCCTTTTCGGTTTTGGGCCTCCTTGACCCGATTCGTTCTATGTGAGCATATTCTTTCATCTTCGAGTACCACAGGGATCAGTCTAACGGTTGCTTTACAATCCGCAATTTAGTGAAGTTTCTAACACGCAGACATTTAAAAAAAAATAATAACTTGGTCAGTTAAATTCCTTCAGAATTAATTTTGCCTTTTGTTCGTATTTTTTACATTAACTTTTCATTCTGTGGCATTTTAATGAACGACCAATGGTTTGGCCGCAGTCAGTATTTCAATTGAAGCATATTTACCTTTTTTCCGGCATTATTTTAATGTTTCTAAGTTTTGTGTTGGTGGAAAACAGCGTCATCTAAGTTGTGGTATTTCGGACAGACAAAACAAAATATTTAGCAATTTTCAAATGTAAAGCAGAATTTCGGTGTTTCTTCTTTGAACATTGATACCTATATAATAATATTATATATTAATACCATTTATTATTAAATAGGTGATACTTGAAAGTTATGTCGTGCTAGTCAGTAAAACATTGATTTTCACCAGGAAAGGTTTTCATGCACGTTTAACTAAATAATGACGTCACATCAACAAATACGTTAATTAATGGCTAATGGTACTACAGTCGATGCTTATCTCCTATGAATTACAACAGAAACACCAATTGTGACAACATTATCACCATCTTGAGCACTTTAAGTACTCATTTAGGAAAGAAACTTGAATATGATAGTATACATACATCTGGAGTCTTGTCTAGACGTAGTTTCGATTTATATATCTGTGGTAATACTTATCGGAACTTTACTTTTTAGCTAATGGTAGGTGATTCGGACTTCCTACATCGTTAAGTTCCATAGACCTGTGCGAGAAGTTATGTAATTTGTTTAGAAATAACACAGTTAAGTAATAAGTGGCTTTATTAACAATACTTTACAATAAAATCATGTATGGTATCAAATAAATGTATTCGTTTGTATCAGTTATAACCTGTAATAATGAGGCATACATGTTATGTACTATTTAGAATTTTAAACATGTAAATACGTTTCTCTCCGTCTGTCTCTTTCCCTCTCTGTATCTGTTTCTCACTCTCTTTTTAAATCTCTCCTTCTCTCTCTCTCTCTCTCTGTGTCTCTCTCTCTCTCTTGACTTTTTTTCTCTTATACACATATATTGTACACAAGACAAACACACAAAACCCTGGATATATATATATATATATATATATATATATATATATATATATATATATATATATATATATATATATATATATATATATATATATATATATATATATAAAATAAATAACATCTGGTTTATAGCATGAATCACTCCTTGTTTTTCAGTCAGGAATTCCTCGACATTTTTGTAAGAATGGCAAATTTACTAAATATGGACATATTTATGAATAAATAAATAAATAAATAAATAAATATATATATATATATATATATATATATATATATATATATATATATATATATATATATATATATATATATATATATATATAGCAATCATGCATCAGATTTTCAACAACATTACATATAATTAACGTAATTTAGAATTAAATGGAGGCGGGTTTTACAAGATTGAATCATATAATGACTTCACGTGTCAGTGTTAATCTTTCACAATGTCGCACAGCAAATTGTAAATACTTATCCAATTAATAGTGAGTTTATTCGCTGACGATTCTTATTATGTATTAAAAGTTGACGTACGACTTGCTTTGAAGAGCCCCACTATTTTATAAATATAAATAACCTATACAATAGGTATTTAAACATACAAATCTTACAGCATGCGATGTCATGATTTATGGCTGTGAATGTCAAACGTACAGTAAATCCTTCATTTAAGAATGCAATTATGGTACATATGACCTAAACTGTTCGAAACAGTGTAGCGGTCACTGTATGTACAGCCGTGTCTGTGATAATGTATATGGACACTGTCCCCGGGGATGTGCTGCTGGATGGAGGGGCGACAAATGCGATGCACGTTATTTTAGTAAGAATTATATTATTATGTAGCCAGTGTCAAAATAATTTAAATGCTTCACTGAAATACATACTTTTATTCGACAAAAGCAATTATAACTTTTGCTTTGATGTGTTTAGTTTGGGTATTAGGGTTGCAATATATAAATATTATAATGATGAAACGAAATACCGAGTTTATCAATTATATCCTTTGTCCATTCTGTATAGAAAACAGTAGAGTTTACTAAAGTGGAACATAACTTCTTACGTTTGTGGCAGATTCATCTCAGTCTAAGACAATGATAGTTTAGGAAATTAAAGGAAATAGAAAATACAACTCAAAAGCGGTTTTATCATTTGGCTATATTTTTTTTGATTAGTATCATTACTTCAGCTGTTGAAGCATATGATAAATTATTCATTAAAGAATGCAACGATGGTACATATGGCATAAACTGTTCGAAACAATGTAGCGGTCACTGTGTTGACAACGGTGTCTGTGACAAGGTACATGGACACTGCCCCTGGGGTTGTACTGCTGGATGGATGAGCAAAAATGTGATGCAGGGTATTTTAATAATTAGTGTTTTTAAATTTCGTATCTGAGCAACGATCTAACGATCAGCATATTTCTGTCCCAAATATATATATATCCAGGGTTTTGTGAGTTTGTCTTGTGCAATTTATATAAAATATTATACATGTCTGCAGGCTCCGTCAAGTGCTCTCCAAAGATAGAGAAAGGCAAGAAATATTTACAATAAAAACTGTTCTTGCAATGGAGGATGAACAGCCAACAATTACAAGCTTATTTGAAACATTATACAATAAAATGTATTGATATCATAGCAATATTTTTCTTAAATATGAAGAAAGTGATTAGCTGCTCTAGTTTTCCATTTCTTCTTATTTTAAATACGGGATGCTGGGATAGCAAAAAGTATATGGCAAATATATAATGAGTTACAAAGCATTAATGTCGTCCAGTATTTATCAATTTATATATCAACATGTTTTTTTTATAGGCCACATATATACGAGGAACCATTGGCAATGACGTCTAGTGGACCAATTAATGAACCAGCTTATGATACCTGTCAGGATCAAGAACGCAAAAATGGTACATCTGATTTAACATGACATTAATAATTGTTCTTCATTCACGCGGACAAATGTGGCTTAAAATTGTCTTACTATATGCGGTTGATTCGACATTGAACTTATTTCGTTTAAAGACGTATTGACACAGTACCATATCATTACTTTGTACTATTTGTATGTCTTTTCAGAGAATGACAGTGACCAAGAACACGTGTATATGTATGCAATGGAGCAGTAGTCTCGTTCAAGTACTATATCACTTACAGCTTATGTATCTTAAAAATGTACTTTATAACGGCACTTTGTTCTCTACCTTTTCTTCACTTAATGATACGTTTAAATCTTACATCAATTCCATGCAAAGGACATTATTTGCTTTTTTATTAAATACATCGCAACGACCATTATCTGCGTAGAATCACCGGCGAAATGTCATTCACACAGAATGGGCCTTCAAAACCTCGCGATGGGATGTCCTTGTTAACCTGGACAAAAAATTTCAAGTGAAACAGAAAAAAGCAAACAAAACATGTTTACATATGACAGTTTACGAACAAAATGTACCTATAAATCATCAGCAGATTCACACAACTGTATTTATATAGCTTAAATGTCTTACACATTTAACTCTTTCTTTTTGGAATAGTCAAAAAAGGTTGTCATTGATAAACAAAAAGGTCCAAAGTTTAGAAAAGTTATAAATGATGAGAATAACATTCTTAGCTTGGTATGTGAAAGCATATATGGCAAAGTCCTATACGATTGCAACATATACCAAACATTGTTTTGCAGAGCTGTTACCTCGCACTTCCTGATGTTTGTTTCAAATTCAAGATGGAAATAATATCCGATCTGTTTGAATAAAAAATGTCCAATCGCCGATGTATTATTTGATAAATTATGAAGAAAGTAGCATCGTCGTTAAAATACAGTCAACACAGTATTTAGAAGAGAGACAATCATTATTTCTATAAGAAGAACCACAAAAAACCGTTAATTTTAAATGAATATATTTTTGCAACAAGAAAAGAAATGACCACAAAAGTGTAAATGGCTGTAGAATCCCGTCAATATGAAGATTTAATTGTGGAAGCAAAGTCCAATATGCATCAAAGGAAATATACGAAACAATCCTTATAGAACGCATTTTAACAACTGTCACAACATAGTTGTAATCACGTATAAGAATATGACAAAGTCCTAATAAATTGCTGTGTACAGCCTGTTCAGTGTAATGTTTCAGGTTATTATCGGAATAAAACAGTAGTTAAATAAATATTATATATAAGGAGTATTTACCTTAATATTTTACTGTTCTGTAGGATCTTCTATCTTGTTACAGTCTCTATAATATCAGTACAAAATACTACACCCGGTCATAGTCAAATAATGTTGTAAATTAGTCAATCAGTCTAGGAATAATATTTAGGCAATTAGTGTACGCATGGTACTACAGCACTACTACTTTTTACGAACTTAGAGATAGCCTCATATTAAAGAAGAAAACACTTACTGTGCATACATCACAATATTGCTACAGTGGTGGCTGTATTTAAATAAACGGTCCACTTATACTAAAGATGATGAATGAAATACACTGTTAGCTCATCTGCATTGTAATCATTATGTTAGCGTAGGTCTCAACACGATGGGTAAACTGCCCAGGTAGCTAATTTGAAATGGTTATCATTATGTTAGAGGAGGTCCCAAAAGATGGATAAACTAGCCAAGCAGCTAATTATAAATGGTATTCACTATGTTAGCTGAGGTCTTAAAAAGATGGGTTAGCTGCCCAAAAAGCTGATTTGAAATGGTAATCACCAAGTTAGCGGAGGTCACAAGATGATGGGTAAGCTGCCCAGGTAGCTTATTTGAAATGGAAAATCACCAAGTTAGCGGAGGTCATAAGATAATGGGTAAGCAGCCCAGTAAGCTTATTTAAAATGGTAATCACCAAGTTATCAGAGGTCCCGAGATGATAGGTAAGCTGTCCAGTTAGCATATGTGAAATGGCAATATCCACGTTAACGGAGGTCTCTCATTGAAGAGTTTCAGATTGCGTACAAAGGATCAGTCTTTCTAGGTGATAGGAATACAAAAACATGTTCCGTTTGCCTTGTTTTCTCAATAGGTTAACAGAGGCGTTCCTCTAATAAATAAAGACAGCAATTCATGCGATTTATTCCAAGTGAAGTGTATGGTCATAAGTGTTTCGAATCCAGGTTACAAAAAGGGCCATTATTGGAAACTGGTTTAAGATAATTTCTTAATTAAACATATACTTGTTATATAATGTTTTTTTCTTAAATTAAAAGTGTGTGCTTGTGTATTGGGTTTATCGTTCCACCAACATAATTTCAGTTATCTGGATACGGTGTCCACTTGAACCAGATATGCTTGCTTCCTTACTGAGTATAGCATGCCGTGAACACCTTTGATGAAACCACGCCCAGTCACATTATCCCGACACAAGGCCAACCAGTTGTGGAACTACCCTAATATTTGATTAAGCGTTAGCAAGGGAGCTATACCACTACCATTTTTACGACTTTGGTATGTAGCGGTCCGGGATCGAAACCGGGGTCTCCCGTACCTGGAGCCGACGCTCTACCGATTGCGCTACCAGGTCCGGTTTCAAAGTGTATGTGTTTATCAATGCCTCAGCCATCTATGTCCGCGTTGTAAAAGGTAACTGACAATTATAAGTTAATAAGCATACTGTGTCTTAAAAAAAGAAAAGCAAAGAGAGAGTCAACATTTTGGCATGACCCTGTGCAATCGTTAGATCAGACATTTTCAACAAGTGGGTGCGTACCCAGCAAGCGTTTGCTGTCATGGGTACATGTTCTAGTCTCTTTTAAGTAAAAGAGCGATGAAAGTCACATACTGAACACCAGCTCTGAAATATGCTGTCTGTGCAGTGTAGTTTTATCCCTATAATCGATTTAAGGTGTGCACATAATGATCAAATGGTAAATCAAATGTACAATGCGTTGGAAAGATGGCTTCCCCTGCTGAAACACTTCTTTAAAACTAACATTATTATAATGTTTTATATTGAGTATACATCGGAACAAACATGCGGGCTAGTAAGTGCTATTGAATGCACCAAAATACACTTAGTTAAAAATTATGTTATGATTATTTGCGACAAAATCGTTATTGAGTAGGTATGTTAAAGTCAAAATTAATTTAAAGGATTTATCATGCTCGTTTAATAAGGGAAGCTCAAGAATCTCAACCTTGTAATTGCTTTTTGTGTAAATCATTGTAAGTTTGGGTTCCGGCCTCTATCATCTCAGGGTCCACATCTCGATTATATTTAGTATGTTTGCTACACTGCGTGTTTCCAAACAAGGCTCATCTGTATATAAATATATATATAATTGCTAATTATTATTTTTATATAATACTGGTATTGAAAGTCAACTATTTTTATTATTATTTTGTTTTGCTATGCTGCTTTTTTTACATTATTTTAGATTATATTTGTAAAAATTAAATTGCTAAGATTTGTATTAATTTATCTTATTTTATATTTTACACATATATTGCTGGGTTTTAACCGCTTAAATATTAAAAAGACGGTCTTTCCTAAAATGTTTTTTTAAACGTTTTCCATCATTACAAACATATGGAATATTTGTTCACGTTGATAGTAATGTTGCAGTGATTGACAAGAATCGAATTAGAATTTTCTTATAAACTATCGTAATACATGTTAAGACTAGACTTAAATTAATCCATCAAATATTTTATTTATCGACGTTAAAGATATTTGATTTTTGCAACTATTGCAAATATAATTCAAATCAGAAGACTGTTCGTTTATTATAAGACGTGTGTAGTTTGTATTTTCGAAGCATGTTTTAGGTTTTAAATAAATGCGGCTAATTTAATTCGTTAAAACAGGTTTCTGCAGCCGTACAAAATGTATTATTTCAATCTTTCAAGCTTTTTACATTGCATTAAAATCGCCTCTGGGCGATTTAAACATTAACTCCATGATAAGTTTTAACTTATATTTATCCAGCTTAATTTAAGGGCCTGAACAGTTTGGTTTTTTACGAAGGGAAAAAACGCCAAGGTATTTGGTAATATTGTAGCTGGAGTGACTTCCCTTGCAAAGCACGTTAATTTCGTCATAAGCATCAAAACAATGGTATATAAAAACATATTTAATTATGCAAATCAAGTTCAGACAGACCACCTTTGTTTGATGTATGCCTAGACATCTTTAGAATTCAGAACATAAGAATGCCAACTTGTGTACATAAATGCTTTAGATTACCTAAATCTTTAGTGACATATTCTACAATTTAGAAATTGTATGTCTTATAATTAGATTTACGTTCATTCTGCCAGTACACGTATATTCATTCTGCCTGTTTAATTGTTATTTAATTGAATTTTCTTCACGTGTCTCCGTGTTTTTCCTATGTATGTTGTCAGGTGTTCCGAAATAAACTTTTAATCTTTTAAACTTTGGTTCTCATGCATGTTATTCATTTATCAAACGCATGTTGTTGTTTTTCTGTTAATATATTTGCATAACATAAACCAATATGGGTTTTAGACGTTATACTAGGCAAACATGAAGTATATTATGCGTGGACATTCTTAAAGCAGAGATTGGTTTGTACAGATTACTGCTTACTTTTGTCTATGTTCCGTAATGACGAATGTGTCCCGTTTTTGTAAAAAATGAAATATTATTCAAATGTATCAAATCCATATTGTCAACATTTTTTATGGACAGAACAGGATTGAATTGAGGATTTAATGACTGTATTATTTGTTCGGATTCAGACAACATTGAGCGTAACCTATGTCAGTCTTCAATGTCCGAAAGTCATGGCAAATTTACTCAAACAATGGCTGAAAACTGCATATGATGCCAGCGGCTCTAATTATCATAATTTATGTTTCGAATCCCCATTACTCGAATTTAAGCAAACCCACTTTGCAAATGGGATATCGCCATGCCATGCCTTGTCTCACAGTGCCAATGACGGCGCCTTGTTGAACCGGCGGTCAGCAGTGAATAACACCAACACCACTCATTTTGGCTTATTTCAAGTAACACTGATCTGGCAAAGTCAACATCATCTCGTCAGAAATACGAATAAGATATCCGCACTGTTTTCAATTAAATGTAATATATTGTATGTTTGGAAATTAAAAAATACAAATCTTCTTACTCACCCTAGAGTAAAAACGTAATATCGGATAGCAAAACTTTTCATGTATTTGCTTAAGTAGCATTTGGATTTATGTGTTTTCTGTGAAACAGATATGCAAGCATATTTAATGAAATATAGTTGTTTTCTCAAATAGTTAAACATACGTAAATGTTCAGGTTGTTTAAGGGCTCTGTGGAACTTAAAGTATGGAGATTTTATTTCAAAGAAATGTATTCATAATGTAAGTGTTATACTAAAGCTTATTATTGCATCGTAGCTTGCTTTTTCATCGTTGGACTCATCAAAGCTTTATATTAACTAAAGAATAAGCACAACGAGTCTGAAAATGGCAATGTTTGACAATTACGCACATTGTATGTTTTTGTAATACACGTATATAAGCATCAGAAAATCAAGGCAAGTCTTGTGTGTTTCCGGGTCCAAATTGTTTTCTTCTTACTTACAAGGAAGGCAGGAGAAGAAGAATCGGTAAGCATCTTAGAAAAACATAACACAATACCCTTATATAACAGAACATAACTGCTCTATATCCCTTAATTTATGTCATTCCTTTTGTCAGAACAGGCAGTACCACGAGCGTTCTTATTCTTAAATTTTAGGGATTCTTTCAACTGGTATATTCTTATTATTTTAACCTCATCAAGAGGCCACCCGCTCCACACCATACATCAGAAATATGCGTGTTGCTTACGCGGATGAATGACTAAATAAAACATAGCGAAAAATACGTGAAATTAAAAATGTTAATACATCTACTCGCCCGATATGTAATTTTAAGATCAAACGGCCATCATTTTTACACTTTTTTTCAGCGTTGGTTCGAGTCCTGATCAGGCAGATGACTTAATGTGAAAATATCTTACAGCTGACCTCCTGTTTTAAAATACCTTTGGTTCCTATTTGTTGTATGTCTATAAGGTATCAAAGCATATTATTTTCTGAAATCGTTTAAAAATATGATTGTGAGGAGAAATGGTGTTGGCTTGTTTAATGCGTGGAAATGTAATTACACCGCAATCTTACATTTTGAAACAAACGCCTAATATATGTTAAAAAATCAAATCGCAAACGAACGAAAAAAGGATTTTACGCTGCCGTCACAGCTAGAAACGATCAGCATACAATAAGTAGTTCAATAATCTAATTACGATTTCTCAGTGTCTAATTACTTGTTTCTGTATGCATAAGACTTTTTTCGAATGGTACGTGTTTGTTTGTTGTTGGACTATTTTACAACATGTATTCATTGCATGCCGATGACTGCTTACTTCGGTGACGTAAATCATTCATAAAATATTAAAGACCAAAATGCTCACCACTAAACACAGTGATTATCAGTAAGTTGTTAAACCTTCAGGTTACCTTATTACCGACACTTTAAATTTATTGTTTACAAATCAAATGAAATATAAAGTAAAACGGATTCATCAGCAGCAAATTAGTATTTTTATGATAATATTTCTTACCAAATTCCCTATTGCTAGGAATTTGTCATATATTCTTATGCTAGTATTGGATAGGTTTGTGGTTTGAATTGTCATGGAGGCGCCACTGCTGTGCATGTTATATTTTGCGCCATGGCCTACTGTGTAGCCTGGATGTGTTGTGATATTAAACGGTGGTGTATAGTAGAACCAGAGATGTGGTGAATAACTGTGTGCTAGGGGAGAGAAGTGTAGTAATTTCAAGAGTAGTTAGTAGGTATTAACAAAGCATCTTTAGCTCAGTTGGTAAAGCAATCAGCTAGCATTTGCAAGGTCTGTGGTTCGAATATTGACGAGGGTCATAAACATACAAATCATTCAATCAATCAGCAAGAGTATTGTCATTCTCATAATATTTATACAGTTTAAACATAATTTTCATATGGGTTTACAGGTATCAAGAACTTGGACGCTATAGAGGACTATCCAATATGTGAGATACATTAATGCCGGAGATATAATGCTAAATGACCAATCAAGAAAGGTTGGGATGAATTTTGTTTCAATCACTCAAACTGTTTGATGATTAAATTTAGAATCCTAGATAATATCTTAAAATGCAAACAGCAACTGATATCAAGTTGTTTGCCGCAACTGGGACCCGTGTCTAGTCATTCATTAAAAGATGCCATTCAAAGCAACTTCACAGCTCAACTGTCATGTTTTGCTGATTTCGAAATGCATGACTGTGAGTCAAATGGCTCATAACAATGATGTCCAACTACAGTGGTGTAGTAAGACCCATGACACATTTTCTGGTAGAACCACTGATTTACTGCAGCCCAAATAGAATTTCAAGTTTATATTAATATTTACACTGTATTGCCAACTAGAGAACATAAAACAGTTTATCTGTCTTACTAGTCTAAATTAATGTTCTGAATTCTAAGTCTTACATTGTTTCTTTAAATTGTTTTGTGATTAGGTAGTCCACTAAGTTAAATACACGATTTTAACGCTCACGGCATGGGCTTGTATTCCACTGAGAGTGACAACTACATTTGGGTGGGTAGATATTTTCGCTGTGATGTGCTACCGGTGGTTCTACCGAGAAAAAAGTGGTATTTTCCTACAGTAGTTGCTTAAAGTTGCCAATGTGAACATATTGTTATAAAGTGTGCCTTTACATTTGACAAAAATAAATTTGATTACAAAACAACACTAGTTATTGAAGTTGCTGTCTCCCAGCATTTTATTATATTTTGCAGATACACTAAAAGATCGACGGGTTTAGTTTTGTCCTCGTCAACTTAATGAACTGATGTAAAATATAATGATATTTTCTTTGCAACCAATAAAGGCACACATGTTACAGGTACGATGGTGGTGGGTTTTATATCAACAAAAAGAAAGCAGCAAATTGTACCTGCATTCTCCACTGGTGACTGCTGAAGGCAAAATGGAAAGAAGAAAGCAGTTTGGCGTGGATGAAAATGTCATTATCAATAACAATAATGTTAGATTTGTATTATTTATTTTTCAAAAAGCACAACCTAAAACATGATAATAATATTAAAACAGCAATGAAGTTACGCCAGCAATCCACCACCCTGATCTTCACTTCCTTGCAATGTTCTTTAAACACATATTGAATTTCTAATTTTAGTTCTATCTATATATATTATGTATACTTGCAATCGTTTTAATCCTTTTTAACTACCTGATTTTAAGCCCTAAACCCCATCACGACTACACGTATATTGTATGTCCATGTAGGAATGTGATTTGCCATAATAGTTTACTAGTAAAAATGCTAGAAGTTAAATTCTGAAAAGAAGAATGTTTTCAGCTGGAAAATTGTTTTAATGCATCCAGGTTACAAAGTAAGTGATTCTGACATTTCATCAGTACTTGTGAACTTATGTTGTCACTACCTAGCTATCAAGATTTTGATTGTATTGTTTATAACTGAATAATGTTATGCTTTATTTGTTGCTGTACTGTGTGATATCAAGTTAAAGGAAGAACGCTTATCACCATTTAAAATACTATTAGTAATATGTGTGATATATAGTCACTGATAGTCAAGTGATCCACATTACTTTTTTTTTAAATTGCCAATATCAGTACTATAAACAACCAGCAACATGACAGCATCTTGAGTTATGTTATAAAACATATGTAAACATAAACACATAAATATCAAAACATTTTTGAAGGAATACATGTTAATATAAACGTGTAATAAACATTTACGTAGGAACTCAATATTACTATTAAACAAATTTCAACTAAACCATTGCACTAGATTCTTCTAAAAATAGTAAACAATATTCTGTTACTCTCAGTATAAGGGCAATAACTTTATGCCTGCGTGATACATTTATCAATTGTTATTTTCTAAACAGTTTCATGTTTATCAAATCATAACTAAGTTAATGTATATTTGTGTCCCTCCAATAAATACACATTAATATAAAAAAGTAATACCAAGCAGAAATGCTTAAAAGTATCTGTAGAACCGATGGATGCTCGACAAATAAACGCTAGTCCAAAAGGGATTTGTTGCCAAATATGTGTGTTTAATTAAAGTGTGACAAACAAGTTAGGGAAATAACTCCTAAACTATGGAAAAGAGAGTTATGGTCCTTGTACATTGTACTTGAAGTCAAAGTCTTCTGGATTGACAGGGTTTTGCATAATATTGCACTTCTGAAAAGTCCCTGTCAGGGAAAAGTTTCTGCCATTCCTGAAAGATCAATTCGTTAACATCATGCCCTTCTCTGTCAAAACATACCTTCTTCAAAGCAGAGTCTCAAAATCACTTAACTGATCAACAAAATCAAATAAACAATCTCACAGTAAAAAATAACAAGACACGTATCTACTATGATATGCTATGATAACGAAGAAGACGAACTAGCACATTTTTAAAGTCTTTGGCATGACATGTTCTGTGATGAAACCATACGCCTACAGGGCTTTTAGTTTACAAAACTACCATAACAGATGTACTTTTTTCTAAATAAAAAATACATGTCTGCATGCTGCGCTTAAATAGTACCATGTTAAAGAATCTATCAAAGTTTTGCCTCAAAGAAACAGAACCACACATGTGTAAAAATCAACAGTAAGGAGTTTAAATTGTTGTGCCACTATCATGCCAATTGTTGTTTTGTTTGTGACTGACATTTTGTAAGAAACACATATAAGAGATAAACCGTACTTACGTGTTGATCTAAAGCAGCCTAAAGAAGTTAATAATCATTGCAACACTATGAGCCTCACAAACAAACAACAACATAATATTTTGAAGTATAGTTAGGTATTATATATGTATACATAGTGGTCAGAGGTTATACTTTATTATACTATTTACTGTGGTCGATCCTCGCCTTGCTTGTTGGAATATAAACAATACAAACGAGCCATAACGACCCTTATTGCTCAAATAGGTGTCATAGACATGTTTAAGTTATAGTAATCAAGAAATATCAGTTATGTTTACAGACCTGAATACTTGTTTATACGGTTTATTGTCCAAACAACATAATTCTGTTTTTTGAAGATGTTGTCCAGTTTCAAATGCAAGATGGAAATGATATCCGATCTGTTTGAATAGAAAATGTCCAAGCGCCGATGTATTGTTTGATAAGTTATGAAGAAAATAGCATCGTCGTTAAAATAATGTCAACACAGTATTTAGAAGAGAGACAATAATTATTTCTATAAGAAGAACCACACAAAACAGTAAATTGTAAATGAATTTATTTTTTGCAACAAGAAAAGAAATGACCACAAAAGTGTAAATGGCTGTAGAATCCCGTTAATATGAAGATTTAATTGTGGAAGCAAAGTCCAATATGCATCAAAGGAAAAATACACAACAATCCTTATAGAACGCATTTTTACAATTGCCACAACATTGTTGTAATCATGAATAAGAATATATGACAAAGTCCTAATACATTGCTGTGTACAGCCTGCTCAGGTTGATGTTTCAGGTTATTATCGGAATAAAACAATAGTTAAATAAATATATATAAGGAGTATTTACCTTAATATTTTACTGTTCTGTAGGATATTCTATCTTGTTACAGTCTCTATAATATCAGTACAAAATACTACACCCGGTCATAGTCAAATAATGTTGTCAATTAGTCAATCAGTATAAGAATAATATTTAAGCAATTAGTGTACGCATGGTACTACAGCACTACTTCTTTTCACGAAGTTAGAGATAGCCTCACATTAAAGAAGAAAACACTTACTGTGCATACATCACAAAATGTTAAAACAATATTGCTACAGAGGTGGCTGTATTTAAATAAATCCACTTAAACTAAAGATGATGAATGAAATACCCTGTTAGTTCATCTGAATGGTAATCATTATGCTAGCGTAGGTCTCAACACGATGGGTAAACTGCCCACGTACCTAATTTGAAATGGTTATCATTATGTTAGCGGATGTCCCAAAAGATGGATAGACTAAATGATCCATCTGGTTTACTCTACAGAACTTACCCTTAATAAAACAAATAACTGACATTTAAATGCAGCATTTCTAGACATTGAGATCAATATTTCCAATGACAGCGTCTCTACTAAAATCTATGACAAGAGAGATAAACTTAACTTTAGTATTGTGAATTATCCATACCTTGATGGTGATTCACCTCGTGCTACCTCCCATGGTATTTACATATCACAACTTACAAGGTTTGCACGAGTTTGTACTTAAGTAGAAGTTCAATGCTAGAAACCTGTTTATTTCTTCTAAACTGTTACAGCAAGGCTTTCGTTTTCATAAATGAAGAAAGGCGTTTTCAAAATTCTTTCATCGCAATTGTTTTATTGCTTCTAAGTATAATAGCAGTATGAAAACACTTATGTAGAAAGGCATAGGCCATCCTGCATTTTATGGAAATGTTTTATACAAATAAAAGAAGATCAAGGGTCGCAATAACTTTTCTGAACACTTTACGAAACTTATCAGAAAATGTATTGCAGACGGTTACTACCCGGGAATCCTTCGATGTACTGCATTGCTTGCAATTGACCCTTTTACAGTCAAGAACTTGCATTGCTTTTAAATTACACGATGACCGGATAGGTCGTTAAGACTATATGAAAACAGTGACTTAAAGCCATAATTAGACAGTCACTGTTGGATTTCTTGTCTCTTCATCTCTCCAGTCGTGCCCTATATAGGTGGGACAACTTGAGCAGTCTCCATACCCTTTACGAGAGATTGCACAGTAGGTATAACATCGAGATTTTTTGTACCTTTATCATATATAATATGTCAACTGCGGATAAATCCTCGGCGTTTATGATATCGTTTTTAAACGTATTAACTCTTAACAATACTACGTTTTATTTAGTTGATTTTCTAAAATTCTATTATTTCTTCCGTAATATTTACATTTCACTTTTGACACTTTTGGCATATGACGTCATGACATTTATGACGTCATTATATGGTTCTTATAATAAATCAGAGCTTGTACTGCTTTATTTTATTTTAAACTACTCTTTTATTTTTAATGTTTTGGTTGCCGAGGCTTTTATCTACTGTACATATATATATACATATAGATATAGTGCTGCATTAGTGCATTAACTGTGTATAGCATGCCGTAAACACCGGGCACCCAACCCAGTCCCATTGTACTGATTTCTGCCCAATCAGAACTACCTTTATATGTGCTCGGACGTCAAGGGAGCTAGATCATTACGATTTGTATGTCAAATCATGGGATCTGACCCAGGGTATCCCGTATCTGGAGCAAAACCTCTACCGTTTGCCCTACCAGGTTTGAGTCAACCCTTGTAAATAGAGCACGCCATGAAGATCAAACCAAGTTCAGGTGTATAGCTATCATTTTATTTGATTGAGCATTAGAGAGGGAGCAATGTCATGTCTAATGACTTTGGTATGTCGCAAACCATGGTATTATTGAACCAGGGATCTTCATTTCCTCGTGGCTACGATCTATCGATTGCGCTCCCAGGTCCGGTCCAGAATAATCATACTAAATGTAAATGCCCACAAGCAACATTTGGACAGTCAGTTTCGATTACTTTTTACTACAAAGTCATAAATTGAAAATATCCGTCCTCCCAGCTACATGTTTTAACAGATCAAAACTCTTTGAGCAACTGTTCATTTGCTCATCTTGAGTGTATTGCTTAGGTGAAATAAAAATGCTCATTTGACCAACTGTAACTAATTCACTTTAAACATATCTAAGGAGAAGGCATGTATGTTATCCTTACCAAAGTTACAATATCGGTGGTCTGTGTTTTAATGTAAACATCTATGTAGGGCTCCAAAGAATCACGTGCAATTTGGTTTGATTACATGTATACTCTGTTTATACAACTTTCCCTAAGCAGGCAAGTCAACTGTTTCTGATTTGTCATGACTTTCAAGTATAAAAGCTATTCAAATTGGTAAGAATTGATTTAAAATCTTGACTCTTCATCGTGAAAGAACATGATAGATCCCAGCTTCAGACACACTCACTTGCCCACATTCGAATCCTTTTAGCCATTATGCGTTGAATCAATTACAAATAACAAATTAATCATATATGTTCACCACCAAATTGTCACAAACAGAGTAACAATACTCACCGTTTAAGAAGGCTTCTTGTCAACACGTGTTTCACCTTGGCGGGCCTGTCTTCGTATACAAAGTATGCAACGTTCTCGGCAAGTTTCGACAGATTCAGTAAACTATCGGTATTTCCCGTTGAAATTCGCTTGTTTATATTTGTTGTTTTTATTGTCGATTTGTGTAAAAGAATCTCACTCGGATGGAGACAGTTGTTTGTCTTGCTGGTAAAATGAACGTTCAGTTGAGGCTTTAAATAGTATTTAATGGCATAAAACATTGAGTTTGAGTTTTCAACTAATTTAGTGCGCCCGAATTCAGATGTATATTTAACCCTCTATTTCGTGTAAATTTGGTCCGGTTTGCCTCTTTGCTGAACTTTCCCAGCCTATGTAATGCATCAGAAGTGACATGTTGTTCACAAGCTGCATCACTCTCTGGGTTGCCTGTCTTTGGTTTCAAATCGTAGATACGGATGCTGTTTTCTCTTCGCGTGTATTGTTCTAAGGTATTTATTTCAACTGAGATCACATTGTTGTCAGTAGGTTTACCATATTATACACACTCTCTACTACTGTCTTCGATTTTAACGCAGTCTCTAGTTCCTTTAACCTATTGCTCTGTCATAATCATGGTTTTGAATGTTTCCTCAATATATTCTTTTAATGCGATATTGTTTAGTTATTCATATACATGTTTTAACAGTGGCCTTCCAGGCCACTGTTTCCTGTGTTTCTACTGGCTTTTAGTGCTAGTTAAAGATTGTGCTTCACTCCATTCGAATGACCCATCACTTTTTGCAGTTTGAGCGGGATCGGTGACATTTCTAACATTTACATGGGTTTCGTCGGTTGCATTCGCTCCAGTTTTTGCATAAGCCGACAGTGACATTCCTTTTGGCGGCATTGTAAATTCTGTACAACGTGTTTTGGTTATATTCTAGCTTTTTACTTAAAAATAATATACGGTAAAAGGTTCTACTTATTCTTTAAAGGTTTGGAAAAAAACGCACACACGCAAATAGAGAAACTAAAAGCGCCAATAATATACCCTATCAATTGCCTTATTTCACATTGTAACACAGTACAACACAATATACCAGCAATACGTAGCAAGTATCCAAAATAGTAAAACGGGGGGGGGGGGGGGTGGGGGGGGGGGGGGGGGGGGGGGGGGGGGGGGGGGGGGAGGGTTCATATACAGGTATTTCCTTTAAGCTCGAACACAAATGTTTTGAAGTTTAATTTAAATGTGCGTTTGGATACCCTTAATTGATTGTTCATTTCTCTCCAAGCACAACGCTTTAACTTATTCCATCATATTCACCATTACAAATGCTCTTTATAGCACCAAAAACAAGTGTAAAAAAGTAACAGTGGGAAATATAATTTTTCGGCAAGTTAGTCTGGTCTTGCAAGGTCAACTTCAGCTACTAAAATATGTTATAATTCATTAAATCTTTGGAAAATAAAAGATTGAAAGACAAACATCTGAGTATTTGAGTATTTTCGTATAGCGACGATTTAAATATATTTACTTAAAATACGCCTATGGAGTTTGTATATTGATAGAAAATTTATAAAAACAAATTCTTGAGCAAAGTATTCGGCGTTACGACGGGTTTTCCAAAAACGGATACACTGTAAACTTGATTAGAGGATAACTTCAGGTAAGAGGGATTTTATTTAAGCAGATGTATATATAATTCCAAAGTTATACCACAGACAATACTGAGTCTGAATTAAAATACTGAATTGTATTTTAATTGCTGGGCTCGACTAAATTGTTTTTTATATAATTGTAAAAAAAAAAAACAGTTAAACCATGACAATGCGTTACAATTACGTACAGGGAGGCAAATTAGAATACTAAAACATATTGTCTGGAAAAGGAACTACCATCTATAAAATAAAATAACTGTGTTTTCTCAATTTCTGTTGTTCTTTTTTGTCAAAGCTTTGACTTTATTTTCTAACTTTACAAACACTTTAATGAGTCACCAGATTATTTTAACATGTACAGTCAGCAAGGCCATTGTGTTATGTTCTAAAGTAATCTCTAGCCATGTCTAGACACTGATTGCAGTGTTCAGGATTATAATGAAACTTCTTCACATTAAACGTGCCTGATACCAGTTGGATAGAACTGCATTTTTAGCTTGTAAATCATTAAAGGAAAACACCCAGGTTTAGTACGGAATATTAAAAAAATCACTGGCTGTTTTTTCTTTTTGTGTGTAACGTCTTGTCTCTGTGTTCTTTTCACTTTTTACATTTACCCTTTTGCATTTGGTAGTTTAAATTAAAATATCTTATAAGACTTTTTCTTATTTGCCTCTTGTATGCAATAATCATAAAAAATACTCAATCCTTCTTTAAAGTAAGACTAAACTAGCTACCTTCTTCCTTTTAAGAAATGGAACCGTTTCTCCAGAAAGATTTTTCGTTGTTGAATAAACTCGACAGCAGAAAACAAAAGTTAGATGTTTAAATCGCCTTTACAATGTGATAAACTTGCCTTTTGTTTTAAAATGCCTGTTTATGCGGCATGTATTTTATAGTATTTCTTTTATCCCACCAACAGTATTTGGTTATCTGGAGGCTTTGTTCATTGAGCAGATATAGTGCTGCCGTCACGCTCCATTTCCATGCCATGAACACTTGACTTGATACCACAACCAGTCATATTATCCTGACACTGAGCCAACCAGTCAACCCACCCTTAAATATGCTTGAGCGTTGCAAAGAAGTTATACCACTTCACCATGTTTAACGACTATGGTAACAAGAAGGTCACAGTGTAGTATGTCAGGAAATGTAACAGAGCCAATATCTGTAGAAATACCTAATATTTTAATAAACTGCCAGGCAGGCAAACAAGTAAAACAGATTCTACAATGGCGTCAGAAAAGACAACAAATACTTTTAAAACAGTTCATGAAGATACACGTTTCCAGACAAAAAAAAAAAAAAAAAAAAAAAAAAAAAAAAAAAAACAACCAACAGACAAACGCGATATGAATATAAGAAAGCTTTAAAACATTTACGGTTATACTTTACCGGGTATGTGTATACATAACTTAAAAAAGCTGGACTTACAATACTAAGATGGACCTGCGTACGGCCTGCCTGATATACTTATTGAACAAGGGAGACAAACAATTACAAAGTTAAGTTGTACAATTCATTGACGTTTACACGACGTGTTTAACTTACAGCGAATACATGACATATGCATCGTTCACATCCTGTTAGTATGAAAACGTCGCCATCTAAGATTCATGTATATCGTAAAATGAAGCTCAATGTACATATTAAGCCAAGTCTTGATGTTAAACAGTGAACAATTAAAACAAACACTGTTAGGTGTATTTGTTAATTCTTACAGCTCAACATCCTACGATATTGTTTCAATGGGAGACATGAAAACAGTATCGTTTGGGAGCAGCAAAGCAGCAGTGTTGAACCAGTGTATACACATTCGACGTAGAGTTAAGTCACTTATTCTCTATCGCTGCATTTGTTTGCTTCGTGTCAGAGCTTTTCAACGAAGTAAGCACATTCTTAATATTGCAAATTCTTTTACTTTTGTAAATATAAAGATGTATTCAAATATTGAAATCACATTATCAAAACACAACAACATAAAAAACATGTCAAAAGCTTTAAATAGTTTAATGATACAATTAACAATATCGACAACAAGTGGTCGCTGATAGAGAACATACGTTTCTGGCTTCAATTGTCTCTTTCAATTTAAGAAAGACAATGGCCTAACAATCAGATAATCCATCCTTGTTTTCTATCTTATGAAATGTGTTCGTGAAGTCTTACAACAAGCTTAATTTAAGTTAAGCTTTGAATGTTATTGTGCTCGTTTGTAACGTTTACGTCTGAAATGAGGAACATCTTTGTGATTTACGTCTTTCTTCTGGATTATGTTCATGTATATGGTATGTTTGTACGATATTTTTACGATGCTTTGTGATATTTATTTACATGCATCTGTAATGGCAGATTGTTTTCTTCTTTTTGGCTCTACATGGTTCGAGGTTTTCATAAAGAATTTTCATTTGCCAACGACAATTTTCACCGGAATTAATATAGTCGAACCTCGACTATGCAAACTTGTTTTTTTTCGAAGCAGAGGCATTATTTGCAATTATTGTCCGGTCCCGAATTTTTCCTTACACGATTTAATGTAGAAAAACTTCGATTATTTATTTGCATGAATCAAAGTTTTTGCATTATTCGAAGTCAGTTTTGGTCCCCAACATTCAGCTTTAAAGCTTTCTTCACACATCTTATCCAACGTCCGCTCACATCACCGGTCGGCCATTGTGTATGGTCATCTGTCCAACTGCAAAGAGAGATTGCGCCAGTAACATCGGTGTTTTGTTTCGTTAATTGGTTGGTTGCAATTGTTAATTGGATATGACGTGTTGATTAGTTTGACAAACAGTTACAATGCACCATCAATTTAGCAAGGTGACACTCTATTTAAATGTTGACTTGTATTCCCTGTGTCTCACAGCGGTATTGCATACTCTCAGGGTGGGTCAACATAAATGCTTACCGATATCCCCTTCAACTCAATTAAGAAATGGCAAGCATAGCGGGTGAAATCTTAGCTGAACAATCCAGCATGAAGGGGATGCCCAGATCAGTTAAAATTTAATACTACGTCATTTAATAATATGTGCTTGCCTCTATTATGCATTCAAGTCGCAGTTTCTTGACGATGATAACATCACGTCTACTCGACAATACTTAATACATGCATGCATACATTTGTATCTGTTTTTATTTTAAAAAGAGTAAAATATAAAATATAAAGTTTATTCCATTTCTCCTTCCACCAAATAACATTTCTGATCTTTTACTGTGAAAAATAGTATGATATATCCATTGCTTCTTGCACATTACGGCGGAGAATCAACATGGCGGACTCCTAGTCAGATGTTTTAAGTGGAGGCAATTTGGATTATTCCAACCCATGCATTGTTCGAAGTAAAGTAATTGGCGGTCCCGACGACTTCGAATAACCGAAGTCCGGCTGTATATTAATTTCAGTAATATGTATTGCATTAACAGACTTACACTGTATTATATAGTTGTGTAATATAGTATTACCTCTAATCTGAGGTGCTTCGCTAGAGTATTAATATATATCACAGATAAAATAACATATAACCTAAACGTTATATAAACTGTATGGATTATTTTAATTGTTTTGCCTTTTTTCTAGAACAGATTCAGATATTTGAATAGAATTGATCTTCTTAAACATTTCTAAATAATGGTGGACATCTTCATGGACGTTTAATTTAACTAAGAAGCATGCGACTATATCGAATTATAATAAATATAAGTAAAGTCAACCCCAAGTCGCTCAAACACACAATGGAATTAACTTCCAGTCCGATCGTGCCTCGGGACCTCGAGGGAAGAGAAATTTGGAAGTCACTTTGTCAACCATTTTCAGTAATAAAATGCAATTTGGATACTATTAATGAGTTATTTGAAAAGTTTATGTACATCCTTACGTAAATGATTATCTTATTGCTATATTTCCTTTAGACCGGTTTCGTTTAAATTGTTGTGATGAAAGTTCGAATATGTGTTAAACCAAAACGTTGCATCGGGATTTTTTTCTTTTGTGATTACAAGTCACTTATTGTTTTTGTTAATAAAAAAACAGAACATGTGTACGTTTCAAACTTGGTTAGTATTCCAGGTCCGAGAAAATTTCCCCCACAGAATTGACAATCACGGACAGAAGTGCGTTGGAAGGCACAATGGTTTAAAATAAATAAAGTGCCAATGTTTCCTTTTATGTTATTTGTCTGCAATCGAGACAAGCAAATACAGTGATACAAAAGGTTATAACGAACACCTTAAATTTGTTATATTAAAACTGTTAATTATCGTTTGTGTGGCAAACATATGCCAACATATACTATTGTATATCTTATCAGAGAACAGTTACTATGTCAGGAGACGACGCAGAAAGTGACAAGGAAAATGTGAAAACCATTTTAAAATATGTATACTTCATTGTGTTACAGTTTTCATTGATAAGATATGCATGTGTTGGTATATATCATGTGCTTCTGTGTGTGAAGTGAAGATGTGGTGGTTAATTTGTTTCTGGATATATGACTTTCATGCATACAACATGAGCCTAATTCTTTTGGAATAACAAGAGTTTTATACATTATAAAACTATGTCTTGCTGTATTTGTTTATAAATACGGCTAATCTTTTTTTATTAATAAGCCTCAAAAGTTATATCTATTATTAGTAAGTACATGTGCAAAGATTAAACAACATGTTAGTACATTAGTAACCATTGTCACAAACTGCTCCTTGTGAATTCAGCCGATAAAGGGCCTATCTAGGTCCACCTAAAACTGTCACGTGCGATGGTATAAGAGTATGTAACTATTTTGTTGTATAAAGGGAAGTTAATTTAGCTGTTTAAATTCCATCGTGTTTTCTGAAATAGTTTGTGCAAGGAAATTATTTTGTTAAGTAGGATAATACTAAAACGTTGTGCTTGAGTATTATGATGACAATAAGACAGTTTAAAAATATGAATATGTGTTATAAAGTGAAATGTATTGAATGACAGCGAATGCCAGATTCTTTTTATCGCACTATTTTAGTCGCCAATATAAATATTTTACGATATTTTAACAACAATATTAGGTTTAATATTGGTATGAGACAATCTGCGTTATGATGACGTTTAAGACGTCATCAATCAAAAAAGCTCTATTAAGCTAGAGTAATATAAGAAAACATATAATGGGTGTATTGAATGGACATCACGGGAAATCATGTGATCAATTCCTTTCCATTTAAAAATAGGGAATAGGCTTTGTTATTCCATGCTGCGATAATTTTACATTTCGAAATGGTTATTTCACGCAACAGCTGTTGTTAGTGTTAGAAATCCATTAGTTTCCTTCTGTACTTTATCAATAATGCGTGTTTATTTATTTCTTAGCATGCATTATTTATTATATTCTATTCTCTTTTAAATGTAGTACGCAGCAATGTTAACCTGAACCTGACGTAATAATTATCAACAGAAATAATGTCGTAAAGTGAATAAGACATGTGCATTTGTTTTCTTTCTGTGAATTACAAACTACATGCAATTGCAACATAGAATCCCAAAACTTCATACATAACGCAGAAATGTAGTTCTTCAATTATGCCAGGATCATGTTAAGTTATAATAGATACTAGAAATTACTTGCAGATATTATACGTATATTTAGGTATTCAAATTCAAAGCTTGTAGATCCGTGACTAAAACATTTAGCGCAAAATATACCAGTTATAACCTAGATATAGTTTAGCCTGTTGTACTTTGTTTACACTTAGTTGATGATAAAACTATATTTATCCCGCCACTACGCCCTCTACTACCTAAAAAAGGGGGGTCGAATAAACTTAGGTTTATTAGGTCAGTAGGTGTATGAATATATAAGGTCAAGGAACTACTTTTAAAAGAACGTTTCGTCAAATTTAATTTATTCATTATAATTGATATTGTTTTAATTTTTCTGAAAATATGTCTATTCAGAAGTATTTGTAATACCTATAATAATTTACGTGGATTTAATTAAAAAAAATGTTTTGAAAAAAAAAAAGTTGTCTTCTGGTGGATTTGAACCGGGTCCGCTACTTTCCAACGCGAAGTACAGACACGTTATCCTACAGAGCTATTTCGTTAGCTGATTGTTATTGTGTCAGATGATGTATTTATTTCTACAGATAAATACGGAACATTAAAAAGAAAAATACGGAATATTAAAAAATAAAAAAATATGTACTGTATGTTCTCAATTCAAATGATTTTTTTTTTTGATGACTTACTTTTATAAAAACAGCAATGACTTATGGGACTGTTTTTTATGTGGTACTTCGGCCGTTAGGAACTTTTTGAGGGAGCAGTTATTTTTTTTTTTACAAATTACAAAACAACAACATATGATTTATATGCATAAAGTTTAAAAGTGTTATTTAAAATTGAAAAGTGACGGGATAAATGGAATAGTAAGTCAGTAGCAGATATGATTATAGTTTATTCGGCTCGGGAGAAATAATGTTTTATCTCGCCAAGGCTCGACAAAAAATATTTATCCCTTGCCGAATAAACTATATCATATCTGCTACTGACTTGTTATTCCCTATCCGTTATACCAGTAATAACCTTGACACGGTTTAGGCCGATACATTAGGGTTACACTGAGCTGATGATAAAACTTTGATTGTTATACAAGTTATATTGTAGACATGACTCATGCCTGTTGCATTAGTTTTACACATAGCTAATGACAAAACTTTGTCTGTTATACCAATTATACAACAAATATAGTTTTAAGCTGTTGCATTAGGGCTACTCAATGGAAGATACAACTTTGCCAGTCATACAAGACATATTGTAGAAATGGTTTCAACCTGGTGCGTTAATGTACTTTCAGATGATGATAAAACTATGCGAGTTATACCAGTTATAACCTAGACATGGTTTTAGGCTGTTGCTTTGGAACTAAGCTGATGATACAACTATGCCTGTTATATCTATTATAGCCCAGTCATGATTTAAGGCAGTTGCATTTGGTCTACACTGAGTGGATGATAAAACTTTGCCTCTCACACCAGTTAAAACATGGGGATAAACTGTTGCGTCAGCTTTACACTTAGCTGATGATAATACTTTGCCTGTATTATTGCGTTAGGGTAACATATAGTAGATGTTTGAACTTTGCCTATAATACCAGTTATAACCCAGACATGTTTTAGACTACTGCGATGGCTTTACACTTAGCGGATAAT